>CM022755.1:26347933-26670433 GCA_012411365.1 Ameiurus melas | reverse complement strand
TGTGATACACAGATTGGTGTACCTCTTAACTTCTGAGAGACTCTGCCGCTCTTTTTATACCCACTCCTATTAGTGACCTGTTTCCAATTCATCTGATTAGTTAAAAAATGTTCCTGCAGCTGTTTCTTTTTATTTTCCTGCTTTTTGTTGCTCCCTTTTGTTGTGCGTCTCTTTAAAAGAAAGAAGGATGTTATGTCGGGAGGAATGTGTGGTGTCTGTGGTCGTTTGGGGATGATTGACTAGCGAATGTTTTATTGGTTCTTGAGTGAACTTGTTTGTTTGTTACAATTTGTACAAGTGAAAGAAGCGAGTGATTGAAGTGTTCGTATCGTGGATTTTAGGTAGGTAGGTTTTTGTGTTGTCCTATATGTCCTATATGTTTGATTATATCTTAGGTGCACGGTGGCTTAGTGGGAGCACGTTTGCCTCACGTTCGCCTCACACCTCCGGGGTTCGATTCCCGCCGGGGCCATGTGTGTGCGGAGTTTACATGTTCTCCCCGTGCTGTGGGGGGGTACTCCGGGTATTCACAGTTCAAAGATGCATAGGTAGGTTGATTGGTAGGTTGGTAAATTGTCCATAGTATACGAATGAGTGTGTATGTGATTGTGCCCTGTGATATACTGGCACCCTGTCTAGGGTGTACCCTGCCTTGTGCCTGATGCTTCCTGGGATAGGCTCCAGGTTCCCCGTGACCCTGAAGAAGGAATAAGCGGTTGAAGATGGATGGATGGATTATAGCTTTTATATTTGACAACACTGAAGAAATGACACTTTGCTACAAAGTAAAGTAGTGAGTGTACAGCTTGTATAACAGTGTAAATTTGTTGTCCCCTCAAAATAACTCAACACAGAGTCATTAATTTCTAAACCGCTGGCAACAAATGTGAGTACACCCCTAAGTGAAAATGTCCAAATTGGGCCCAAAGTGTCAATATTTTATATGGCCACCATTATTTTCCAGCACTGCCTTGACCCTCTTGGACATGGAGTTCACCCGAGCTTCACAGGTTGCTACAGGAATCCTCTTCCACTCCTCCATGACGACATCACAGAGCTGGTGGATGTTAGAGACCTTATGCTCCTCCACCTTCCGTTTGAGGATGCCCCACAGATGCACACACACACACATATATATATATATATATATATATATATATATACACACACACATGTATATACACACACACACATGTGTATATGTGTGTGTGTGTGTATGAATTAGTATTTATATATAAATAAATGATAAGTTCAATCATGAGAGACCACTGAATGAATTGTTTATTGAACAAATTAGGATACGATTAGTCTTGACAAAGTCTTTGGCAATTCGATTCTAAAAGGGTGCTCACACTGAGGAGATTTGTACCTGTAAGTCAATGTCTAGTATTTTAAAAATGGAAGCAGCACAAACGAAACTTTTATTGACACAAACCAGCACAAACGATTGAGCCTATTTGGGGTGAATTTGGAGCGTGTGGGGGGGCTGATTGACCTCAGAATGATCTATAAATGTTCTTTTAATATATACTAAACCCAAGCAGCACAAACGTAACTTTTCTCTGCACAAACCAGCACAAATGAAGCACAAACAATTGAGACTATCTTGGGTGAATTTGGAGTGTGTGGGGGCTGGTGACGTCATCGCATATAACTTAATGTCTGATATTTAAAAAAAAACGGAAGTAGCACAAATGAAACTTTTAGTGGCACAAACGGAGCACAAACAATTGACTGGCATAAAGTTGGCTTGATGTTCGATATTCGCAGAATATGGCGAAATTAATGGACCGTCTCTAAAGTTACATACGACATTGTTAATGTAGACAGTTCTAACTTCAATAGCATTTGAAGGGGATGACTTACAGCCACGCAACCAACTGTAAAGTGTTCATCTAGGTGTCAGTTATGACGCACACCATATATATATATATATATATATATATATAATGATATAGATAGATAGATAAACTATTAAATCATATGAAAAAAATATATATATTTGCCATTTATTTCACTACTGAATGGGCTCATACACAAAATATTCCATAATTTGAAAGCTCAATAGCATTTGAAGGGAATGACTTACAGTCACAAAACCTGTAAAGTGTTCATCTTGGTATTAGGTATGGCACACACCTTTTAGATTTTTTATATTTAACAAAATAAACTATTAAATCTCATGTATAAATAAAATGTATTTATAAAAGTCATAAAAGTTATTTTAAAAATCATAAACGTTATGTAAGTCATAAAAAAAAATAAACAAAATATCGATCTATCTATTACGCCACCGCCGGCAGAGTTTAGTTACAAAAGGTTATGAACCTCTGCAATAAAGCGCTGATGACCTGCGTTTGGCTTCCACGGGTTTAACGGCAGGAAATGAATAATATATATATATATTCAGTTGTACTTTCTTCTCCACTCCAGAGTAAGAAAATACACATTTTGTCCTTTTTGTGTGTTTACATCTTGAGAAATAGAAGAGAGCAGCTCGAATGTGCAGCGAATGTCCAATATAAAACCAACTTTACCCTGGTGGGTCCTGCTATAGAAAATATATGGAAAATATCTATGAAGTATAATCAATATGTATAACTAACTTGCGGATATGTTAATGAAGTGTACTCAAGATGTAACCTACATTTAGAATTACTACTTAAAACATAATCGAATAATCTGCATGGGTTGGAAAGCGTAATCTAAATCAATAGAACAAAGGTTGATCGGGATGTATTCTAAGTGTGGATTGAGTTGGAGGAATTCTGTGTCAGTCTGTTCCTCTCTGCACAGCAAACATAATCTAAAACACTTTCTAACACGTGATATTCTAAGTGAGTACATTAACTGTTTTGTGTTTGTTTAAAGCCGCTTCACTTTGTGGCAATAAAAAAGCAATTAGACACATTCCAGAACTGGGTTTCTAAACAAGGCCTCCTAAGCTTGTAAATCAGTGACAAAAGAAAGGATAAGAGTCAAGGGAAAAGTACCAAGATGAGGCTATAGGATGAAACACGTGACATGGTAAACAAAGCCAGGTCTGGAAAAACGTTTAAAGAATATACAACTGACTACGCATGCTCCACAAATATAAGGTATCATATGGATGTGAATAATTAGTTAAGGCATTGGTGATTGGTCTGGTCTAGAAAGAAAAATTTAATGCCACACCTAGGGATAATTTTACTGCTTTAGGGAGGTATGTAAAGACATGTTTGTGTATGTACAATTTGGAATCTCTGCAGTCACATTTTATTGGTTTTCAATAAAGTTTGTTCACTTTCGACATCTATTAAACTTTCTGTCTCTGAAGGTTTTGACTTAGGCTAAAAGGTTGATTTTATCCACAACACTACTCGAACTAGAGCAGTAAAAAATATAATCGTAATAACACCATAGTTTTTTCGACAAAAAGTCGGTAGCGACAAGCCTCAAATTGGGCCACGCCCATGACACCCCCCTGGCACCGCCCCACCCCCGGAACGTTGGGGGAGGGTACAGCAAATCGGGCTTAAAGTCTTCAAGTGTGTGTCCTGCCTGATGTAGTGTGCAGTGGCGGAAACACTGCTCTGTCATCCTCTCACCCTACTGTTTTATATCGAGTCCGAGATGAGAAGGAGAGTTGATGAAACTGCTGCGTCCAAACCCACTGAGGGGAAACCGGTGAAAAGGGAATCTGCTACAGTGCAAACCAAAACCAGGTTAGTAACATTAGTCCGGATTTTTCACTCTATAACACTTGTTTGGTAGATCATTCCAGGTCATGCATCAATATAAAAAAATTATTAAATTTCATTTCAAGAATTATCATAAATAGTTACGTTAATGAATTGTACATGTGTCCTAGCTAGAAATAAATACATTTTACAGTAGTTTACTGGCAGCAAGGATGGCAACAGAGCACAACCTTCTGATCTGTAACTCAAAGCCTTAACCACAGAGTCACTGATTCAACCACAGAGTCACTGATTCAACCACAGAGTCACTGATTCAACCACAGAGTCACTGATTCAACCACAGAGTCACTGATTCAACCACAGAGTCACTGATTCAACCACAGAGTCACTGATTCAACCACAGAGTCACTGATTCAACCACAGAGTCACTGATTCAACCACAGAGTCACTGATTCAACCACAGAGTCACTGATTCAACCACAGAGTCACTGATTCAACCACAGAGTCACTGATTCAACCACAGAGTCACTGATTCAACCACAGAGTCACTGATTCAACCACAGAGTCACTGATTCAACCACATCCACAACTAAATTATCTAGCAAGTACAAGTTGTATTGGAGATGTGCAAGCTGGTTGGTGAGCATAAGGTCTGGTGTTCAAATCCCAATATGACCAAACTATCACTTAGGGGGGAAGAAAATCAGTGAATTATTTTATACTATGTAAAATATTACATTAACTGATAATTTTATGGGTGAAAAAATACCTGCAAGGCTTTTTACACCATTTTTATATTAGATATGTAATAATAGCTACATTCAATTCACAAGTTAATTCAGTTCATATTACTGCTTTATTCCAGGCTCTGATTCAAATAATCTTTACTCTTTACAGTATTCTTTAACAAATTAAAATGATGTAGATGTTCAGTCACCAAGTTAAAAAATGAGAAACATTTTGCAGCATATAAAATGTGATGTTTCCTCATACCTCCAGTATGTAGCAGTTATTTTATACTATATAAGATATCACAATGTTTTACTGTACATTTTTACAGTACATTATGACTATAAAACTGTAAAATCAAGTCTTGTGGGTAACATTTCAAAACTGTCTTCTTTATTTGGGTGGTCAATAAAAAGATAAATTAATCAAAACAGGTTTTATATATGTATATTTGTACATATTGAACATGGCAACATTTTTTTTCAGTAAATATATTTCCAGTGAGGTTATTCACATGAAATGTTCACCAGACATCAGTATTAACTCAAGAAATCCGGAAATATAAAGAATTCACTACATTAAAGTCCATAAATATAGTTATGTGTAATAAAGTGGAATGACACTGGAAAAAAGTATTGAAAACTCAAAGGAAAAAGCAGTTCTCCAAGGCAAGGAAAGCAAGGAACACAAAGCCCCAATGCTAGTACAGAAAATGCTAATAAAAACAAAGCGGAGTGATTTGTTAATGTACTTTGTCTTGTATTTAAACAAAAAAAGACAAGGTATTTTATGTTTTACCTAATCAACTGCATAGTTTTTTGAAGATAAAGGTTTATTTTGAAATTGATGCATGCAACATGTTCCAAAAAAGTTGGGACAGGGGCAATTTATGACTAAATTGACAAGTTGACAACGTGACAAGTTGAAATAAGAAGGTGATGTGAAACAGGTGAGGCAATTGTCTAATCATAGTATATAAGGAGCTTCCAAAAAAGGTCTAGACCTTCAAGTGCAAGGATGGGTCAAGGCTCACCAATCTGCCAACAGATGTGTCAGCGAATAATCCAACACTTTGAGGAAAAACATTCCCAGAAGAAAAATTTGGTAGGATTTTGGGCATTTCACCTTCTACATTTCACAATATAATTAAAAGATTCACAGAATCTGGTCAAATCTCGGTGCGTAAAGGGCAAGGACGCAAACCACTTCTGAATGCGTATTATATCCAATCCCTCTGACTTCACTGTTTTAAAAACCATAATGAGTCTTTAATGGATATCCTGACATGGGCTTGGAAATACTTAGGTAAACCTTTGTCAGTCAAAACCAATCGCCGCTGCATCCACAGATGCAAGTTATGGCTTTACTACACAAAGCAGAAGCCATACATCAACACTGTCTAGCAGAGCTGCCGACTTCTCTGGGCTCTGTCTCATCTGAGATGGACAGAAGCAAAGTGGAATCATGTTTTGTGGTCCAACAAGTCAACATTTCAAATAGTTTTTGGACAAAACAGCCACCATGTTCTCCAGACCAAAGAGGAAAAGGACCAGCCAAGCTGTTTTCAGCGTCAGGTCCAAAAGCCATCATCTGTGGATTGATGGAATATACTGGGAATAACGGGGCCCCTGTCTTCCAAAAAGTTACACTTTTGACCCATCAATCCACAGATCATTCTCCTTAAAGGTTTGAGGATCATCAAGGTGTGTTTTGGCAAAATTCAGACAAGCCTTAATGTTCTTCTGGGTTAGCAGAGGTCTTGCCACTCTTCGCCTTGCCACTCTTCCATTTTTGTCCAGTGTATTTCAGATAGTGGAGTCATGAACAGTGACCTTTACTGAGGTAAGAGAGGCTTGTAAGTCCTTTAATGTTGTCCTTGGGTATTTTGTGACTTGCTGGAATAGTTGTGAGGTTGCTCTACTCTTGGAGGAATTTTGAAAGCACAGCCACTTCTGGGAAGGTGCTCTACTGTGACAAATTTTTAGATTTAGAGGTAATGGCTCTCACTGTGGTGACCCTTCCCAGACTGATGTATTTCAGTCGCCTTCTTCCTCATCATTACTGAAATTTCTTTAAACTTTGCCATAGTGTGTTACTGGGTAAGAACTTTTAACCAACTTCATGATGTTGGCTATGACATCTGTCTGCCCATAATGCCAAGGGATCAAACCTAGATTTGGGGAATTAGGGAATAACTACAGGGGCAAATACATTTTCACACAGGCCCAGTTGGTACTGGATAACTTTTTGCTTCAATAAATAATATTATCATTTAAAAAAATTTATTTTGTCTTTACTCAGGTTGGCTTTGTTTTATCTTAAATTTTGATTCTGTTTTACAAAACATTTAGTATGAGAGACACAAAAACAGAAGAAATACTTTTTCAAAGCACTGTATATATCAACATGGATCATATACTGTATCAACATACATACCAACATCGATATCTTCCCACATCTATCTATAATGATTCAGCTCTCCCAGCCTGTATTTTTGTCCAACTGGATTTATACGATGTGCGGTTTGATCTTTATTAATGTAAGTGTATGTAGTACTGTAGCACTGTATGTGTTTTTTTCAGCGCTAGTGTGTTTGTCATGTGCTGCTCTGTTCATTTGTTCTTTTTTCAGGTCATCATGGTGGATGTGGGTGAAAAGGGGACTGATAGCCCTCTGCACTCTGTATGTGGCCACGCCATTTATTCTGCAGTTCTTTCCCAGTGTCATACAATACCTGGTTTATAAACACGCTGGTGTGTACATTTGCCCCTCAGTTAAATATGAAAGAATGTCAATTGTGCAGTTTATTGCATCTAGAGCATTGTTTATCTCTCTTCAGTAACATACTTTGTTGACCTGAGGCGTCCCTGTGATCTCGGACTCAATCACACTGTCAATATGTACCTGACCTCAGAAGCAGGAGTGACACTAGGAGTATGGTAAGTTGTGCATTTTGTAAAAGCAATTTCACGTATCTGCTTTTTGTTCTTACTGTCCATGGTACCTCTTTAGGCACACGGTTCCTGAGCAAAAGTGGAAGGAGGCTCAAGGTAAAAGTTTGCAGTGGTATGAGCAGTCTTTGGGGGATGGTTCCCCTGTTTTCATCTACCTCCATGGCAATACGGGTAACAGGTGGGAACATCTATAGAAACTTGACCATTTGTGTAACAAATTTTATGCGCAAAGGGCTGGAATGACTGCAGTTCATGTACCAATTTAAACTGTGGCTGCATACAGTCAAGTTGCATAAGCAGCTCAAATTTTTGATTAGCTAGGCTAGTTTAAAAAAAAAGCCTAGTGTGAGAGCAGTTGATTATATAACATTCACAGGGTTAATCTTTCAGAAATGTAAAAGACCTGCTGATAAGGCAAATACAACTGATCATTTTCTTGGTGATATATTGTTATTCTAAGTTTTGTGGTGGCTTAGTGGTTAGCATGTTCGCCTCACACCTCCAGGGTCTGGGGTTCGATTCCGGCCGGGGCCATGTGTGTGCGGAGTTTGTATGTTCTCCCCGTGCTGCGGGGGTTTCCTCTGGGTACTCCGATTTCCTCCCCCAGTCCAAAGACATGCATGGTAGGTTGATTGGCATGTCTAAATTGTCCATAGTGTATGAGTGTGTATGTGATTGTGCTCTGCGATGGACTGGCACCCTGTCCAGGGTGTACCCCGCCTTGTGCCCGATGCTTCCTGGGATAGGCTCCAGGTTCCCCGTGACCCTGAAGAAGATGGATGGAAGTTTTGTTTTAAGTTCATTCATATTATTGCTTAATTCATAGATCTTTACCATACAAATAATATTTACTCTTTAGCGTATTCTTGAACAAATTAACATGAGATAGATGATGCATTGAAATCTGCACTTGAAATCTGAACTTTGTTCAGCCACCAAGTTAAAAAATGACTGCAGCATAGAAAACCAATGTGATGTTTCCTCATGCCTCCAGTTTGTAACAGTTTGTAGTGAAGTCTACACATTGTAACTGTTTAACCAATGTTTTACGTATTCTACTGACTATACAAATGTGTCTGTACTTTTATTTAAACAGAGCAGCTCCACATCGTTTAGGAGTTGCCAATGTGAGTAGCTACAATATCTTTACTGTTTAAAATCAAATCCATAGGACAACAGGCCACAAACCCAGTGTCTCATTTTGTTGCAGGTGTTAAGTGCTATTGGCTATCATGCTGTGGTTATGGATTACAGAGGTGGGTTACATCTTATTGCTCCTATCTCATGTATACATGTTATTAAAGAAACACAATGTAACATTTAAACTAGATGTACAGTTTCTGATAGCTGCATTGCTATATTTTTCTATATCAAGAAGGTGCAGAGTTTCTTTGTCAAGAGCTTGTTTAACTGGATTTTAACATTTCTCAGGCCAAAAAAGGTTACTTATTATAAATATCCATGCTACTTTGTTTTACATTTATATTTGGTCATGTGGAAGACTGTGTTACAAACAGGCAACATTTGCATTGTTTATTGACACTGAAACATTTTAGTGTGGTCATTTTAATCTTAAGTTAATATATGACACTTTTTTTTTTTTTTTTGAAAGATTTAATAAAATATATAATATTTCCAAATTGACATATAATGTTGAACTTCCAGTGACCAGTATGAGGGAGTGCGAGAGTGATGACACCAAATTTAACATACTTGCTCCCCATTCATACCAGAGATCTTGTAACACTAACAAGTAACATGACACCGGGGAGGGGAAAATGGCTAATTGGGCCCAATTCACTTAAGTGTGTACTCACTTTTGTTGCCAGTGGTTTAGACATTAATGGCTGTTTGAGTTATTTTGAGGGGTCAGCAAATTTACTCTGTTACACAAGCTGCACACTCATTCTTTACATTGTAGCAAAGTGTCATTTCTTCAGTGCTGTCACATGAAAAGATATAATCAAATATTTACAAAAATGTGAGGGGTGTACTCACTTTTGTGAGATACTGTGTATATATAAAACCAACATTTAGAATTATTACTTAAGCATAATCTAATAATCAATATTAATTAACAAGCATGATCTGTATATTTATCTTTTTTATTTGAAATCTAAAATAATATTTAGATGCATAATCTAAATCCATAGAACACTTTTTGATCAAGTTATATTCTAATTGTGTATTGAGTTAGATGAATACTGTGTCTTATTGTACAATAATTGCTTTTCTGTATCAGCCTGTACCTTTCTGCACAGCAATAAATTGGCATTAGACGTTCGCTGAAACTGCTTTGGTAAGTAAACAGGGAGGTAGATATCCTTTTGGATGGCAGATAGAAACAGACAGAAGCTCATTGAGACATAAGAAGGGAGTGTTGGACAGAGAGAAATAAAAAAACAAAGACACTGTCTGAGTGAAACCTTTTTTTTTTTAAAAAGAAACCGTGTCCTCATAAAACATTTTCAAGAAAAACAGCTAACTGTGCATGCTCCACAAATTTAAGATAACATAAAGACATGAATTATTAATTGTGGCGAAGAAGATTGGTTTGTTCTAAATGAGAAAAGGCAAAACCCTGCCTAAGATGCATACGCTGTGGAGAAAGGTACAAAAAAGGCTGTGTGTTTGCATAATTTAGACTTTCTGCAGATTGTCTCACTTTATTGTTTCAATAAATTTCATTTCCTTTTTGACATCTACAAACCCGTTTTTGTTAGGCTGGAAAGATTGTTTGCCACAACAGTCTTCAGTGCTGTTATTTATTCTTTCTGGTGGTCTCTAAAATTCTGCTAGGATTTGGGGATTCAACCGGAAAACCCACTAAGGGTGGACTGATCACGGATGCACTTTATCTGTACCACTGGGTACGGGCACACAGCAAGGACAGTCTGGTCATCATATGGGGTCACTCCATTGGCACAGTGTGAGTGAGTTCTATACCACCTTGGGCAAAACAGTTGTGATTTTATAAATGACTTTTTCTCAGAATATTAGCATATAGCGATGTAATGTTCTATATTAAAGCTAAACTCATGTATTAAATTTCCAAATCATGTAATAATTTTGTTTAAAACCACATTTTGTATTTACAGAGTGGCAACTAACATTGCAGTGAAACTACAAGAGCAAGGTAAGAAATATTACACTAAACTACTTGGCACGTCTAGAGTAGAAAATATCAGTCCCTGAAATTTGTTTTTTTTATGTAGTTACCTACATAAGGTATGCAGTGCCTATGGCCACAAAGAAGCCCCCAGGAGTAATAGCTTGACAGTTGAAATGACATTACAGTTCCCCTAAAATTTGGAACATAATCAACTACCAGGTGGTGTGGCAGAAAACTTAAAATCACATTACATATCACATTGTCAATTAATATTGTAAACATACGAGCATGAGCACATTATAAACCTCTGATTTACCTCACTGATTTGACCAATCAGATTTGAGAATTCTGGGGTATAATTGTGCTTATAAAGGATGGGTCATCTACATGATTGTGTTGTAATTTTGTCACATACTTAATAATAATTTATTGTTTAGTTTAGAAATGTTTAACACCTCCCAATAGACAAAAACTTATGACGTTAAAATCGGTACATTTCATTAACCCACTTGCTGCATTGGAATACCAATGCAGCAAGTGGGTTAATGAAATGTACTGATTTTTACATTAATTCTGAAACTTGCTTTAAGGTATATCAGAAGTAATTTTATATTTCAACATATTACTTCTAAATATAAACTTTGAACTCTAATATTAGAATTATCATATGTCTGTTTTGCCAGGAAACCCTGCTGATGCAGTGATAATTGAAGGTGCTTTCACAAATATAAAAACGCCAAAAGGACAGTCCGAACCCTTCACCTGGGTAGGTGATGTTCTGCGTCTTTGATTTAAAATAGTGCATTGTAGTAGTTCAGAAATGCTTTTAATGATAACACTTGCATATATGTTTGTGGACATAACCTATAAAACAGCATGCCAACATTTTTTTTTTTTTTTTTTTTTTTTAGTATTACTGGAGATTTCCATACATACAGTACTACTTTTCCCAGGACTCAAATGAAGCAAATAACCATATATTGCTCAATGGTGAAAAGTAAGTGTATAGTCATATTTAAACATTTGCAACAAAAAAGAAAAAAATATTTAGTAGAAATGCCAAAATCATTATTAAGCTGCTAATGAGGATATTTTATTTTGCTCTAGTTTGAAAAAAATGACAACTCCTCTTATGATCCTTCATTCTAAAGATGACCACATAGCTCCTTTCAGGATGGCTGAGGAGGTAGGACCTAAATATATACAATCAATTGATGTGTATCCATTATGTTTTGGTTATGAGTATAGAGAGTCATGAGCCATATTTCCCTGTGTAGCTTTACAACACTGCTAAAAGTGTACTGAAGTCAGAGGATAAAGTCAGACTGGTGGCATTTGATGGATCCCATGGATATCTTCATAATGGACTTTATAGGGATCCTGCACTGCCAAATTATATAAGGTAAACAAATCTGTTCTTGTTTAGTTTATTTATTTTAAGGCAAAAATCAACTATTATTGATTGATTACCACTGCAAAGTTGATTACTTTTCTAGCTTTTCCTGCATACCACATCAATTTACCAACAACTACCATTTTATTTTATTCATTAATGAATGACTGTCGTTTTTATCCATTTATAAGGTAATTTAATGCTCTCCTTTAAAATAGGTTTCTGTAACACATTAATTTCCTCACAGACTCTTTATTCTCTCTCTTTTTATAGGAAATTAATCAACAACATCTAACCAATCTGATTCAAGAATGTTATGTGATGTGATACAATGATTTATTAATGCCAGTGTTTCCATTACAGGGAGTTTGTGCAGTCAGTTGCAAAGTAATCCGAAGGCATCAAAGGTGGCACCAAGTTAAACCTACAAGTTTTCATCTTCACATATGTTTTACTATCCTTTGTTAACTTTAGTGATGTGCGCTTGCAGTTCAGTTTTCTTAAGACATTCCTGTTCTGAGCTTATGATGTCAATTCAGTAGACACTTCAGGCAGAAATCAATTATTATTGATTACAGCTGCAAATATCTAGTTTTTGCTGCATAAAATATCAATTTACCAATAAGTATTTTTTTAAATTTGTTAATGAATGACACTTCATCACTTTTATCATTTATAATTTCATTGAATGCTTTCCATGAAATAAGTTCCTGTAACATAATATTAATTTCCTCATCAGACTCTATTCTCAGTCTCTCTCTCTCCTCTGAGGTGTTATCAAGAACATACTGCTCTAGATTACTGTATACAGATTTATTGTTACAGATTTAACAGGCTTATTGTTCTAACAGTTGGACAGTTCTACGAACACACACACAAATACACAGAGAAAGAGAAAAAAAATTGCACAGAAAGCCCATTTCAAAATTAGATTTAGTTGCTTAGAACAAACAAAATCCCCATTTTCTCAATTGAGTGCATTAAGAAACGTTAACTATAGCAAGTTTAACCTTTATAAACTGAGCTACTGACTATAAGCAATGGCTATAATATAAATCAATGTAATTAATCAATTAATTAAAATTGTAAAAGTCTGAGCAGGATTATATTGTTTCTGTCCATAGGCAAAATAGTAGAGACTGAACAAAACAAAAAATTTCAGTTTAACCATATTCAATATATTAGTTTCTCGGGTAATACAGTGTAATGTATTATAGAAATAAAATGGAAACAGGTTATTCTAACACTCGCGTCTATCTGCATCTCCCTGATATCTGCTGTTTCACCTCTAAACTAATAAATTGGCCAACCTAATAAAATCACTTGTTTCTGCACTAAAATTGTACCTAGGGATTTTCAGTTTATTTTGTGTTATAATATCAGCTTATTATTTATGTAGATTTGGAATATTTTTGCTTATTAGAATGTAAACAATGTCTACGTTGTTAAATACTTGTGGAAGGAAAACAGTGCAAATAACACCAAGATTTCAACTGAAGTTGTATTTCTACATTGTAATTACTGTATATGATAAACCAATGAGAAGTGCTTAAAGTGTTCTAAGAAAGAGACACTTGAGACATTTGTTTTGCACGAAAAATACTTGTCATTTATTGATCATTTCAAACTATTGGTTATTTAAAAAAATTCCATAAAGCAATCATTAATTAATAAAAAAAATTGTTTATCATGTTTAATAAAAATAACAAAAATGGACATTACACACTTTAGCACTAACATGTCTAGCCTACACGTTTATTGTATATATAAATTTGATAACTATACATTATAGTAATGTATATATCCTAAATACACAACAGAAATCCTACTGTACAAAGCCTATAGATTTAACACAGATATGATAGACTTTAGCCTATGTAGCAATTGATATTTTTGAAGCTTTTATGACATTACAGATGTGATATTTTATCATTAGGATTTAAAATCAGGTGAATACAACCATATACAGTAGACTCACTGACAGGAAGTGAATAATATTGAACTTATTACAATGGCACCTGTTAAGAGGTGGGATATATTAGACAGCAAGTTGATGTGTTGGAAACAGGACAAATGGGCAAGCGTCAGGATCTGAGTGACTAAGACAAGGACCAAATTGTGATGGCTAGACGACTGGGTCAGAGTATCTCCAAAATGGCAGGTCTTGTGAGGTACTCCCGGTATGCAGTGGACAAAAAGTGGTCCATGGAAAGACAACCAGTAAACCGGTGACGGGGCCATGGGCACCCAAAGCTCACTGATGTTTGTGGGGAGCGAAGGCTAGGTCGTGTGGTCCGAACCCACAGAAGAGCTACACAGGCGCAGACTGGTCTGTGTGCCCACGCTGACCCCTGTTCACTGCCGAAAATGCCTTCAATGGGCATGTGAGCATCAGAACTGGACCATGGAGCAATGGAAGAAAGTGGGCTGGCCAACCCTAAGACAAAAGAACATAAGATAAGTTATCAAGGTAAAACTTACCATCCCTCATGATTAAAAAGGATAAAATACTCACCTCAGTTTAAAAAACAAAAAAGGCTAATGCTAGAACCTAGATGTGAAATACTTACCACACATTTAAAAAATAAAAATAAAAAAAAGACTAATGCTGGAGCATAGAACTGAAATATTTTCCAAAGATTTTTAAAGATCCTAATACTGCAGCTTACCTCATGGTAGCTTAATAGCTAGTAGTTAATAATAATAATAATAATAATAATAATAATAATAATTACAAATTGGATGAGAATGGAAATGGAAATAATTCCAGCTGGGTCCAGAATTACTATGGACATGCTGATAAAGACATTCCCATCTACAATGGGAATGAAGTCCAATGTAAGGGACAAGGTGTATGAGCTCCTCTCCAAATAAGTGAGCTCAGACACCTCATGGTCATCATCCTGTCGCTCCACTCGCCGCCTTCTTGTGGGAGGGGCCTCTTCAACATTGTCCTCTTCAGTCATCTGCTCCCTGAAATGTTCACTGCTGGAGTGCTCTTGCATGTTGTGAATGCACTCCAAAGCTGGGAATAAGCTCCACAAAGGGGGTGAGCCGTTGTCATCTTCCTGCTCCACATGAAGAGAAGGGGCCTCTTCATCATTGTCAACTTCTTCGTTCATTTGCTCCCTCATCATCATCCTCCACCAGAAATGCTCACTGCTGGAGGGAGCATCTGCAGATGGAAGGAAATCCAATGATGGGGATAAGCACCAGGAAGGGGACGAGCTCCTCTCCAAAATAAGGAAGTCAATCAGTTCATCGTCGGCATCCTCATACTCCACTCGCTGTCGTCTACTGGGAGGGCCCTCTTCAGTGTTGTCCTCTTCATCACTCACTTGCTCCCTCCGTCTCCTCCCCTGGTGCACATCCTCCACAGTTTCCTCCCTCCATGTTCCTGTGTCAAAGGAGATGAAGAGACAGTCAGTACGTTTACATGTACAACAATAAACCAATATTAACCCGATTAAGACAATACTCTGATTAAGAAACTACCATGTAAACAGCAATTTTTGTTACATAATCCAATTAAAGTCATACTCGAAGTAAACACATCAAATTAAGACGTGGAGTACTCCTGTTTTAGTCGCATTGATGACGTGCATTACAGACATGTACACACCTTAATCACATTATTTACGTGTGTGGGAGTTTTCAACGCAATTTGCGACAGGACACGATCACACATGGCAGTGCTCAACTGTTTTATGGCAAACAAGAAAGCTCGGCTGCGTCCCAAACCGCGTACTTACCTGCTATATAGTAGGTGAAATACATGTATCTCTATATACTATATAGAGAGTAAGTACGCGGTTTCGGTGGCAGCACACGGCTTCAAGCAGTCGTCCATTTACAGCATAAGAAATAATTAACTGCACTTGAAGCGTTTGTAAAAATGTAAAGTAAAAACACCCCAAACTGTAAACGGTACCATAACGAAGACAAACTGTAGGTTGATATGTGAAATTATGGAGGGACGTCGGTCGCGTGGCGTTGGTACGTTGTAAATGGTAAATGGCGCACTTATATAGCACTTTTATCCAAAGCGCTTTACACTGCGTCTCATTCACCCATTCACACACACACACACACGGTAGCAGAGCTGCCATGCAAGGCGCTAACTTGCCATCGGGAGCAATTTGGGGTTCAGTGTCTTGCCCAAGGACACTTTGGCTTGTGGAGCCGCCTGGGCCGGTTTACTCCATGTAAACATGTAAAGCCGGAACATGAAAGGGGTATTCTAAAAGCAACTCATGTAAACACCTTAATCACAATATTGTCTTACTCAGAATTAGGTAAATAATTAGATTACTGCTGTCCATGTAAATGTAGTCAGTGAGATACATCTGCACGTTTAGTCAAAAGGGATCAAAACTCAGCAAACTTTTAATAAACTATGTAACTTTTTTTTTTAAAAACAAGTTAGCTAATATTGGGCTAATTATCACGATCTTAAATCTTTAGCCAAGTGGTTAATTTCTCCTTTCACTGCCAGCTGGTACGTTAAGAGTGTAACACGTTTAATGCCGCGGTCACACCACGCTTTAGCGCTCCATTGACTTCCATCCAAACGGAAGACCGGAGAAATTCCGTACTACACTACTGCTTGATGAAAGTTCAAATTTGGTGAACTTTTACCTGCGTAATCGTATCAGTTGAAGACGTGTGACCAATTGATGATCGCGACGTCACTGCGAGACCTTTTTAGTAAAAAAACTAATATATATATATTATATATAAACTATTTCAAAACTGAAATAATTGTTTTTGGCCCCCTGAGATTGAGAGATGGTCTCATTAACGAGCTCAATAAACACTTTCCTTCAATTTCTTCCCATGTTCGGAATCTTGGCTTCATTCTGGACTCAGAATTATGCTTAACCAAGCAGATAAATTCGGTGGTTAAGATTAGTTTTTATCAAATTCGGATTATATCAAAACTCAAAACATTTTTGTCTTTCCAAGATTTGGGGAAGGTTATTCATGCTTTTATCACTTCTCGCTTAGATTATTGTAATTCATTATACTTGGGTCTTCCGCAATCATCTGTGGCTCGTCTTCAGATTGTTCAGAATGCAGCTGCAAGGCTGTTGACCAGGGCAAAGAAGTTTGATCATGTCACCCCAATTTTAGCATCGCTTCACTGGCTCCCAGTCCGTTTTAGGATTCAGTTTAAGGTTTTGATGTTTGTTTTTAAAACTCTTAATAATCAAGCTCCTTCATATCTTGTGGATCTTCTTAAGCCACATTCATCAAACCGATGTCTAAGATCTTCAGATAGGTTTCTTTTGCATGTCCCTCGTTCTCGGTTAAAAACAAAGGGGGATAGAGCTTTCGCTGTTGCCGCCCCCCGTCTATGGAATCATCTGCCACTGGACATCCGCCTTGCACCTTCCATTGCTATCTTTAAAAATAGGATTAAAACATCTTTTCTACCAGGCTTTTTGATATAATTTTAATTGTTTAAACTATTTTTTATTGATTTTTCTATTGTCTTTTATCTGTTTTACTTTGTTTTAATTCCATTTCTATTTTACTTTCTGCACTCTGTTCAGCTCTTTCGTCAGCGTTGCTGTGTGAAATGTGCTTTATAAATACATTTTACTTACTTTACTTACTTGCTAAAAAAAAAAAAACCCGGAAGCGCTAATTTTAGCGTTCTCGAGCTCTCCTTACAACACAGCTTTGAAAGATTATGAAAAGAACTTAAAAAGAGAGTCTGCCTGGTTTGCGGTGTCGTTGAAAACAGGAAAAGATGGAAACATAAAATTGTTTTTTAAATCGCGTTTGACATTTTATTGCTGTAAAACGTAATTGTATATGAAAACTTCAGTGCCCTGAAGTATGATGATGTCATATCCGGTTCCCTCCCCTGTCCAGTGGCGTCCGACAAAAACCCGCTTCAAGCCTAGCGTGAGCGCAGGTGACATGCCGCTTTAAACTGCCTGTTTTAACATCGTTCATACTTTATTGTCTGTTTGCAGTGTTAGAGCCAGATGGAAAATTAATGTCAGATAGATCGATGAATAGGAAAACACGAACGCTCATGTGTATCAGGAAGTGCCGCGCAATTACTTACAGTAACAACTCAGTTCAGGTGTGTAGAGCCATTAGCTACAGAATAACGAGCAGATTGCTTTGACCAAAACCTCTCAACGCTATTAACACTATTGCTGATTGCGTTTCCCGTGTTTCAAGCACTTGTGCTTAACTGAAAACCGAAATGAAGTGTGTGTGATGCTGAAAGGAAACTGGGTGACTTACCATTGCTGACAGGCAGTCCGCTCATTCTGGTCTCAGGCTCGTCCTCCGGGAGCTGCGGCGTTTCGTCGTACCTGAAGATCATCGCTGAGTAGTACAGGGATGATGATGATGATGATGATGATGGTAGAGATGTCTCGGTGCAGGGATGATGATGATGATGATGATGATGGTAGAGATGTCTCGGTGCAGGGATGATGATGATGATGATGGTAGAGATGTCTCGGTTCTGGAGTTGATTGAAGTTGTCACAGTGAAGAAAATGGTCTCGAAGTAAAATCGCAGGTGTAAGCCAGAGTTTGAGAGTTTCAGAAATCTGGTTTGAGCGCTCCGACGCGTTGAATATATACCATTCGAACCCTTTGAAAATAAACATTCGAAACACTTGAAAATAAACATTGAAAAACAAACATGCTAAAAGGCGTGGCCCTGGCCCGTGACGTCATATGCACGTGCTTTTTCTTCCGGAATCAATTACCCATTCAGTCTTATGTATTATTTTATATTATCAAAATAAAAACGATGACTCTCTCGAGTATTGTAGCAGTTGTTTAATTAATCATTTATTCACCTAATATAGTATATTTATATTTCAATAATATATCAATAGTAGTGCATATAATTACTATGTATAAATATAAAGAGATTTTGTTTTTCCATTCCAACTAATATTTATATTAATGATTAATAACAAAAGGTTAATTTGTACTTTAATTACTCAGAGACACACACATATGTGTGTGATTAATTAAAGTGAAAATATATGCATACATTTATGTTCATTATAAACAATGTTTATAAATAATTTTGAGATATTTGTATTATACTGTTTCTCTTGTTTTTATGCAAAAGTTTGTGTTTTTTATGTACGAATTTTTTTAATCAATTTAATCCAGTGTTTATGTAATGTGATTATGTAATGTTGTGGATAAAATCAACCTTTCTAGCCTAAGTCAAAAAACTTCTAAGTCAGAGAGTTTAGTAGATGTCAAAAGTAATAAACTTTATTGAAAACCAACATAGTGTGACTGTCTGCAGAGAGTCCAAATTATACATACACAAACATGTCTTTATATATGTTTTGGAAACAGTAAAATTATCCCTAGATGGGGCATTCCCCTTTTCTTTCCGGGAACAGACCAATCTCTATTGCCTTAATTAATTATTCATGTCTATACGTTATCTTAAATTTGTGGAGCATGCGCAGTGAGTTGATTTTCTTGAAAAGGTTTTATGAGGACAAGGTTTCTTCCTTTCTACAAGAAGATGGTTTCACTCAGGCTTCTCTGTCCTGTCCTTGAACCACACTCCCTTCCTGAGGCCCTCTTCCTGCTTCCATAGGCACCTGGCTTCAAAGTTTTCTCCCACAAAAGTGAATGTCTAATGCCAATTCATTGCTGTGTAGAAAAGTGCCAGCTGGTACAGATGAACTTTTGTTGTACAGTAAGACATGGCATTCATCCAACTCAAATCCACTCAGAATATGACTTGATTAACCATTGTTCTATAGATTTGGATTATGCTTCCAACTATTGATTATACATATTATAGATTATGCTTTTTAACCCATACAGATTATTTGATTATGCTTAAAGTAGTACTTCTAAATGTAGGTTACATTGAATACACTTCATTAACATATCCAGAAGTGAGTTGTACATATTGATTACACGTCCTATACATATTTTGATATATTTTCTATATATTTTCTGTATATTTTCTATAGTAATCATAACTTGTTCAATTAAAAATAAAAAAAGCTGTGCATGCTGAACCCAACTTTATTTTGATACTGAATCAGGGTGTGAAGTTGATCCTAAACCATATATTGAGAGGAGTTAGTTTAAAACTATCTTTTTAAATACTTTTTAATATTTTCACACCAGTCACTTAAAGTACGTTGTAATGAGCAATGCGTAAATAAAATGATCATAAACTTCATCGTGCAGAGTGAAGAGTTTCACCATCAGCATTCGTCCTAAACAGGAAGTACTACATCCATGATCTACAAGCAGTTAGTTTCTGTCTTTCTCAGTGCAATATAATATAAAATAATATAAAACACCCTGTCCAGGGTGTACCTCGCCTTGTGCCCAATGCTCCCTGGGATAGTCTCCAGGTTCCCCATGACCCTGAAAAGGAGTAAGTGGTAGAAGATGGATGGATGGATTTGATAATATAAAACCACATATACTGAGAGCTTCTTGTCAGTGTGTAACATTGTCATGTTGTTGTTTAAATTTTATTCAAACTTCCCTCGAAAAAAGACAAGAACTCTGAGAAGTCTGGATTTTGTGTCAGATCTTTCAACAATACTTCATCCTCTCCTCTTTCTCCATCCTTTCATCCTGCTCCTCTCCATCACATCCTAAGCAGACGGCCATTTGTGAATCTGCTGCCTGATTCATTCCTGTTTCTTTGATATTTTTGTTGTTTTTCTGTCAGCATTCATTCGTAAATTTGGTGGTTACTTTTTTTTTTTTTTTAAGTTTCATTTTTATTGAACACTTCTTATGAACATTTCTACAGAACTTAGTGGTTACTTTTATGTAAAGTGACTCAATTAGAAAGAATCCAAGCTGGAGCTGAGCTCAAATCTATAAGACAGCAGAGAATGTGATTATGTAAGGAACAAAGCTCACTTTTATAGAAAAATAATCAAAGATGAGGTGGTGTGATGACACATCCCAAAGTGTTTTATTCCCCTTTTAGCGTTAGACTCGTTATTTGTTACAAACATAAATGTTCTTGGAACATTTCTCACACAATATTCACACAACAGGTTAATGAAAATGTCCCTATAACTGTCCCCTACAGTATAACTAATAATGTTGGAGCAATACGGTATAAATGTTTGTAAACCAGATGCTCAGGATGGGTCCATTTCATATTTCATCCATTTCTTTTTAAAATCCTTTTGTAGTTTACCCCCTATTTCCATAGCTCCTGTCTTGTTCAATTTTAATTAATATCCTGACAAGTCTTATAACTTTATATGAAGAGTTTCATCTCTGTTTCTACATCTGTTAAAAACAAGATCAAATCGTTTGCATACAATGCAAGTTTATATTCCTCATCTTCAATTTAAAGTACTTTTATTAAATGATTTATTTGTATACTCTGTGCTAAGGGCTCTATACAGTGCATCTGATAAGTATTCACAGCACTTCACTTTTTCCACATTTTGTTATGTTACAGCTTTATTCCAAAATGGATTAAATTCATTATTTTCATCAAAGTACTACAAACAATACCCCACAATGACAACATGAAAGAAGTTTGTTTGAAATCTTTGCAAATTTATTATAAATAAAAAACAACAAAAAAGCACATTTACATAAGTATTCACAGCCTTTGCCATGACACACAAAATTGAGCTCAAGTGCATCCTGTTTCCACTGATCATCCTTGAGATGTTTCTACAACTTGATTGGAGTCCACCTGTGGGTAAATTCAGTTGATTGGACATGATTTGGAAAGGCACACACCTGTTTATAGAAGGTCCCACAGTTGACAATGCGTATCAGAGCACAAACCAAGCCATGAAGTCCAAGGAATTGTCTGCAAACCTTCAAGACAGGATTGTATCGAGGCACAGATTTGGGGTAGGGTACAGAAACATTTCTGCAAGAATATAGCTATTTTTCGAACGCGCAGTGGGCGGCGCTGTTGCATGTTGTGAATGCACCCCAAAATTGGAGTTTTCTCAACCATTATCCCTACACCAGGATGAAATAATCAATGAATGACAATTATTTTTCGTGCAAGACAAGTCTCTTTCCTATAACACTATAAGCACGTCTTATAATAAATATTAGAGGGTGCAAAAAACACCGTAATGTAACCAAGGGGAAAGGATTTTGTGCGTAATTCAAAAAACTTTGAAATTATGTTTCAGTTTTGTGCAATATAATTTTGCATCTGCTTTTAAATGTTTGATTCATGCTTCTTTTTCGATCCGTGACCGCAATACGCGAAATTATCCCCATACAAAATGTTCTTGCGTGTGCAGAAATTTGACACACAAAAAATAAAGCCATAGATCTGCTAGAACGTCTTGGTGCCAGACACAACAGCGCACGTTCAGACGTCCTGTGGAGTCCAAGCCTCGACGGGTCAGAGCTATTTTGGTGGCAGGTGGTTTTAATGTTATGGCTGCTCGGTGTGTATGGAACTGAATGAGCACGGAGTAGTGGTCTTGCACGGTGGTTTTCAAAGTGTGGGCCGCCAGGGGGCGCCTCAATAATTTGGTGTGAAAAATAAATAAGTATATGAATTGTTTTTTGTGTGTGTGTGTGTGTGTGTGTGTGTGTACATGTGTTACATAACGTCACGTTTGCTATACCTAACTTTCTAATTGCTAAACAGACAAAACATCAACGTAAAAAAGGGTGATTATATTCAGAAGTCTGTATTTTTAATGTGTTTTAAAGACATCTTGCAAAAGGGGGGTCTCGGTCAAATGTTAATGCCATTTGGGGGGGCCTCGCCCTGGAAAAGTTTGAGAACCTCTGGTATTGCGAACTTAAATGATGAATCTATGTTTTGAACGAATCTTCCAAGTGAACGAATCCCTCTCATTCACGCCCAAGTACTGACTCGTTCAGTTAAGTTCCGCCTGTGTAAAACACGTGACTGCTTTTTCCTGCTTAAAAAAACCAAACTGCATCAGCGTGTGGGCTGTGAAGGAGCAAGGCATTGGTTGGACATACAGAACAAATACACCCCTTACTCTGAGTTTGGAAGAGTTTGGCATCCCATAATTTCAGCCAAAACACAAAAGTCACGTGCCGAGTACCCGAGAAGTTGATCTTAAAGCGCACAAATCCGCGTGAACTGATTTTTGCCATCCCATAATTTCGTGTGATTATTATCTACGGCAGTGGGCGGTTTCAGACGTATTCAAATCGATCAAAGTCCTAAAAGGGCGGATTGATCAGGACGGTATCTGTCACTATCCAGCCCATGAAGTAGAACTGATCCAGCCTGATGTAGTGTGCAGTAGCAGAAACACTCTCACCCTGCTGACTGTTTTATATCGAGTCCGAGATGAGAAGGAGAGTTGATGAAACTGCTGCGTCCAAACGCACTGAGGGGAAACCGGTGAAAAGGGAATCTGCTACAGTGCAAACCAAAACCAGGTTAGTGACATTAGTCCAGATTTTTCACTCTATAACACTTCTTGTTTGGTAGATCATTCCAGGTCATGCATTAATATAAATAAATTATTACCAGTGACCACTCAGCTCACATTATTAATAGTTACATTAAAGGTGAATTGTACATGTGCCCTATAGCTAGACATAACTCTGTTTTCAGTACCTAATTTACTGTCACCAGAACACACAACCTTCTGATCTGTAACTCAAAGCCCTAATGACTGAATCTCCACAACTCACTCAGCTAGTTTGCACTGATTCAGCCACCTCCACAACTGAATTAACTCACACTAAAATATCGCATTGAATAAATACAAGCTAGTTGAGGTGACTGATGTTTTTTTTTTTACTGTTCTCAATTACAAACATACTTATCTCCCTTATGTATTTCCCACATCTATCTGTAATGATTCAGCTCTCACAGCCTGATTTTTTTATCCAGCTGGATTTATACTACATGCAGTTTGATCTTTATTAATGTTGTATGTACTAATGTAGCACTGTACGTGTATTTATTTTTTAAGCGCTAGTGTGTTTGTCATGTGCTGCTCTGTTCATTTGTTCTTTTTTCAGGTCATCATGGTGGATGTGGGTGAAAAGGGGACTGATAGCCCTCTGCACTCTGTATGTGGCCACGCCATTTATTCTGCAGTTCTTTCCCAGTGTCATACAATACCTGGTTTATAAACACGCTGGTGTGTACATTTGCCCCTCAGTTAAATATGAAAGAATGTCAATTGTGTAGTTTATTGCATCTAGAGCATTGTTTATCTCTCTTCAGTAACATACTTTGTTGACCTGAGGCGTCCCTGTGATCTCGGACTCAATCACACTGTCAATATGTACCTGACCTCAGAAGCAGGAGTGACACTAGGAGTATGGTAAGTTGTGCATTTTGTAAAAGCAATTTCACGTATCTGCTTTTTGTTCTTACTGTCCATGGTACCTCTTTAGGCACACGGTTCCTGAGCAAAAGTGGAAGGAGGCTCAAGGTAAAAGTTTGCAGTGGTATGAGCAGTCTTTGGAGGATGGTTCCCCTGTTTTCATCTACCTCCATGGCAATACGGGTAACAGGTGGGAACATCTATAGAAACTTGACCATTTGTGTAACAAATTTTATGCGCAAGGGGCTGGAATGACTGCAGTTCACCAAATGCACACCAAGTCGTGTACTCCAGTGGGAAGTGGCTGCAAGGCAGATTGAGCTCAAATGTTTTTTTTTTTACACTTATTGCTGCCAGGGTTTTTGGTCACAGTGGACTATCCAGAATAAATAATAATAATAATAATAATAATAATAAAAGCAGAAAAGCACAGCGTGATCTCAAGTGCTCTTTTTTCCTCCTGATTTAATACTGTCTAAAGTAGGGAGCAAACAAGACCAAAAAGAACATGGACAACTGCAAATATTACTTTTGTTAGTCAGCAAATGATTTATAGTAGGACCTGTTGAATTGAAAGTATTTCATTGCCAGAATTGAAAGTTTGTAGATTCAGAGGGTTAAGACCTGTTGACTAGTTATTAAGTTATGTTTTAAGTTAATTCATTTTATTGCACATTGAACTCTGCAGTGACCTTTGTTCAGCCACCAAGTAAAAAAAAACAAAAACAAACTTTTTGCAGCATGGAAAACCATATGATTTGATGTTTTCTCATACCTCCAGTTTGTAGTGATACCTACTGATTCTAAATCTTTTATCAATATTTTAAGTATTGTGTTGTTGACTGTACAAATGTATCTGTACTTTTATTTAAACAGAGCAGCTCCACATCGTTTGGGAGTTGCCAATGTGAGTAGCTACAATATCTTTACTGTTTAAAATCAAAACCATTGGACAATGGCTCCCTGACCCAGTGTAAAATATTGTTGCAGGTGTTAAGTGCTCTTGGCTATCATGCTGTGGTTATGGATTACAGAGGTGGGTTACATCTTATTGCTCTTATCTCATGTATACAGTACATGTTATTAAAGGAACACAATGTAACATTTAAAATAACTAGATGGACAGCTTCTGATGTGCAGCATATTTCAAACATGCATTTTAATCTAGTACTTTTTCTTTACAGACATGAGTATATAATAAGACCAATCATTGTTTAGACCATTCAGATATTTAAGTGACCCAGGATAGTACAATTATAAATAAATCCCTTCTATATATTTGCTAAAACATCATCTAATAGTGCTGTTGTGTAACCAAGAAAATTCATTACAGTTTTTACATGATGTCTGTTTTGTTGAACTTCTCAACTGTTCATGATGGAGACTTGAGTGCAACACCGTTTGTGGCACTTGTAGTCCTACAGCTCTCACAGCATAACTGTTCATATGAATTGAGGTCCAAAGCCATTGTTATGGTTTTTAAGTGGTACCATCCTCAGTAATCTCATTGATTTTTAGGCTGTACCATGTGGGGCCATCCTAAGCAGCAGCATGTGACTTCCAATTGATGAGAACTCTAATTAGACACAGGGGATCAGGATGGATTGGGCAGGTTTGGAGAGCAGAAGGGGTCGTATGTAGCTTGACAGAAAGCAGGGGAGATTATTAGTTATGCTTATTGTCCTGTAATGATTAAGGACAATGTACTTTGTGTAAGTGCAAGTAGGGACTCTGGCAAGACTAGCTATGTCAACATAACTACAAGGGAGACGCAGAGGGTAACATAGATATGAGGGCGCCATTTGGGGGGGGGTTCCACGACAACACTGTACAACCCTAATAAAACACACCTGAACAAGCTAACCAAGGTCTTCATGATTACAAAAAAATTACAGGCAGGTAAGTTTGGAGGTTGGATGTGCTAATGTGCTTTAGAAATCAGTTTTTGTTTCAAGGAGCTAGGACCATCCTGAGCCGAGATATTGAGGTTTCCATAAACAGCTGTATAATCAAAGTTTATTGTGTGCCATGGCACAAAGATGGCCATCCTGGTTAAACAAAGGTAAACTGGTGGTTTGAAATGCCAATACATTCATGTGGAAAAAAATAAGTACACCCCATGGACATTGTTGGCTTTTTTTTTTTTACATATTTGGACAAGCAAACATTTGATAATCTTTGAAACAGTCCCTATTAATGAGGTTGATATACATGAACAAATCCACAAGGGAAAAAAAATTATATTATATAAATTTTTTTTATTTACATTGTGAAACATAATAAATGTCAATTTTTTTTTTGTAGTGCATCAACTTTATTAATAAGCACTGCTTCAAAGAGGATCAAATGCTTGCTTGTCCATATATGTAAAAAAATAAAATAATAATAATAAATAAATAAATAAAACATTTCCATACAGTGTACCAATTATTTCACATGACTGTACATAGAGGTAATCCCTAAAAAATATAGACAAATTAAAAACAGTCAAGCAAGCAATTTTTGCAATTATCGGACTACTTGAGATTGACTGGCCCTGCTGGTCTTTAGTGCTGTTTAGTACTTAAAATTGTGTGTAAAATTCTGCTAGGATTCGGGGATTCAACCGGAGAGCCCACTGAGGCTGGATTAACCACGGATACACTTTATCTGTACCACTGGGTACGGGCACGCTGCAAGGACAGTCTGGTCATCATATGGGGTCACTCCCTTGGCACGGGGTAAGTGAGTTTGCCACAACCTTGGCAAATCAGCTGTGATTTTTTAAAAACATTTTTTAACATTTTCTCAGAATATTAGCATATAGTGATGTAATGTTCTATATTAAATCACATATTACTTTTCCAAATCATATATTTTGTTTAAAGCCACATTTTTTATTTAAAGAGTGGCAACGAACACTGCAGTGAAACTACAAGAGAAAGGTAAGAAATAATACAATAAAATACTTATGTCTAGAGTAGAACATATCAGTCCCTGACTTTTATGCAGTTACCAATATATGGTATGCAGTGTCTATGGGAATATTTTTATATGTTTGTAGCATGCTGTGGAATGTCTGCAGAAAATGTTTGATCACTTGCAGTATACTCTTTACGTAATGATGTCCACCTCACTACAGTATCTTAAGTTTGTAAATGTACATATTTCTAATTTGAATGAGTTTAACATAAACCTTTATTTACCTATATATATTATTTACATATTTAAGTGAATATTCTGCTCATAATTGATTGGAGAATTTTTTTTTGTTGCTGTTGTTCAGTGTACAGCAGCTAAATAATCATCCAATTAATTTATCTTGAAGGTTAAAATAGCTTGTTACCTTGAACATGCAAAGTCTTCATCCTGAAAACGTTCTTGTGGCGGAAAACTTAGTCACAGCTTTACGTCTGACCAGTACCAATGGCTGACAGTGGGGCCATTTTCTGTTAAATAAACGTCTCCTTATGGAAATCTTAATCACATCAACAATTATACATTTTTGTTTTTCTCTTTTAAATGACGTGTATTAAAACGCTCCATATAATCGAACTCTGCTATAGATGTCACTGTGAATTAATATTGGAAACCTATTAGAATGACTGGCACCCTGTCCAGGGTGTACCCTGACTTGTGCTCGATGATTCCTGGAATAGGCTCCAGGTTCCCTGTGACCCTGAAGAAGGAGTAAGTGGTAGAAGATGGATGGATGGATGGATGGATGGATGGGTGGAACCTATTAGAATGAGCACATTATTGCACTAAGATCAATCGTATCAGGACTTTTCCCACCTTCAATGTGCAATTGCAATGAATACAAATAAAGTGAAAAATAATTAGAAACTTTTTTAGGGGAAAAAATTAATGAAATAAAAAAATTTAATTAACCTAGTTGCAAAATGTACACACCCTGAAACTAATAATTTGATTTTATTACACCACTCTGTCTTTTTGTGTCTATCAGCATGGCACATCTTGACTTGTCAATATTTACTCATTCTTTCTTCCAAAAATATTCTAGATCCATTAAATTTTAAGGGCATCTCATGTGCACAGCTTGCGTCAGATCACACCACAGATTTTTAATTGGATTCAGGTTTGGGCTCTGGTTAGGTCATTAAACATTGATATTCTTTTTTTTTTTTTTAAGCTGTTCTTTTGTTGATTTAAATGTATGCTTTGAGTCACTGCCATGCTGAAAGGTGAAATTCATTTCCATCTTCAGCTTACCAGCAGACACCTGAATGTTTTGCACCAAAATCGACTTGTATTTGTAGCTATTCATGATTCCCTCCACCTTGATAATTAGTCCCAGTTCTGGCTGAAGAAAAGCAGCCCTAAAGCATGATGCTGCCACCACCATGCTTCACCTTGGATGGTATTCTTTGGGTGATGGTTTTTTTTTGTTGTTTGTTTTTTGTGCCAAACATTTATTTTGGAATTATGGAATTATTATACCTTTTGAAATGACACATGATTTGGAATGATTTAATTGGGATTGGCCTTTTTTGTGAAAAAGGGCTTCTGTCTAGCCACCCTACCCCATAGCCCAGACATGTGAAGAATACAAGAGATTGTTCTCGTATGCAGAAAGAAATCGGTACTTGTCAGATATTCCTGCAGCTCCTTTAATATTGCCATACATCTCTTGGCAGCCTCCAACCTGGTAAGTTTTTTTTCTCCATTTGTAAATTTTGGAGAGATGTCCTGTTCTTGGTAATGTCACTGTACTCCCCCATTTTCCACATTTGTTGATGTAATTTATTGTAATTTCACACTGAGGGTGGGGAAAGTTTTGAAATGATTTATCTTGGTTTCATTTTTTTTGCTTCACAAAAACCGGCCATATCCACTATATCATATTATATGTTTGTTTTGCCAGGAAACCCTGCAGATGCAGTGATACTTGAAGGTGCTTTCACAGTTGCAGAAATGCCCAAAGGATACCCCCATCCTTTCACCTGGGTAGGTAATGTTCAGGGTCACTTTGATTTAAAAACTGTATGTAATATAATGCAAGTGCATTTGTAGTATTTCAGAAATGCATTTCCTGATAACACATACATATATGCTTGTGGACATATCCTATAAAACAGCATGCCAACTGTCTTCTTTTTCCCCCCTTTAGTATTACTGGAGATTTCCATACATACAGTACTATTTTTCCCAGGACTCTATTAAAGCAAATAAATTTGTATTGCCCAATGTTCAAAAGTAAGCATACAGTCATTTAAACATTTGAAACAAAAATACAAACAAAATAGTGTCAACTTGAAAATATATGCCAGGAACATTACTAAGCTGCTAATGAGGATATTTTATTTTACTCTAGCTTGAAGAAAATGACAACTCCTCTTATGATCCTTCATTCTAAAGATGACCACATGGCTCCTTTCAGGATGGCTGAGGAGGTATGACATAAATATATGCAATCAATTGATGTGTATACAGTATGTTTTGGTTATGAGTATAGAGAGTCATGAGCCATATTTCCCTGTGTAGCTTTACAACACTGCTAAAAGTGTACTGAAGTCAGAGGATAAAGTCAGACTGGTGGCATTTGATGGATCCCATGGATATCTTCATAATGGACTTTATAGGGATCCTGCACTGCCAAATTATATAAGGTAAACAAATCTGTTCTTGTTTAGTTTATTTATTTTAAGGCAAAAATCAACTATTATTGATTGATTACCACTGCAAAGTTGATTACTTTTCTAGTTTTTCCTGCATACCACATCAATTTACCATCAACTACCATTTTATTTTATTCATTAATGAATGACTCTGTCGTTTTTATCCATTTATAAGGTAATTTAATGCTCTCCTTTAAAATAGGTTTCTGTAACACATTAATTTCCTTATCAGACTCTTTTTATTTTTATTTTTCTCTCTAATGCTTTAATTTAAATCTGTGACTTGCCTTGTTATAAAAATTCATCAACACCTTCTAACCAATCTGATTCAAGAATTTTATGTGATGTGATACAATGATTTATTAATGCCAGTGTTTCCATTACAGGGAGTTTGTGCAGTCAGTTGCAAAGTAATCTGAAGGCATCAAAGGTGGCACCAAGTTAAACCTACAAGTTTTCATCTTCACATATGTTTTACTATCCTTTGTTAACTTTAGTGATGTGCGCTTGCAGTTCAGTTTTCTTAAGACATTCCTGTTCTGAGCTTATGATGTCAATTCAGTGGACACTCTCTCTTTCTCTCTCTCGCTCTCTCTTGCAAACACACACAATTGCTAAATTCCGGATAATCCACATACATTATGCATATCATGAATTGAACATATCTAATTACAATTGTTATACATCTGTGACTTTTAAACAGTGCATTTGAATGATCACTATCAGATGTAATTATATTTAAAGGAGTAGTCTTTAACCAGTCTTAAACATCACAATTCTTATTTTTCTGACGATGACTTGTAAATCATGATGACTACCGGTACTATATAAAGAGTAAAAACAAATGCTAAAAAGCATTTATTAGTACGCTTACAGAGTGATAATGATTATGATGATGATGTGTACAAAGAATAAAGATTAAAGTACCTGTCTATGCATGTTCTGTTCATTGTATAAAGAGTAGTGTTGTTAAAAGAAATGTTCAGATAAGTTGTATTTAAGGTACTGTAAAGATCTACTGATTCCTTTTTTTTATTTTTCTGTATTCATTAAAAAATTGTGTGTGGTGAGGGAAAGAAGTATTTGTCCCACGCTGATTTTATGTTTGCCCACTGACAAAGTGAGGAATAAGCCCAGAACTACACAGGAGGATCTAGTCAATGATCTCAAGGCAGCTGGGACCATAGTCACCAAGAAAAGAATTGGTAGCACACTACGCCGTGAAGGACTGAAATCCTGCAGCACCCGCAAGCTCAAGAAAGCACATATACATGCCCGTCTGAAGTTTGCCAATGAACATCTGAATGATTCAGAGGACAACTGGGTGAAAGTGTTGTGGTCAGATGAGAACAAAATGGAGCTCTTTGGCATTGACTCAACTCGCCGTGTTTGGAGGACCCCAAGAACACCATCCCCACCGTCAAACATGGAGTATTTGATCCCCTGCTGATTTTGTACGTTTGTCCACTGACAAAGAAATGATCAGTCTAATATTAATCTTGGGTGAGAACCTCCTTCCCTCAGCCAGGGCATTGAAAATGGGCCATGGATGGGTATTCCAGCATGAAAATTACCCAAAACACACGGCCAAGGCAACAAAGGAGTGGCTCAAGAAGAAGCACATTAAGGTCATGGAGTAGCCTAACCAGTCTCCAGACCTTAATCCCATAGAAAATCTGTGGAGGGAGCTGAAGGTTCGAGTTCCCAAACGTCAGCCTCGAAACCTTAATGACTTAGAGAAGATCTGCAAAGAGGAGTGGGACAAAATCCCTCCTGAGATGTGTGCAAACCTGGTGGCCAACTACAAGAAACGCCAACTACAAGAAATGACAAGGGTTTTGCCACAAAGTACTATGTCATGTTTTGCAGAGGGATCAAATACATATTTCCCTCATTAAAATGCAAATCAATTTATAACATTTTTGACATGCATTTTTCTGGATTTTTTTGTTGTTATTCTGTCTCACTGTTCAAATATATCTACCATTAAAATTATAGACTGATCATTTCTTTGTCAGTGGGCAAATGTACAAAATCAGCAGGGGATCAAATACTTTTTTCCTTCACTGTACAGTTGCAATTAAAATTATTTAACCCCCATTGCAAACCAGGTTTATTGTCAATTTACAGACGTTCAGCTGTTTGTAATAAACAAATCAAACAAAAGCAACTGAAATAGTTCAACATAGTTCAAGTGGTTTCCCCAAATTAACTGAAAATGCCACTTATAATGATTTCTCTAGTTTCAAAATTATTCAACACAAATGTGCAAAACAGGTGTTGTTTTAAGAACACCTGATCCAACTAGTCAAGGGCTTCATTGGTTGCACAAGGTGTACTTGAGCTGGAACACATGAAATACCTGAACTGGTTAGAGACAAAAAAAATGATGAAATACCTGGACGGGGCATAAAAAGGAAGCTATCAAAAGTTGCAACCAGATTTCTGAGAAGGCAGGTTGTGGAAAAACCTTCGAATGACTGCAAAAGACACAGAGGTTTCAGCTAGCACAGTAAGTTTCCATGCTGGAACTCCCAAGACGTACACCACTATTACACCACAAAAGCACAAGAAAAGTCAGCTCAAAATCATATAAATTAGCCACAGATATTTTGGGATTCTGTATGTCTGGTGAAAGAAGAATGAAGAAAGAACACTATCCGCAGTCAAACATGGTGGTGGATCGTTGATGCTCTGGGGCTTAAATAAATTCTTTATTCTAATATTTTGAGATACTGATATAGACGGATGGATAGATAGATAGATATAGATATATGTACATGTATGTATGAATGTATGTTTTTAAAATAGTATGAAGAATAAAAGTAATAATCATAAGCAAGGGGATAAATTATACGAGTTACATTTGCAAATGTCCGCAATGTCCACAGTCTTGCTGAAGAATGGAGCATTACTGATTTAAAAAAAATCAAAACGAGAAAAAAACGAATAAACTAAATGTAGTTCCTTCTATTCGTGCAGTGTGTGTGTGTGTGTGTGTGTGTGCACGCGCGCTCACTCTCTCGGATGACGTGGCTGAAGGTGGCGGAGCGCCGCTGCAGCCGTGTTTCACAGCTCACCACAGACTCATCGCCGCGCCATATCATTGGCTGAAAGCCTCCATGTGAGAGCTTTCAGCCAATCAGCGCCGGGTGCGGAGACTCCTCGAAAAACACTTTACGACATATCCGTACAGAGCATCCTGAGACGACTGTCATAGAACCAGGAAGAAGGAAGGTGGGATAGCTTCAAAAGGCTAATATCCCGAAGCGATTGGAGAACTTTCCTTGAAAATGATGAAGTCGTCCAGGTGGAAGTGTGCAGCGCTGGTGTTATTGCCTGTTATAAGTTTATTGTTGCCGGCCAAGGCGGATGAGCATGAACACACGGTAAGGAAATGTTCTCGGGCCGAGAAGCCTTATGCGGTGTACCTTTAGCCTGACGGGCTGACTGATTGACTGACTGACTGACTGATCAGAACAGCCAATCAGATTGGGATGTAATAAAGAAACACTGATTAATCCAGTATGCAGAGGCGTGTATACGAATAAATATACCCAACGCCGCGAGTGTCACGTTTACGCGATTCAGATACAGTAGCTCATTCTCCTGCTGATGCTAATGCTAAAGCTAAAGCCAAATGGGTAGCCAGGCTAGCTAGCTAGCTAGCGTAGCCGTAGCTACGTGGTGTAGAGGCCGAGTCCTAAATAGATCCTTTATGAAGGTATTCGGCACTGCAGAGGGTGTAGCAGCTCTACCTTCCACTAATGTTCGTCCACTTGTCTAGGGAGGTAGTAAGGGACTGGTTTGTGATTCGCTCCAGTTTGATAAATATACGCTGGACAACTAGCCGTGTCAGTTATGTAGAATATTAGATCAAAATGCGAACAGACGACACACTGCGCGCAAGAGAGAAGACATGGTGTTTGGGGGACAAATCGTATTGAGCTAGCGTGATGCATGTTAGCGTGCTGCTTAATATGTCCGACTGTGTACAATGATCTATCCGGTTGGTGCAGTCCTGTCATACAGTACATCAGTCCCAAGCCAACAACTTCTTCTTAATCATAACAGTTAATGTCTCATACAGCTGGTCACAGTGTACATGTTTCTATCAGGTGGACAGGTACAGCCAGTCTGGTTATTTTATTTTATTTTATTTTATTTTATTTATTTCTCAAACGTTGATGGACCCGAGTCAAAGCTGACAAGCTGTTCAAGCTGATTTAAGGTTCCTAATAAAGTTTTGATATGTTTATCGGTTTATAAACCATGATTTAGAAAGTTTGAACGCCCTCTTTTCATGGTGCTTTTCAATGTCCCCCATCTCCAGGTCGCCAGCTTCAGCCCCATACTCTGAACACAGAGTGTATTGTAAGCCATCAGTTAGAAGTTTATAGTTACACCCTAACAACTAACTAATTGTGTCAGTGTGCCTCGGAGTCTGCTCATCATCCGTCAGTATTTTCTTACAGAGGAAGACATTGAGTGTCTTTTACTTGCTGTCGCGTTTGTATCAGAGTCGAATTCAGCTTTATTTTATTTCTGTCTAGCACCTTAGAGCAGGTAGGCTGACTGGCGTGTCCGTAGTGTATGAGTGTGTGTGTGATTGTGCCCTGCGATGGACTGGCACGCTGTCCAGGGTGTACCCTGCCTTGCTCCCTGGGATAGGCTCCAGGTTCCCCCGTGACCCTGAAGAAGGAGTAAGCGGTAGAAGATGGGTGGATGGACCTTAGAGTAGAAACGTTCAGACAAAATGTAATAAGGTCCGTCTGTGTGAAATTCCTTTCTTACAAACTGACAAGCTACTTATTAATGCTTAACCATAAACACCAGTAATTACTTCATGATTATAAGTAAGGCCTACAGGTTTCACGCTTCAGCGAACTAGTTTTATCTCGAGTCATGGACATGAACAGGTCAAACGCCTGGTTTGTACTTGAAGCAGAGAATAAACGCATACCTTACACATACATCTCTGTTAAATCTTCTTTAAGCTTTCTGTTTTCATCATCTAAATATATATAATATAGAAAAAAAGCGGTTCACCTTCTTGAATGTTTTCGGGAGGTAAGAAGAATGCAGAGAACCTGGCGGAAACCCGGCAGACACCAGGAGGAATATGTGAAACTCTATACAGAGAGTTCTGTAGTGTGTCAGGATGCCTTTGTTTGTTTTATTTATTTATTTATTATTTTTAAAGAGTAATTGTGCAAACATGACTGTAAAGCCAAGAAGTGTTTCTTTATTAAGAGTGTGTAAATGTTAGAAGGATAGCAAGTCCTTCTCAGAGCTGGTTAAAAGTGTGCGTAATGGCACGTAGAAAAATTTAAAAAGTTGAATGATTTTGTTTCTTAACTGCTCTATAGTGTTCATTACAAACTAGTTGTTGAACTAGCCAGTTATCCTTTTAGATGATTTGCTTTAGTGTTACATTCACCTTGGAGTTATCTAGGAGATTAGGATTGACTTGCAGGTTATTGGTTGTGTTGTGAGTCCTTGAATTCCCTGATTGGTGGCAACATTTCCGGAGATGTCCTGTTTCCTTTTTTTTTTATGGGAAGAATTTTTTTATTTAGTCTCTCGCTGGCACACACTCACTTAACTTGGGTGTTGACACTTGTCTTTCGCGTGCATGTAGTCGACCATCAGTTGTCGTGGCTCGGATGTTTCAGATGATTTTGAATACGCTGTCCATGGATGAACTAATTTCCAGAATGAAAGATTTCATACCACTGTGTAGTTATGGTCTGATTACAAGAGAAAGGTATAAACAGAAAATCACAACACATGTTGGAAGTGATGCTTATGTTATGAAGAGGAGCGGTTTTTCTATTGAATTGAAATACTTGCCTGCCAACGAGGCGGTAGATCTAAGCAACTGCATTGTTCTCCAGAAAACAAACGAAACCATACAAAAGTATGGAGGCATACAACTTTTTTGTTAATGGTTGGTTCAACGATCTCAGTACCGAGGTCCACCACGATGAATATCGTTTGGTTTTCGCTCGGGTGAGTGGCATTTTTTTTTTTTTTTCTTCTGTGGATTAACCTAGCAACAAATATTCAACTCTGTTGCGCCTCTCGATGTTCGCGTTACGGTTGTTTACGTTATTAGGTTAACCTCTCTCAAAATTCCGCCAAAACGCCACTAAAGGCATGGATAATCACCAAACAATTACTTTAACTTTTGCAAAGTACGGAAATGGCTGACATTACATAAACGGAACATATATAAGTTGCATTAACTTACCTTTTGAGAAAGTGGTCACCGCACACACGAGCAGTACCCGACTCGACTGCTCCAGACCATATATGCAGGTATACGAGCCACTTTCTCCTGTGTTTATCAGTCAAGTTCTTGTATTTACCCCCCTTATGAACAGCAACTTTTAGTACACGATAAAAGTGGTGTCTTGGTTTGATTTGATTTGAGCAACCATAAACGACGCTAAATGTAAGCATTTTGAGTTTGTGATAGTGCTTCCTATGTAAAAAAAAAATAAAAACAATTTCCTGCACTATCTTCCTTAATTATAATTTCATGTTAAATGTCGGTTTTATTGTTCAGTGACACGCCTAGTCAGTTTTTAATTTACATACTGAAGGTTAAATTAAATCTTGAAATATTGTAAATTCTTTGAGTTGTATGTGCAACAAAGTTATTGAAAATTGTTAATGTTTTGGAAGTAAATCTGTTATTTTAATTTCAGTTAAATTTTTTATTTTTTTATTTTTTTTACAGTGTTCAAATATCCTGATGTGTATCGGGAACCCAGTATCATGATGTGTATCGTATTGTGAGCTGAGTGTATCGTTACACCCCTAATTTTCACTAATAGTGTTCATATGAAGTCATCTTGATTGTCACATTATTACCCACAATGCCCTGTAAGCAGTTATTAGCAAGCAGCATGCTAGTTTAGAAATGTAACCTTCAAATGTGTAATGAAAGAGAACATTGTTACAACTTTATTTGTTATCAGCTGCGTGTTCCCTCATTAGCACCTCATCTTTGGTGACCCATTTCTAGAAAACATGCTGTGTAAATATTTTTTGATGGTAGCTTCTATCAAACTACAAGCTATAAACTTATCATTATGTGACAACTTTGGAAAGACTGAGGTTCTTTGTTGTGGTTGGGAGAGAGAATTTATCCCCACTGTCGCACCATTCGATGTAGCTCAGACAACTGTTTAGGATCAGTTATTATAGTTGTAACTAAGAACAAATGATTATGCTTACTGACAATGTTTAAAGTGATTAATATTACCAGTATTTTTACCTGGGAATTGTGAATAAGTGTTTCATAGATTATTAATATTATGGAAGTCTAACGCATGCCAAAGTGTACCAAAATACAAACTACTCGGTGAAGCAGTCAGAATATCAAATGTGACAAATTAATTGATGTTCTGCGTAACCAAGATGAAATAAACTGCTGCTATCTGGACCAGAGAGTACTATAGTGGTTAACTTGTTAGTTGATTTGTGAAGGAAAGCCTGCAGTTCGTGGTTTAGAGCCGCATGGGTATACGTCAAGATCAATTCATGGCAGAAGCTTTGAGAGAACACCACAAGAAGGAAAGCCTTAAGTCTCAAGAGTAATGTCCCTGCATTCAGTCTTTCTAAGTTGTACAGAAAAAGGCTTGAAGATTAATGATGTTAATATTAGCTTTTTGGAATCACAGGAAAGAACGTCATACTTTTACTGATTTACTGATATTGTATACGAATGTTGTGATCTATAAAACTATATCGCAATCTCGGATACAACTAAATGACTCAAACGTCATGGAGCAGTACAGCTAAACAATAATGGAAAACAGCTAAAGGAAGAAATCCCTCAAAATATCAGCTACAAACAAAGAAGATTTAGGCCTCACTGAGTCCTGTCAAGGAAGCTGCACAGGCTTTAATAACATGCAAAGTTTATGCAGTAAAGTAACTTTGTAAACCTTTAGTAATCATGGTGTGTGCTGGATAGGAGTTCCTTGGCTAAATACACAGAGTAGATGGTGTCAATCTGAAATTGTAATACAGTGTATGATATACCTTTCTCCACATGCATTTGAGAAGATTAGTGAAGTTGTGCATTGATTTTACCTAGTCTAAACCATCACATCCTCTCTTCATTTGGTGAATTTGTGCAGGTAGTCAGTCTCTTATTAATACCATAATCATGTCTGCTTCTGTCTATCATGCAAATCAAGTTGGGTCAATATTGGTTGTGTGCTATTAGCAACACTACCTAAGTTTGACGCCAAACTTAAACAGCCCTTTTGTGGATATGAACCTTTGGTCTTATTTACAAATGGTGTGTGTATATATAATATATTATATTATATTGTTAATATTATTATTATTTTTATTTTTATTTACTTATTTATGTTTAAATTATGGTAGAATGTGTTTACAAATATTTTCAATGTACTTGTTATAAAATAAGTCACCAAACATTTTTTGTCAGATTTTCTATTAAATTTATTTTTCTTCTTTGTTTCATGCTGTCACTAACACACCCCTCATATGACTTTGATTGTAGGCACTATGATTAAACACTAATGGTTGTTAACTGGTTGGGAGAACAAACTAAATTTACAGCAAGTGCTGTATAAAGGTGCTTACGTAGACTGTAGTGCTGTGTATGGAGTTTTTTTTGTTGTGTAAAATTTCCTTTTCTTAAAAATGTATTACTTTAAGTGGATTCTTTCTTCAGGTTTAAACAAACAAACAAAACAAAATAACAAGGCCCTGGATGTTTGTCATGTTTCGTCCAGTTTTATCGTAATTGAATGACCATTTAGTTGTAGTGATTGCACAGTACCCCCTTTATCTTTTTTCTTTTTTTCTTTTTTTTTAAACATAAGAATGCTTGAGTATCAGCTTATACTGAAACCCATCTAATATTGTTTTTTTTAAATACTGTTAAGCTTTAAAATGTCTTTTATTTTTAAATAACTAAGGCGTTCACAGTTAAACCCTTTCACACAAAACACTTACATTATTATATTTACAAAGTATAACTATAATAAAATCCATCCTAACAAAAGAAAAAAAATAATCTCTTTAAATGAACATTTCCAGTTCCAAAAATAATTCCTGTCTTTGACATTTGTTGTAGGATCCGATATGTTGGTTCAGATTGGTGCCATCTCTATTAAGTGCTCATTTGCCAAGTTTTTTTAAATTAGTGTTCCTTGTTTTTCTAGAGGTTGGCAATCCATGATCTTTGTCATAGTATACTGGTATACTCCACAAAACGTTACCAGTGTGACAGGTTTGAATTTTGTGACCAAACCTGAAAGGCCATAACCTTCACCATTGTGTTTTTTTTTTGTTTTTTTTGTCGTCCCCCCCGTAGCCATCGTGCAACGTGGCTACATAAAGTTATACATAAAGTTTGCTCATTCGACAACATGCGCTGTCTATTTGGGACAGTGTTTATGCTTTCAAAATGAACTAATAATGGGACTTGGTTGGAATGGAGTAGGAGGTCTTGGCTATCCACATTTTGCCTTCTATAAAATGACCAGTATAAATAACCCCAAGAGATGTACATCTTGTTCGAATTGACATACTGGTAAAGATTGCTCAATATCCAGTGGAGATTGACGTTTTGCACTTTTTCTTCAGTATAAAAACACTCTAGGAAGCACTCGTTTCTATTGTCTCCTGCTGAAACCAAAAAGGAAACCATGTCTTGATAACCAAGTCTTTGTATGATTGTTGATTGTGGGGGATTTAGGGTAAGTTATTGAGTTCCTACTATAGATATAGATACACTATGACCAAAAGTATGTGGACACCCCTCCTAATTCTTGAGTTCAGGTTTTTCAGCCACACCCATTGCTAGCAGGTGCATAAAAATCAAGCACCTAGCCAGGTAATCTCCATAGACAAACACTGGCAATAGAATGGGTTGTGCTGAATAGCTCAGTGACTGTAAACGTGGCACGGTCATTAAAAAAAATAAAGCCACTTTTACCTCAAGTGACTTTGTGAAACTTCTGCCATGTTAGATATGCCCTGTCAACTATAAGTGCTATTATTTTGCGAAATGGATCTATCTAAGAGCAACAACAGCTCAGCCATGAAGCGGTAGACCAGAGTGGACCCAACGAGTACTGAAGTGCACTTTGGACATATAGTGTATGCTATGAGCATGTGATCTACTAAAGAAAGTACAGCATGCACAGCCACAAAGAGCAAGCTGTTATAAAAATAAAAAAAAATAGTCAGCTGGGGGTGTGTAGTATATTTTAGTGCGACAGCCATGTGTACATCATGAAGACACTCCCATGTCTTTCATTTATACAGAGCTCTCTTATCCCATGCAAACATATTATAATCATTTGAAATGTCATCCAGCAACATCACTGAACATTCTGGAAATTATATCCAACTGATATATTATACATTTCTGTAAATGTCCACATCAGCGTTTCCATTAGCTGGTGAATACCTTTTTTTTTTTTTTTTTCCTCTTCACCGTTAAAAACCGATAAAATCAAAACGTGTCAGACGCAATGTCTGGTAAAAATACTAACACAAAGCAGATGGGCGTTAGACTAAGTGTGTTCATAATTGCACATCTAAAGAAGTTCTGTGTCAGCACAAATATTTTTTTTTTCCTCAAATGCCTCTCCTGTAATGTGTACACTGATTTGCTCATGTTGTTATTTAACCACACACATGTCGTATCCAAGACAGGTCAGAATCACGCATTACCTGCCGATTCAACTCGCTACTCTTCATCCACAGCTGACATTTGTCCCCGGGGAAAGAATTGAATTCACTGAAAGACATTGTGACAATACATTCAACTCTTGTAGGTGTGACAGTCTGATACACACTTGTTTGAAATTCTTCCTGAGATGTTTGTTGAAGGGGTGTTACTGGTTAATGCTTTTGTAAAATAAAATACTCAAGATCATGTTGTAGGAGTGTGTGTGTGTGACCGTGGTGGCCTTGCTTAACCCATTTTGGAAGAGGAGTCATACTTGCATTCACCCTCCATGATGTGTAGTGCTGTGACACTATGAGTACATGAACAAATCAAAATGGGGTCAAAAAAAGGTCTTTCTTTATCTTCTTTTTTTAATGAGATTTTTTTTTATTATTATTAATGTAATTTGGATTAATGGAGTATGGCATGTAGAACTATTCATTATTACTTTAATGAATACTGTGAATAGTATTCATTAATGGTATCACTTGTGTGAGTATTGTCTTGGGTTTCCCTTGTGAATGTTGTTACCATGTTGAAGGCTAATAATGTCACTGTGAATATAGCAAACAATCTACAGTTAGGAATCTAATGACTTTTCTTCTTTTTTTAAAAAAAAAAATAAATCAGTACGAAGATAAAGAGGAGGTGGTTCTTTGGATGAACACAGTGGGACCATATCACAACAGGCAGGAGACATATAAATACTTCTCGCTTCCTTTCTGCGTGGGCTCCAAGAAGACCATCAGCCACTACCATGAGACACTGGGAGAAGCTCTGCAGGGAGTCGAACTGGAGTTCAGCGGCCTAGACATCAGGTTTAAAGGTAACCGAGGTCTGCTGGCATTAATGCATCCACTATGTTTTTCATAAATACAAGCAGTAACAGTACCTTAGTTTAAAAAGGGGTAAAGATGCCCTATCGTTGAGAGATCGTGAGTTCGAATCCCAATGATGTCACGGCCATACTAGCCATAAACAATCTTGGGCATCTTTGAGCTAATGTATGCGGAACAAGCTAGTTTGCACTCGCCGCCCCCCGTTAAATATCACAATATATTACGTTTTCTCTAAACATACAGTTTCTGAAAAAGTTACATTGGGAGACTGATCAGACTGGTTTGAGCTGACTGGAAATCTATAGTAACTCGGGCACTATTTTGAACTGTGGAGAGCAGAAAAGTATCTAGAAAATACCCTCACCGAGCACCTTATTAAGAACACCTGTACACCCACTCATTCATGGAATTCTCTAATCAGACCATTAGGGGGAATGTGATCTCAGTGATTTTAACCATGGCAAGATTGTTGGTGCCTTCTATAACTGCTGATCTCTGGGGTTTTCATGCACAACAGTCTCTAGAGTTTACTCAAAGGTACAATAAAGAAAAAATGAGTGAGCAGCAGCTCTGTGGATGGGAACACCTTGATGAGAGAAGTCAGAGGAGAATGGCCAGACTGATTCGAGGTGCCCAAACAGCGACAGTAACTCGGATAACCACTCTGGGCTTGTGATGTGCATTCGGAGATGCTATTCTGCCCAACACCTCGAACCTTGAGGTGTATGGGCTAAAACAGCAGAAGACCACATCGAGTTCCACTCCTGTCAGCCAAGAACAGAAAGCTGAGGCTACACTGGGCATGGGCTCACCCAAACTGGACAGCTAAAGACTGGAAACATGTAGCCTGTTTTCTGCTGAGGCACGCAGATGGTAGGGTCAGAATTTGGCACCAACAGCATGAATCCATGGAACCACCTTGCCTTGTGTAAACTTTCCAGGCTGGTGGAGGTGGTGTAATGGTGTGGGGAATGTTTTCTTGGCACACTTTGGGCCCGGTTATACTAATCTATAAACGCTTGAATGTCACAGCCTATTGTTGCTGTTCATGTGCATCCCTTCAATGCCTCAATTTACCCATCTTCTAATGGCTACTTCCAGCATGATAATGTAACATGTCACAAAGCAAAAGTCATCTCAAACTGGTTTCATGAACATGACAATGACTTCAGTGGCCTTCCCAGTCACTGGATCTGAATCCAAAATGACACCTTTGGTATGTGGTCGACTGGGAGACTCAGCATAAAAGTGTACCAGAATACTCTGCAGGAATTGCGTGATGCAATCGTGTTCACATGGACCACAATCTCAAAGATATGTTTCCAACATCTTGTGGAATCCATGACCTGAAGAATTTAGGCTGTTTTGAGAGCATAGAGAGGCCCTACCCAGTATTAGTATAGTGTTTCTAATAGTTCTCAGTGAGTGTAAATAAAGAATGAACAACCTTTTGATATTTATCCTCATGGTCACATGACTATTCACCCTGAGGAGAACATGGTTAAGCTGAAACGTGTTTGTGCTACATGCCTAAGCCATTGTTAATAAATATTTATGACTTGCGCACTCTGGAGTGCCTTAATGTTACAGCAGGACTGTATAGAGGTTTTTTTTTTTTTTTTCTTGCTTACCATCTTTTTATTCAATTTATTTTCTTGAAAAAAAATAACCTGATTTTTTACGGGGGGGTTGTATTTTAAATTTTTTGATCCAGTGCAGCAGTCCTTTTTGTTTATCCTTATACAGCTCTGTACATACCACTTAAGTACGTCATGATAGTGTACCACGGCCCTGTCATAATAAATGTGGTCCTAGATACTAATTTTAGGCCTAAGTGTATTCAACTCATGTTAAAAATGCTGCTATTCAAAATGTTGTGTTGTACAGTGAGGGGAAAAAAGTATTTGATCCCCTGCTGATTTTGTATGTTTGCCCACTGACAAAGAAATGATCAAATAAGCCTACCATTAAAATTATAGACTGAACATTGAGAGACAGAATAACAAGAAAATCCAGAAAAACACGTACAAAATGTTATAAATAGATTTGCATTTTAATGAGGGAAATAAGTATTTGACCCCCTCTCAATCAGAAAGATTTGTGGCTCCCAGGTGTCTTTTATAGAGGTAACAAGCTGAGATTAGGAGCACTCCCTTTAAGAGTGTGCTCCTAATCTCAGCTTGTTACCTGTATAAAAGACACCTGTCCACAGAAGAAATCAATCAGATTCCAAACTCTCCACCACGGCGAAGACCAAAGAGCTCCCCAAGGGTGTCTGGGACAAGATTGTAGACCTACACAAGTCTGGAATGGGCTACAAGACCATTGCCAAGCAGCTTGGTGAGAAGGTGACAACAGTTGGTGCGATTATTCGCAAATGGAAGAAACACAAAAGAACTGTCAATCTCCCTCAGCCTGGGGCTCCATGCAAGATCTCACCTTGTGGAGTTTCAATGATCATGAGAATAGTGAGGAATCAGTCCAGAACTACACGGGGGGATCTTGTCAATGATCTCAAGGCATCTGGGACCATAGTCACCAAGAAAACAATTGAAGAACTGAAATCCAGCAGTTCCCACCGGGTCCGCCTGTTCAAGAAAGCACATGTACATGCCCGACTGAAGTTTTCCTATGAACATCTGAATGATTCAGAGGACAACTGGGTGAAAGTGTTGTGGTCAGATGAGACCAAAATGGAGCTCTTTCGCATCAACTCAACTCCCCATGTTTGGAGGAGGAGGAATGCTGCCTATGACCCCAAGTCCCCACTGTCAAATATGGAGGTGGAAACATTATGCTTTGGGGGTGTTTTTCTGCTAAGGGGACAGGACAACTTCACTACATCAAAGGGACGATCACGGGGCCATGTACCGTCAAATCTTGGGTGAGAACCTCCTTCCCTCAGCCAGGTCATTGAAAATGGGTTGTGGATGGGTATTCCTGCATGACGACCCAAAACACATGGCCAAGGCAACAAAGAAGTGGCTCGAGAAGAAGCACATTAAGGTCCTGAGTGGCCTAGCCAGTCTCCAGACCTTAATCCCATAGAAAATCTTTGGAGGGAGCTGAAGGTTCGAGTTGCCAAACGTCAGCCTCGAAACCTCGAAACCTTAATGACTTGGAGAAGATCTGCAAAGAGGAGTGGGACAAAATCCCTCCTGAGATGTGTGCAAACCTGGTGGCCAACTACAAGAAACGTCTGACCTCTGTGATTGCCAACAAGGGCTTTGCCACCAAGTACTAAGTCATGTTTTGCAGAGGGGTCAAATACTTATTTCCCTCATTGACAAGGAAATCCATTTATAACATTTTTGACATGTGTTTTTCTGGATTTTTTTTGTTATTCTGTCTCTCACTGTTCAAATAAATCTACCATTAAAATTATAGACTGATCATTTCTTTGTCAGTGGGCAAATGTACAAAATCAACAGGGGATCAAATACTTTTTTCCCTCACTGTAACTGTTCAGGTACAATGGAGAAATCCTTCAGTGGAAAAATTCAGTGCAACGATTGAATTTGTATTTTAAATTATTTTTTTTTTTTTCTTGAAAAACCGTAACTAGCATTTCTCCTTTACAGACGAAGTGATGCAGAAGACATACTGTGAAATTGAGCTGGACAAAGCTAAAAGAGATGCCTTTGTCTACGCCATCAAGAACCACTACTGGTACCAAATGTACATCGATGACTTGCCAATCTGGGGTGAGTAGTCCAGGAATTCTGTGTCTGACAAAGCCTCGCGAGAAGCCTTGGGATTCAATACCACTAAAGTTATGTGAGCGCTCAGCTAGTCCTATTTATTTTATTTTTTTTGAAGGTATTTGTTAGGAACCTGTATTACATATTTCCGATTTTATGCCTTTTCTAATCTTATTATTCTTGTGTTGTTTTATTGTATATTTACTGTACGATCATTTTAATATTCCTTTAATCTGTTTCAGTAATTTAGTAACTGTATAAGCCCCCCAATTCATTATTATCTGATTTGTAAAATCATTTTGTTGATTGCAATTCAGGGATCGTTGGTGAGGCAGACGAGAACGGGGAAGATCATTACCTCTGGACTTACAAAAAGCTGGAAATCGGCTTCAATGGTAACAGAATTGTGGACGTTAACTTAACCAGTGAGGGCAAAGTCAAGCTTGTGCCGAACACGAGAATCGCTATGTCCTACTCGGTGAGTACTTTTACACCACTTCTGACAAACCTCTCAATACTTAAATATAATGTAGACATATTTAAGTGATGATTGATTAAGTATTGATATATTTGTGTGTGTGTGTGTGTATCTAAAAAAAAATTATATTGTGGAAAAGATCGTTTTTTTTCCCCCCGTAATTTAATTTAAAAAAAGTGGAACTTTCATATATTCTTTGTTCATTACACATAAAGTTAAGTATTTCAAGCCTTTTTTTTTTTTTTTTTTTTTTTTTTTTTTTAAACTCTTGATTATGGCTTACAGTTCATGGGAATCAAAAATCCAGTATCTCAAAATATCAGAATAAAGAATTTATAATACAGAAATGTCGAAAAAGTCTGTAAAGTATGTTAATTTATGCACTCAATATTTGGTTGCGGCTGCTTTTGCATGAATTACTGCATCAGTGCGGCGTGGCATGGAGGCAGTCAGACCGTGGCACTGCTGAGGTGTTCTGGAAGCCCAGGTTGCTTTGATAGCAGCCTTCAGCTCATCTGTATCGTTAGGTCTGGTGTGTCTCATAGATTCTCTGTGGGGTTCAGGTCAGGCGAGACAGCTGGCCAATCAAGCACAGTAATACCATGCTCAGCAAACCAGTTACTAGTAGTTTTGGCACTGTGGACAGGTGCAAAGTCCTGCAGGAAAAGGAAATCAGCACCTCCATAAAGCTTGTCAGCAGAAGGAAGCATGAAATTCTCTAAAATCTCCTGATAGTCGCTGCATTAAGTCTTAATTTGAGAACACCGTGGACCAACACCAGCGGAAGACAAGGCACCCCAAATCAACACTGACTGAAAGTTTCACACTGGACTTCAAGCAACTTGGATTATGTTGCTCTCAACTCTTCCTCCAGACACTGGGACCTTCATTTCCAAATGAAATGCAAAATTTTATATATATATATATATATATATATATATATATATTATATATATATATATATATATATATAATGTATGTATGACGGGTAATTTAAACAGTCATATCACAGTATTAGCATTGTTTAATGGTTTAATTTCAAACCTTTGTCTCCTTTTTCATTACTGTAGGTGAAGTGGAAAAAGTCTGATGTGAAATTTGAAGACCGTTTTGACAAATACCTTGATCCATCCTTCTTCCAACACAGAGTAAGCAGTCTGTACAAATAAGTACAATTTACATAAGGTGTTATTTATCTGAAGATTTTTCTGTCAATTGTGGATAATCAATACTATGGTGCATAATGAAGAAAGATTTTTTTTCCCTAAATATTCATTAATTCATTTTTCCTTCTGTTGAAAGATTCACTGGTTCTCCATTTTTAACTCCTTCATGATGGTGATCTTCCTGGTGGGTTTGGTGTCTATGATCTTGATGAGGACTCTGAGGAAAGACTATGCCAGATACAGCAAAGAGGAAGAAATGGATGATATGGTGAGTCCAAATAAGCTACTCTTTATAAAACAGTTACTAAATATACCTGGCAAGATTTCATGAAATAAACACAATGCAACAAAAAAAATCATAATTTATTGATGAGCACCAAGCAATGTAGTTCTTCAGCAACATTTAGCAAAATGGTTGCCAAGCTGCACACTGGTTATAGTCCAGTAGGTGGTGCTATTGCATCTTTCAGCTCAAGATCAACCACCTTTATTGAAATAGGAAGGGCTACATCATATGCCTTAATATGATTGGGTAAAGTGAGCTAGCGTAAACAAAACAATTACCACTGTATTCTGATTTATTATTAAATGTTACCATGCTGCTAGACTGTAATGTATATTTAAAATAAAACACAGCTGCTGTATAATAGACTGTTTCTTAATTGTTTTTTTTTCTTCCCAAAACTGTAACAAATGCTAATAAAATCTGACATGACATTTTGAAACAATTTATTTGACAAAGTAATACTGATGTAATGAGTACCGGCTTCAAACTTGGCTCAGCCAATCATAATGAAGGACCGGAACAATCTGTTTTATAACCGTTTTTAGTGGATTATATTGTAGAATTAACATGTGGTTATCAGCTCTTGCTTTTAATAGACACTTAACATTTAAGCCAGTACTGCTTGCAAAATTTTTATTGTAACAGGAGGATGATGATTTTTTTTGTGCATTCTTTTCCATTATATAATTTTGTGAATAGTTATGTGGATATGTAATATATGTGGATAACATGCATGTATTACCTTTTTTATTTTTTGGATGCATATAATTAGACCGCTTATTGAATTTTTGTACCACGTATATTGAATTTGTAACATGTCCAGTATCCACTCACTCACTCCCTCTCTCACATTTTATGTATGCAGGACCGAGATCTTGGGGATGAGTACGGCTGGAAGCAAGTCCATGGTGATGTGTTCAGACCCTCTAGTCACCCTCTTATCTTCTCCTCCCTGATTGGCTCTGGTTGCCAGATCTTCTCTGTGTCCTTCATTGTTATCATTGTGGCCATGATTGAGGATTTGTACACTGAGTAAGTCTCAAGGACCGTTGTGTTTGTTGATTTAACAGGCAAAACAATTACTGATCAAGTTTGGTTTTTCCCTTCTTGTAGGAGAGGGTCGATGCTGAGCACAGCCATATTTGTCTATGCAGCCACTTCCCCAGTAAATGGTTACTTTGGGGGAAGCCTGTATGCAAAACAAGGAGGTAAGAATATCTTAACTATGTCAAATTTTAATTCTGTTAAAAGTCAGGGCATGCATTACTGTAGATCATCATGAACTCTCCTGCAGAAGAAAAGCAGGTACTGTTAAGTAGGCATGAGAAGCAATTGTTTAGCGTCATATGCAACATAACTACATGTCATGTAATTCACTTTAATGCAAAATACTGAAAGCCTTTTAATGACGCGTAATATTTCCATTTTTATTATCCGAGAGTGTTTTCTCAGCCGTGTGGTTGTTCCATCTGTGTTTGAGCAGGGAGGAGATGGATAAAGCAGATGTTTATTGGTGCATTCCTGATCCCAGCTATGGTTTGTGGCACGGCTTTCTTTATCAACTTCATTGCTATCTATTACCACGCCTCCAGAGCCATCCCATTTGGTACCATGGTGAGTGCTTAATCAGCTTATTGCACTTTTTTTTTTTTTTTAAACATTTCAATATGCCTCTTGTAACAGCAGTTATATATTGCCCATTCAGTTGCTTTACAGGTAAGTAAACAAAGGTCAAATTCAGAATATTGCCAGTCATGTCTCCTTGGCAGGGTACATGTCAATACCTCTCGCTTCCCCTACATCTTTCAACCTGCTATTGATTCAAGTCTGGCACTATTAGAGGTAGATCAATAGTTAATGATCTTGGAGGAATCGAGGAGAAAGGAGCTTTCCAGAACTTGTCGTCTTTACTTTTTTTTTTATTCTTATAATCCAACCCCCTCACCACCCCCTGGATCTCATGTGATGTACAACAGTGTTATAAAAAGTTAAAATACAAAATGAATAATAGAGGTGCAGATGATAACCTTTGATTAAAGTGGCTTTAAGATGTGGTTGGACTTCATTAGAATGTGTCCACATTAGAAGTCGGTTCACGATAGTCTTACATGGGGTAGAATATCAACATGTAAGCATGATTTGATAAACTGTATTCACATCATTATTGATCATTTTCTGCTAACGCTGATGTTTTATGCTGAGAGACAGGTGATACAGATGTGCAAAAAGTCCTCAATAAGTGACATCATGGCTTTGTCAATATTTGAGAGTAAGATTTAATCTGTTTAAGGGAATACTTCTACAGCATCATTACTGTAAATACAACACCGTGACAATTTAGTAAAAATTATTTCACTTCAGTTTAGAAATATCAGTCCCGTTTAGCATTAATGGTGAAAATAATTTTTACTACAGTGCTGTTGAATTCTCATCTGATTGGTCTGAAGGTACAGACATATTTTATAAAAATGTGTAATCACTGATATGAAGTTTTCTCTGATGAGACGTTTATTTAGAATTTTCGGAAGGGTTCTTCATGGTCATTGCTTTGTAATTGTCAGAAATTAAGCTGTTCCTAAAGAAAACCTTCAGCTTCTGGGTGGTTGCAGGAATGTTCATGTCAAGTCACATTGCAGCACTATTGTTGTTTTATTTGCGTCTAACAACACGTCTTGAAGTGTTTTAAAGATTTCTCGAGTTCATTTGCAATAATTCAGTAGTTCGATGTTATTGAATGAATTTACAGACTTGCTCTCTTTCTTTCGTGTGGCAGGATTGTAGACATCACAGTATAATATCTGAGTGAATGATTTTTATTTTTTGCTGAATAATTGAGGTCAATCATTACGGTCACTGCTTCGGCTTTAGTTGTTACGGTTGCTGTTTTTGTAGAGGTGCCTTTTAAATCTGTGAAATAAATGGTCTTGACGTGTGCAAGCCTAATATTGATCATATAGACTAGAACAGTTTGAACATGCTGCATTTCTGTGTGTATGTTTTGCAGGTTGCAGTGTGCTGCATCTGCTTCTTCGTCATCCTTCCTCTAAACCTGGTGGGGACGATCCTGGGTCGGAACCTCTCGGGACAGCCCAACTTTCCCTGCAGGGTCAACGCCGTGCCCAGGCCCATCCCAGAGAAGAAGTGGTATGCCCTTCTATTCTTACTAAACATCCTTATGGGGATCATTATTATTTGAGTGTGGAATAAAACTCATTAATTAAATTTGGTATTTATGTGTGGTGTTATTTATAATTTTTTTCCCCCCTCTGTTTGATTATCAGGTTCATGGAACCTGCGGTCATTGTGTGCCTGGGTGGCATCCTGCCGTTTGGGTCTATATTCATTGAGATGTAAGTATTTGAATTCCTCCATTCTAGTTTTTCTTTTGCCATGCCGGATATGCAATTCCAGCAATTGTAGTTGTTTTTACTGCTTTTATTTCTTCCACTTTTCGTAGGTACTTTATTTTCACGTCATTCTGGGCCTATAAGATTTATTATGTGTATGGCTTCATGATGCTCGTGTTGGTGATCTTGTGCATTGTGACTGTGTGCGTGACCATCGTCTGTACCTACTTCCTCCTGAATGCTGAAGACTACAGATGGTGAGGGAATGATCAGCTGCTAGTTTCTGTTGTTTATATGCTATTTTTGAGAGATGCATTTTCCACATCTGTTCTTTTAAATAGGAACCATTACTAGAGCAGGGGGCACGGTGGTTTAGTGGTTGGGAGATTTTTCCCCATTTTCTCCTCAATTTGATCACCTGCTAATTCCCATTCCATTGCTAGCTCTCCACCATCATACAACACCTACCAATCAGAGAGGCTAACATACACTTCCTTGTAATCATAGAAAACCAGCCAAACATCTTTTCAAATGGTTGCTCATGCTGCTTCACATGGCAGCTAAACACACTCCAAGGAAAGTGCTATCTGCCCTATTCTGCATATAGGAACTCGGACGCCCACCATCAGCTAGTGTCACTGTGAGAAAGTACACCACCCCTCTTGAACATCTCGCTTATACTGCTCTGTTGGCTCCAGCCACAGATCACTGACATCATCAGGATTCAAACTTGGGAACTCATGGCGCCAGGAATTTCCTCTTAGCAATGTTGGCACCTTCACTTGACTTACAACTCAATAAACAGATAAAAATTCAATTTGTCTTGATGTAAGAAGTTATTCAGAACAAATGAAAAACGAGTAATGAACTGAGAACGTACTGAATTTATATCATTCTTTTGCAGGCAGTGGACAAGCTTTCTTTCTGCCGCTTCCACAGCAGTTTATGTTTACATGTATTCCTTTTACTACTATTTCTTCAAAACAAAGTGAGTTTGTCTTTTTATTTATTATTATTTTTTTTATTTAAAATCTCAGCTCAGTGACTGTTTTACTCATTAAAGACTCTGAATTTGCTTCTAAAGCATCTCTACATTGTACATGGTGATAATCATACTGCTGGCATAAACGGCCATTTCGCTGATGAATGTTGTCTTGTCCTCTGCAGGATGTATGGTTTGTTTCAGACATCATTCTATTTCGGCTACATGGCGGTGTTCAGTACTGCTCTGGGTATAATGTGTGGTGTGTATTACTATCCATTTATTTAGACAATTTAGAGTAGCTCCTTCGTCCATTTCAGCCTGCACGTAGTTTTACTTCGTTTGTTTGAACATGGCTTCATTTCGTATGTTCTTCCAGGAGCCGTTGGTTACATGGGAACAAGTGCCTTTGTGAGAAAGATCTACACAAATGTGAAGATTGACTAGTGACTCTGCAGCACCTGTGCAATCGGCAGACGTTTCCCAGCAGATGCGGACACGAGTCTTTGTCCCTTTTTTTGGTTTTCTTTTTGCAAGAAGAGATTGTGATCTTATCTTGTATAAATCTAGTTTTCCATTTTCTCAACAAATTCAAAGTTGCAAGATTGTGTACACACAGGAGTATAATGGAAGATTAAATAAACGTGTTTAATTTTTATTTTTATTTTTAATTAACTGTGTTTTCATTTCTTTTCTCTGGAGCAAATGCGTAGATTTAAAAAAAAAAAAAAAAAAAAACTTTTTTTTTTTGCATTTTAAAACTTTGGTTCTCCTCCGATAATTCTGTCCCACCCAGCATGAGTGACCGTAGACCTTTATCGATGGAGTAGTCTAGCTCTCTTCAGTGAAGAGGCCGAAGTGTATGGAGAGCCTTTGTTCTGTTGTAGGAGAATATTGGAGGGTTGCGATTGTGTCCATGCTCCTACTGTCAGTTTTTGTATTGTCGAGTTATGTCGTTGTTTGTTTGTTTGTTGGTTTGTTTTGAACGCTTATTGTTTCCGATCACCCTGAGCATAGTGTAACGTTGCAGTCAAATGATGACAAAAAATGTTGGTTACTAGCTTTTCTGCCACCAGACTTAACAACCATTTTTCACTCTACACTACATAGTTCAGATTAAGTTACAGGATACAAATGAGGCATAGATCACAGTTCCTGATCCAGGTCTTGGGTTATAATGTACGGTCCGGTCACCTACGCCAAGTGTGGATGTTTTAATGGGTTGTTTCAAAGTGGTCTTGTGTTTTCCAGTTTAGTCTTACTTTTAATGTCGGGATTTTAAATGAAGTCTGAGTGTGAAGATAATAAATGGATGGGGGTAAACCTGTATATAACCTTAATAATGTAACTGTAGAAGTAGACTCCAAAATGTATTTTGGTTGTACAGATTTATTACAGGGTGTTTTTGGTTTTGTTTTCTTTTTTTTTTTTCTTTTTTTAAACCCAAAAAAGACGTTCAGTTGAATGATTTTGCCTTTTCTCCTTTTTATTTTGTGAGCTTGGGGTGGGTGGCACGGTTACATCTTGCCTGTTAGTGCATGACCTTTTCATCTTGCTGTATGAACCAGTTCAGTTTGTATTTGCTTTTTGGTTTTTTTTCCTTTGCTCTGTGACTCCTGACACATGCTCAAATTAAGTTTTGTGTAATCAGACAAAAAAAAAAAAAAAATCTGGAGTGCTTACATCGACTTTCTTCTGCTTGTAGAGGAAATATTGACCATCATATACATTGTTTTTAATATTTATGATTTAAAGCTTTAAACAGCTCTCCGTGTGCTGAACAGCCACCTCCCTCATGCTAACTTCCCCATCCATTACCAGAAGCAGCATTGTGAATGTTGGACACATGCAGAGTTTCTGCGAGCATACTATAAAAGGGTGACATTATTGTACTTTATTTGATGTTTTCCTAACTACAGGAAGTGCCCCAGGAGCACTCCGACGAAGCTCGTGTTTTTTGTTCTGCTGTATACAGTATGTAACTAAAGATGTCCGAGATGTGGCAAAGCCTTTTTTTCTAATCCCCTCAAATGCCAGCTGATTCCTGGCCCCTCATGTCATGAACCTTGTGATGTCTGAAAAGACATTTTAAACATGCTCTACTTGTTGTAAAAAGGAAAAAAATAAACGATGTTTATGTACAGAGGTTATATAGGCATGGTTTGAATTCTGGAAGTGGAGTCTTGATCAATATTTTAGCAAAGAAAATTTCCCTCTATTCAAGACAGGGAGCCAATTTTTGAAGAATCACACACGCTTTCGGTTCTACTTTCACATGATTCACACTTTATTAGGAATACCTAATACAGGCCAAACAGCCAATCATGTGGTAGAAGTGCAATGCATAAGATCATGCAAATACAGGTCAAGTTAATGTTCACATCAAACATCAAGAATGGGGAAAAATCTGATCTCAGTGAGTTTGACCGTGGCATAGTTGCTGCTGCCAAACGGGCTGGTATTAGTATTTAAGAAACTGCTGATTTTCTGGAATCCTGAATCCTTTCAAACATTCTGTGGGTGGAAATGCCTGGTTGGTGAGAAAGTTCAGAGAATGACCAAGCTGGTTCAAGCTGACAGGAAGTGTATGCAGAAAAACGATACAACTGCGGTGAGCAGAAACGCATCTCGGCAAACCCAACATGCAGTAACCTTGAGACGGTACGACTACAACAGCAGAACAGGTTATCGCTCCTGTCTGCTAACTGGAATCTGAAGCTACAGCTCACCTAAACTGGATAGTTCAAGATTGTATAATCACCTGGCTTATTATGTCTTCTGATTAGAAAGTGTAGTATAATATAATAAGAAACAGCTTTTTGGAAAAACTAGTGGTTCACCAACACCAGACAGTATCACTTTTATTTGTATACAAAGCAACAACACTAACAAGTCAGCTCATGTTTTATAATGATCACTGAAATCATCTTCTGTTGATGTATTTGGGTAGTGCAATTCCAAGTCAAACTAAGCATTATGTGGTATGATCTACTAGAAGCAAATTTGAGTTTCAGGACATCAGTTGACTTTTTCAAAGTATTCCTTAGACCCCTCTGGAGTGGGCTTTATCTGAAATACAAAGAAACAATTTAGAAATAACACAAAACACATCTTTGTATTTTTTAAATAGTAATTTCAAATCATTCTGAAGTTTTAATTTTTAATCAAATGTTTACCGAGGGTGATTTTGGGGTCCAGCTGGCAGGGCAAACCTCTCCATGGCTCTCCACAAACTGGAAAGCCTTAACGAGGCGCAGCGTCTCCTCAACAGAGCGGCCTACTGGAAGGTCGTTGATGCTCATGTGTTTGATGACTCCATTGGGATCGATGATAAACAGCCCCCTACATGGAGATAGATTCAGTTAATGGAAAAGCATCTTGTACTTAAAAACTTTTTTTTTTTTAAATATAAACCTTTGTTTCTGCTTATGAATACATAATTTTCTTCATATTTACAAGTCAAAAGACGTGTGTGTACATTTGAAGTACATCCATTCATTTTCTGTACCACAGGGACTTAGGGCACTTGGCAGGGGGACACCCCGTATCCCCGTACGCAAACTCATCGCAGGGCACAATTGCGCACACATTCACACACCCATTCATACACTTTGGACAATTTAGAGATCCCAATAAGCCTATGACGCATGTCTTTGCTTTGGGGGAGGAAACCGGAGTACCCGGAGGAAACCCCCGCAGCATGGGGAGAACATGCAAACTCTGTGCACACATATGGAGATGGGACTCAAACCCCCAACCCCAGAAGTGTGAGGCAAACGTGCTAACCACTAAGCCACTGTGGAAAAAAGTGCCCAAATACTTATTACCCCCAATGTATTTTATATGGAATATTTTTTAAATAAGATACAATAATTAAAATAATGAACTTGTAGTTGCATACAATTTACTAAATAATGAATTTACTTAACAAGGATGGATAAACTACCTCAGTGCTATTCCTGGCCCCTCCAGTAGGACTCCGTAGTCTCTGGAGACCTGCTTGTTGAGATCAGCCAGCAAAGGGATGTGGATATTTCCCAGTCCTCCGCTCTACAGGCAAACAAGAAAGATGCCAAAGTTCAACCAGAGAATTATCACTTGGCTCAGCTATTTCTCTCCTGAAGCTCACTTGGACACAAAACCAGTGTTTTACTTAAAAAGAGCATTATTCATTATTATTAGTGTAATTTCTACCTTTCGAGGGGTGTTGGTCCAGGCCAGGTGAGTAAAGTGAGAGTCCACAGACACACCCACCACCTCACAGTTGATATCATGGAATTCATTAGCCTTGTCACTGAATGCGATGATTTCTGTAGGGCAGACAAACGTACTACAAAAAGAATAACAATGAAAATTAGGTCATGTGTGTCTATTTTGCTCATACAATTCCACTACTCTTCTACATCGAATGCAGATAGGAGTTGTGTCTAGTATTTTGAAAACAAAACAATAAAGCACTGTGGAAGCGGAAATCATGTTCGTAAAATAACTTCATGTGCTTGAAATATGACTACTCAGTAATTCATATTGAAGCTTTATGCACATCCAGTATGCTGAAATGACTCATTCAAGACTACTGTTTGCACCAATTCACTTACAAATCTAGCGGGTAGAAAAACAGGACCAGGTATTTGCCCATGTAGCCATCAAGGCTGATCTCTTTGAATTCTCCATTGTGGACAGCTGTACCCTTGAAGTGTGGAGCATGCTGGGTAACTGCTGGAGCCCATTTAGCAGTACCTGAAATTTGAAGTACATAAAAAAGCTTTTTTTTTTTTGTTTTTGTTTTGTTTTTTAGCTCATCTAAAAGTGCATGTGCAAAATATTTTTTCCATACTGATAGAGAAGCAGGCTCTGGGTGCAGCAGCTGTGGTTACAGAAGGTCCACTTCTCAGTGCACTCACTGCTGCTCTGGTTACCTATAAGTAGAGATCAGGGATAGACTGAGCTGACCTCAATGTTCAACTCCAAAACTGTTCAAACAAATAAGCTGCAAGGTTCAGTGAAAATTTCCAAACACACACAAAAAAGATCAAACAGCACAAAACCAAGATCTGCACTTTTTTTTTTTACTATTCTCAAATTCAATTCATGGCTATATACCACATAAAGAGGAGAAAAGTATTCAGTGACTGCTGAGTACGGTTTAATGTAATTTTTAACCTGGATGTGCATCCAAGACCCTGAACACCATGTCAGCTTTATCTGCATTTGCATTCAAGGGCGTAACTTTGGTTTTAGAAAATGGGTGGATGGGTGGGGATGGGGGTGGATGGGTGGGGATGGGGGTGGGGGGTTAACACTATGACTTGCAAAGTGTATTTTTCGTCTGTACAAGTTTCAAATCAGTGAGACGGTTTGCATATCTTGTCATGCGTCTCTCCAAAAGAAGATATTCATGCACATATTACAAATGTTGTGGGTGTCACTGTACATATAGTGGAAATGCTGTTTATATTATATACAAATCAATCAACTCGATTATTAGCTATAAATAGAAAGAATTGAATACACATGAATAGTTTACATACAGTTTTTTTTTAAGTTTTGGTTTTTTATTACTGAGGAAAATCTAGTGTAGTATTATATTTGTGAGAGAAACAGTCATTCTGAATAAAACTAACAGTTAATAAAAGTAGAGTTTTAAAAACTGGCATTGGATGTCTCTGGGAAACACAGTCAATCTTCTTATACTGATGGAATAATAAGTGATGGAAGGAAGATGTCTTATGATGCATTTGAATGTTTTATGATGTACTTGAATATGTGAAAGTGAAGTAGATGGCATATTAAAAAAAAAACACTTAGGATTGCAATGTCAAGAAATGGGACACATGCTGTCTCAGGACTAACCTCAAGAATCTTTAAATAACTCAGACTCTTGGGATTTTTATGTATTTATTTTTCATTTCTAGAAAAATTTACTTTAAGGAATTGCTTCTAAAAGAGAGTATCAACAAAGAATCATTACTGGGTGTCATTTGGATAGAACTATATCCCCATCAATTAGATTATACGCTATTTGATTTAGCGTGTCAAAGTAAGGTTGACTGGGTTTATGTAAATGATAATGTTTAAAGTGAAGAATAATAGGATTCGTTATCGTTAGAGCCTGGACACTTAAAATAAAATATATAGACTCAAATTTAAAGTTGAAGAAATCTTAAATGACTGGAAATCTGAAATCACACAAAAAAGGAACACAAAAAAAACAGAATTAAGTGTCTGGAAATTCTCGTTTAATCTCATTGTGATTTATGGAAGGTTTTGGAAAATCATGATATAAACATTGTATTTAATATAGCAAACTATAGGTTTACTGAGGGGAAATGTCGATTTATCAACAAAAACAACTTTATCAACATTATTGTTACAGTCATCAGATTGTGATTTTCTCTCAGGGTCACAGTTTTATTTTCGTATTATAAAGCTGATATTGTTTTGCATAGATTGGAATATCCTGAATATAACACACCATAGTGAAATTTGATCACATTTATGGCATTTTATGGCATTTGGCAGACGCTCTGATCCAGAGCGACTTACATTGATCTCATTTATACATCTGAGCAGTGGGCCCAACAGTCACTGCGTTTACATGGACAACAATAACCCACTATTAACCCGATTAAGACAATACTGTAATTAAGAAACTACCATGTAAACAGCTATTTTTAATTACCTTAATCTAATTAAGCACTAATCGAATTAGGACAGGTGGAGTACTCCTGTTTTAGTCGCATTATCAACGTATAGACATGTACACGCCTTAATCACATCATGAACATCGTGGGAGAGTTTTCACCGCATTTTGCGACAGGACACGATCACACACGGCAGCGCTCAACATTTTACGGCGAACAAGAGAGTCCAAAACCGCGTACTTGCCTACTATAAGCCTGTAGTGGGGAAAAATACATGTATCTCGGTTACTATATAAACGGTAAGTACGCGGTTTGGGACGCAGCCCACGGCTTCAAGCAGTCGTCTATTAGCACGTCCAGCATGACAAATAATTAACCGCACTTAAAGCGTTCGTAAAAAATAAATAAATAAAAACACCCAAAACTGTATTCGGAACCATAACGAAAACAAACTGTATGTTGATAAGTGAAATTCTGGAGGCACGTCGGACGGCGTGGCGCGGTGACGTAATGACGCGGGCTGTTAATCTAATTATGTTCTATAACATGTAAAGCGGGAACACGAAAGGAGTATTCTAAAAGCGACTCATGTAAACACCTTTACCACAATATTGTCTTATTCAGAATAAGGTCAATAATTAGATTACTGCTGTCCATGTAAACGTAGTCAGTGGCAGTGCTGGGATCACCATGCTTTGCTTGATCATTCCCCCAAAATATGCATATGAAGCAAACAAAACTGTTGTAATTTCTAAAATAATACTCGGTATAACTATAATTACTGACTGCGCCGCTGGCTGAAGTCTCTGCTGCTGCTGTGAGAGATGAAGGTTAAACTACTATACAGCCGCTTCCCTGTGATCTCCTACAGCCTTAGCGACCTAATATAACCCTGCAGCAATATCAAAGTTATAACGAAATACTTCAGAAATCAAATGCAAATGAATACAGGGTAACTCTGGCAAGCCGTCTGAGCAGGCTCAAAACTCACAGAAGTCCGGAGAAGTCTTCCAACGATGGCTGCCATCTTGAAAGTGTGCGAACGCGCTGCAGTTTGAGCGTCAAAAGCGCGCACTGACTGCGCAGTCGTGCGTTTGCGTAACGTCACGTGACACACACGGAAGTCTTTAGCGCTCTCGTACTGGATGTAGACATGTGTTGCCTGGATGACCTCCATCGCTGTATGATTCAAATTACTCACGTGTTTCTCCTGCAGGAAATTGTCATTTAAGCTTAAACATGGATCCCAATTTGGAATACTGGCATAACAACGGGAAGGTGATTTACCTGTGCACTGTAGTAATGATATGGACTTTAATGATATGGACTTCTTATAACTTTCATATGATTGTTTTGTAACATCTGTGCCATACTATTTCATGCAATATTCTGTAGTCTTTCCTAAGCAGACTTCGCATCTGGTTGAATATTCTTGACCCCAGCTCTATCCTGTCCTCTGATGTGAGTAGTGGATCCACCCTGTGTCATCAGACATCAGTCAACAATGTGTTTCTTGCATTTTTTTTAATTTATTGATCTTTTTTACATGATCACAAGGTCTAACAGTGAAATGTATATATAGAGGCCTTTCTTTACATAACATCAAACAAGTTGGAAAAATCCTTTATGTCCACCATTCATGCATGACAATTCTAAGACTATAATCCCAGAGTCATTCCAATTTAGTCAGGTAGACTTATATTGTTTACAGTATGCACTGGAACTTTATCTTACAACGATAATGTTACAATGTACAACACTTAAGGAACACAGTGTTGGAGAATTTTCCCTGTTCCCCAAATAAAACCAGCAGACAGCCTTATAGATCAAATGGTGAGAAGTTTATTCTTCCTCTGCAGAAGGAGCAGACTACAGCAATAAACCAGCAGCCCACAATCAGTAGTATAGTAGCTCTTTTATAATTAGGTGTAAACAATAGAACAATTTCATGCAGGTTATAAAATAATGAATGATCAAAACTGTATAGAAAGGGTGTATGCAAGTTTCTACATCTTCTTAGTAGGTAATAAAGAGGTTCCCTATAACCTTAAATAACTGATCTACACAGAAACACACACTTATTGAATCATCATATAAAAAAGATATTAAAGATATAATACAGAGAAGCATAAGTCTCCAACACAGCACACAGGACGAGACAATACGTAAAACAATGCAACACAGTACAACAAAAGGAATACAATACAGTGAGTACAGTGGACAGTGCATGGCAAAATATACATTAAGTATACAGGAATATCATATAGATGAACTAGATGGCATAGCGGTCATATTAGCAGGATATAAAAAACAATGACATCCTTAATGCCATGCGTACAGTCCAGACGATGTCATTGTGTTATACTGTCTGTAAAGTGCAGGTGCATTCAGTTCATTTTAAAAGAGTTCTATTAGTTTCTGTAGGTTATGCTTTGTGGACTTTTCTAAAAACTATAGCAGGTTATTATTCCACCTTTTACAACAATGAATATTGTTTAGAACATTTAACTGGGGTTGTTCATGTCATTAAATGGCCTGATATTCAGAACTGGTGCTGATGCTTTTGTTATTCTGAAATGCCACAAGTGCAGCTTCTAATGAGAGGAAATGTTTATTATACAACTTCTGCATTAGCACTCGTTTGCTGTACAGTGCTGCATTTGGCTACTGATCGCAAGGTTTTGAGGTCAAATTCCAGCAAAACTCCACAGCTTGAGTAAGACCCATAAACCTCAAATTCTCAGTTAGTGTCTGCCAAATGAGCAAATCCAAATGTAACAAAGAAAATCACCATAATGATTACTGTACCTTTTTCCAAGCTTTATTTAGCACAACTTCTTTCTTTATGTAAGTGGCTGATTTAGCAAGAGGGAATGTACTGCATTATAGTATATAGTATGCAAAATTATACCGTGATATCTTCTAAATCCAAAATGTTTTTGCTTTTAGGTTGAAATTGAAAATGCTCGTTCTCTGGTCAGAGGGGAAGGGAATCAGCTGAAGAATGAAAAGGTAGATGTAGGCTTTTTAGTATGAGAATAATAGAAACTTATCCTACTCTTATTCTTGCTTTTTGTTTTCTACATTTACCATTATGTGTTTGGTTTTGTTTTCTAGGTCTCCAATGCCTGGAACCTTTCTCTTGTAAGCTGCTATTGCTTTGCTATTCTTATACTATCATAATGTAATGTGTTTGAGTAATGTTTGTTTGTCAGAAATCAAATAGATTAAGAAATAAAAAAATTAAAAAAAAAAAAGGATTACTGTATGTTGTCCTGCCTAGGGCTCTGTGCATGCTGATACCGGAGAGACGATTTCCCCTGTGTTTCGTCCACAAGGTATCATTAATACTTTGCTCTGTAAATTTGCAAGCTGGAGAAATTAGAATTTATTTGTAGACAGTTTATTGTATGTTTCCTGAATATCTGTCATGATCTTATGATTAAATAGTTTATGTAATCTTGATTCTCAGCTTTTTTGCCTATGTCAGCTCCTTTGGTGAGTATTGTTATATACTCCGTTCTGTTTATATACACTCTCAGACTATGGCTACTAAACTGCTTGCATGTGCCACTCAAATGGTACCTCTGTTCTACCATAGCATTTCATCAGGAAAAAAGATTGTAGTGTGCATTTAAGACTAATTTAAATTACACACCTGAACCTTGGGGAACAAATACAGTACTGTATGTACTTGTTCAGTATCACTTTTTCTGGAAATATATATAGGAATAATTCATTTTTTCTTTTCTGTCCTATAGGTCATAGCAAGTTTCGTGCCACATAAAGGAGTGACACCTGCCTTGTTTTGGCAGGTAATGCTGTTTAAGTACTTACTTTCTATTGTTATTATTTGCAAAATTCATACTCTTTTCATGACTGAGAGCATCTTCAATCCCCCATCTCCAGTTTATGCTGCAGAGCTACTGTGCAGGTTTCAATCACACCAACAGAAATGCAACAGCCACGCCGGTAATCAAGAATGTTTTCTCTGTGCATCCACCTGTAACTCCTCATCACTATAATCCATCATAATAATTTTATCCCTCATACACCTAAATGGAATTTTGTCAGGGTTTCTAAAATAAACTGGAATGACTTATTTGGCCATATAACATTTGGAGCAGAACTTTAATGAGTCTTTTGATTTTGTTTAGCAGAACACGCTGCCACTGAAACAGGCTCTTCTTATCACTGGAACAGTGATATATTCAACATTTGCAGGGGTGAGACTTTCTTTATTCAATCGTAGACATTTTGCAAAATAACCTGTTTAAAAGTCCCAGAATCTCTACCCTCTGATGCATACATCAACTGTATTTTTAATGACCTGTTTTTAGGCCCTTCCTCAAATTATAATCCAGCGCCTGGCAGTCAGAAGTAGTTCAGCTCAGGCCTTCTGTAGGTCAGTTTTGCCTGTTCCTCTGTCAGGTCAGTAAAGCAGTCTACTGTGTTTTCTCAATTTCCTGTGTTATACTAGCACTTAGCAACTGTGGTTTCTACTCCGATTTCACTTTTAATGGCTGCTTTTCACTGAATTTACACTCAACTGGCCATTGTCAAAGTCACCGAGATCACTTTTCCCCCATTCTGATGTTTGATATGACCATAAGCTGATGCTCTTGACCTGTATCTGCATGTTTTTTGTGCATTATGCTACTGCAACATGATTGGCTGATTGGATAATTGCACGAATAAGCAGTTGTACAGGTCTAATAGACTTGGCCATGAATGTATTTACATCCAGACCCATTATTGTATTTCAGCAGTTATTAAATTAAGTGGCCATATAAAGAGCATACCCTAGTATGTATATTAAATTGGATGTTGTTATTTAATGTTAAGAGGTTAAACCATATAAAACAGACGGATTCAGTTATGTCCTTATTTTGTCCATAGAATACCGTATTTATTAGAATTTTTACAGTGTAGAAGTTATGAAAATTGTTGAAATCAAATGTCTTCATTGTTTTGTTGAGTTTTTTTTCCCGTTATTATAATAGCTTTGTGAAGGAAACACACAATATTCCGTTTCAAAATTCAGACATTCAGTTTACACATTCACATAGTAATTATAGTAAACGGATTTTTACTTTCTAGCTTGTTTGGCTGCCTTCAGCGTCTTCGTAGTGAGAAGTGAGGAATCAGAGAATGGAATAAAAGTCTTTGACTCCAATGGGAATTCGGTTGGTGTCTCAAAGGAAGCTGCATTCAAGGTGTGAATATGGTAGTTAGGAATGACAAGTTTTATTCAGCTCAATTTTTTGAGTATATATGGCAGTAAAAAAAAAATAGTAAAAGGTCTGGAGTGACCCGGCATGGCATTGGCAGTATCAGCTGAGTCAAAATACCGTACATTACCCTATCAGGCATTCAAAATGGTTGGAAATCTTACTGTACATTTCATACTACAGTTATTTAACAGTTTCCTCTGTCTCAGGCTGTAAAGGAGACTGCCATATCTCGAGCAGCTCTTTTTGGTATTACTGCAGTTGTTCCTAATCTACTGGTCCTCCTTCTCAAGAGGTAATAATCAACTCACTACTCTTATTTCAATAGATTTACACATGGCTAAAAGTTTGTGGACACCTGACCATCACACTTGTATGTGCTTTTTGAACATCCCATTCCAGATGTAGTCCCCCTTTGCTGTTATAATAACCCCCACTCTTTCGAATAGATTTTGGAGCATGGCTGTAAGGATTTGTGCTCATTTCAATCACAAGAGCAGTAGTGAGCTCAGGTACTGATGTTGGATGGGGAAACCTGGTGTTTCAATTCATCCCAAGGGTGTTCAGTGGGGTAGAGTTCAGGGTTCTGTTCAGCCCACTCCAGTTCTTCCACATCAGCCTTAGCAAACTGTTTTCATGGACTTTGCACGAACCACATACGGGTGCAATGGTCAGGCATCCACAGACTTTTGGCCATATAGTGTTTTTTAATCAGAGCTCATTCCTCTCTCTGTCCTGGAAGAATCTGCATATATATATGTTTTTTGGTTTCAGGACAAAGTTGGCCCAAAGGAACCCAATGATGCTTGCTCCTGTTCGACACATCAGCACTGCTATTGCCCTTGGCTTGATGATCCCTGTGTCTTTCAGTCTGTTTCCACAACTTGGCAAGGTAAGGCATATCAAACTGTGAATGTGAATGGGTCTATGAGTGTGTGTGCAATTGTACCCTGCGATGGGTTGGCATCCCCTCCAGAGTGTTCCCCGCCTTGTGCTCCTGGGATAGGCTCCAGGATCCCCATGTACAGTAAGATAAGCATTACAGAAGATGGATGGATGGAACATGCTTTGCCAGCGTCTGGATTTCTATATACGTTCTATGTACAGAAATTTGATACCCAAGGCTGCATTATACTAGGTGTATGCAGAGTTGATTTTTAAATCCTACTCCTGCCCACTTCCAAGTGAATTCATGCACATTCCTGCAGAAACTCCAGCAGTTATTTTTGTGTGCATCTGACAGGGATATTTTCTAACAAACCCAGTGTACTTTCCAAAATAATAAATTAGTATTTTTAACCATGATGACCCAAACAAGATAAAGCAGTCACTGAAGATGAATGAATAGTAATGTCGCTCAGCTCAAACACCCAGTATGCTCCCATGTTAATGCACATGGCCATTCTTTGTTCATTGACCTCCTACTCCTGCTACTTTTTTGTTGGGTCCCACAAGACCCCAGTTCCTATACACACACATCTGTGTAATACTTTAGAATTACAATTAGAATAATAATCACTGATTTTTGAATATGCTAAATGTCACTCATTATTTGGTTGTTGTTTTTTTTTTTTTTTAGATTAAAAAGGAGCATTTAGAAAAGGAGCTGCAAAGCTTAACAGATGATGGGGAGCTGTTTTACCACAGAGGACTCTAACTGTCACCATAAAACCCAACACTCACATCATTATAAAGGATTCCTTAAAGGTTATTCGCTTCCAAAAAACCTTCTAAATGGAAACCTGTCTGAAAAAGAAACCATCTGTGGTACGAGTCCTCCAGAGGGACAAACAGGAGACCTATTTAAAGAAATATGCATACTCTTCACCCCCAAAGAGTATACTTATGTATTTACAACCCCAACATACACACACTTTCAGTTATTTAAAATGTATAATTTTTTCCTTTTCCTAAGGAAACTTTATAATGTAATATAAAAAGGCCAGTAGCAGTTATATCTGCTCTACGACTGAAGCCCACACTTTTCTCAACACTGCAGATGAACGGTAGTCACTAGAGCAACACTACTCTCCTACAGCTGTACTCACATCATCATATAAGTGTTTTTAATAAAACCATAGCAGTTGGCAAATGGAAAAGATTCATGTTTTAATTTAATGGCATTTTAGTCCGAATGGATTTAACAAAAAATACTGCTATCATTGTTAATATCACATTGAGAACTTTACACTGGGCCTTTTTGTGTCATTAGAACTCAAGCATTTGATTGTTAGACAACAAACAAAAAAAACATTACATGTGAATATATGAAAAGTGCATATGGAATATTTTGGCACAAACACACTCCTTTAGGCAGATGGTGATTATGAAATTGATGTAAAGGAAAAAAAAATCAAAAGATACTTAATAATAAGATGGAGCTTGTCGAGACTGCAAGAAACAAACGAACCCTGTTGAGTATGCTTTAGAAATGCAATGGTTTTTCCTACTTTATCTAATGAAGTGCTGTTAGCTTTCTGATACATTTTTAAACACACACAGACATACAAACACACAACGCGACTGAATCACAACCAAATAAGATTTCAATGGCATTAAAATAGTGTTCTGTTCATTGTTAATAATAATATTTTTTTTTTTTTTTTATTTTTTTTTTTTTTTTTTTTTTTTTATTTTTTTTTTTTTTTTATTTTTAATAAAATATTTTTTTATTTTTTTTTTTTTTTTTTTTTTTTTTTTTTTTTTTTTTTTTTTTTTTTATATATAAATTATATTTTTTTTTTATTTTTTTTTTTTTTTTTTTTTTTTTCTTGGAAATGAAAGAGTGGCTAAAGAGTAATATATATAATAATAGTCTTGGTCACTGAAGGTGTCTAGAACATCATAAACCCCTCTATAAAACTCTTTTATAAATTCATCTTTGCATTTACACACATTTATAAAATCATACGATCACATAGTGATTTCCTTCGTTAGGCTCTCCTAGGTCTCGTACATTGATGGGGGATTATTTAGATCTTCAGGAGCTGCTCGGCCGCAGCTAAGTGGAAGAGGAAGTTCTCGGTTGCTGGAGGAAGGTGACGTCGCTTCAGTGTGTCCAGAGTCAGCTTCGCGTCGTCTCCTTCCTCAGCAAGGGACATCAAGTTACTAAGGATCTCCTTAGTCTTTACAGAGATATCCTAATTAAAAGGCAGAAAGATTATTGTAATATAGAACAGCAGCTACCATTTGTTGCCCTTGGTGCGCTTTCCAAATCAGTTTACCTTGATAACTTGAGCGTCCGTGCGATCAGCATCCTCTGCAGACTGCACAATCAAGTGGCCGATCTCCTTATGCAGTTTTCCCATAGCCATGGCCTCTACAAAAAGCAAATCATTCAGTGTAACAAGCAGCATTTCTTAACAGAGTTTATGTATGATGGTATTATATTCCAATCTACACCCATTATTCAATACCAGAATGAATAGATTATACTTGAGTAGCAGATTAATCTTTGAAAGTCTTGCCTTTTGCATGTCGAGCTATGGTGATCTCGTTGTCTGGAAGATTTACGAAAACGTCGAAGAGATCCGATCGGTTGATAACCTCGGGATCCACAAAGCCTGCGACATACCCTGAGCACATATAAAGCAAAGGAAAGGGAGGAAAGGTATTATTGGATTCTTGGAGAAGTATAATTGGAGGCAGAAAGTTCTGTAAAATAGCCCCTTAGTTGGAGAACAAGTCAGTCTCAATTGCTAAAGATGAATACACCAACAAGTTTGAAGACACTTGACATATGTTCCTCATGGTCTTAAATTTTGATCTGAAGGTACATGATTAAATGTTTGAAATCAGTGTTGAAGACAAAAATATAACTGTCAACATATTCATTTCTTTCATTAGAAAACTAAGATTTTATTTACAAATTATTATAATTTTTTTTTAAAGGATGACCATGAAATATTCTGAAAAGCAGCCAGTAAGAGTCCAAACTCCTTTAAAACTCTTTAAAAAGCATCTCATGGAGATTCCTCAAGAAATCGGTAGAGAAAATGCCAAGAATACATTTCTGGAAATTCTAGGCAAAAAGAGTGTCTACTTTGAAGATGTTAAAATACTAAATTATTTTGGATTTTTTATCACAACATAATTCCCACAGTTCCATGTGTGTTACTCCAGAGTTTTTATGACTTTATTATTAAATGTGGGGGGGGGATAAAAAAATAAAGAATATTGTTTTTAAACTTTTGACCAGTAGTGTGTGTACAGTGTGTAATATAATAATCCTTCATACAATGGTACATATGTAATATTGTGGACTGTACAATGATGGGTAGAAATAAATCTTCTCTGTAACAAAAGACCAGTCCGGTTCTATGCAATATGAGAATAAAATAGGAACTTGAAATCAGCATAGACTTCTTGATATAAAATAAAAAAATATGAATAAATAGTCAATGGTGCACTTAAATGGTGCTTTTATCCAAAGCGCTTTACATAGTGTCTCAATCACCCATACACATCAATGGTAGCAGAGCTGCCATGCAAGGTGCCAACTAGCCATCAGGAGCAACTCTGGGTTCAGTGTCTTGCCCAAGGAGTCATGTGGGCCGGGAATCGAACCGCCAACCCTATGATTAGTGGACAACCCACTCTACCACCTGAGCCACGTGAGAATAAAATCTCATGTGTTCTACATTGAGTGTACTGGCATGTAATATAAAACCTTACAGCTCATTCAAGTCAGCAGCACACATCCTTGCATTTATATCAAGAACTATACTACATGTGAACATAGAACCTAGTATACAAAAAACCCATTCTCCTTTAGTCTACCACTGCGTTTTACAGGTGAACAATATTTATTTTATCATGATCAGAGGAGTACATAACCACGATGGCTGAGATACGACTATATTTGTAAGTATTCATTCTGACAAGAGCTGAGAGAAAACAATAAGAAAAGTCAAATTTAAAGAAAAACCAACACCTATTCCACCCTGGAAATGTCATGTTCTTGCACTGCTCATGCATGTATCACACAACAGCTACCAATCGGGGAGGGTGAATGTTAGACTGTGCTTTCATTGAGCCGTGTGAAGCCAGACACCCCTCCTTTTCAAACTGCTGCTCATGCTGTTTCATGCACAGCGCAGTGCAACACCACTCAGAGGAAAGTGCAATCTGTATGCTTCTGCATACACAAGCTCACCCAGGATTGATTAATATCCCTCTGATTGACAGGGGTGAGACTGTAATGCTATCCCTCCCACCCAGCGAGGGCAGCCAATTTTTGCTCTAGTCTCCTGTGACGCTTGTGGCATAGCTGGGATTTGAACTTGCAATCTCCTGATGATAGAGCAATTACTTTTCTGTTGTGCAATCCCCCCCATCCTTACCTGTACATGATTTGAGGTTGTCCAACTCTCTGTCCTCCAGATGGACATAAGGGTGGAGAATGGACCAGTCTTTCCTATGCCATGTCAGGGCTGGAAGTACTCTGGTGTTAAAAGCAAAAAACAATCTGTTGGACAGGAAGGGCAGAATTCCCACTATTGGTCTGTTTTCTCCCCATTTTCAATTACAAAAATGCTTTACAGACTTGGATACTGCAGTTTACATGTATGGTTTATTAAAAAATACCCGATATTCCTAGATTTAACTACAAATAACAAATCTCCTATATTCCCTATATACATAGTTCCCGATGTTAGAATATGAGCATTTAAAAGCATTGAATAAAAATAACGTTTGCCATATTCAGTGCAAATCAATGACAGATCCATCACTCGCTATATATTTAACCAGAGAGGGGACAAACAATGCCATTACTCTCAAAGAGACACTTTGAGGGAATCTGCATTTCTCGAAGAGCAAGAATCTTGAATCTCTTGTAAAGGTTAAGAACATCTCACTCTTACAAACTCACACAAAAAACCCAAATTTCATGCCTCTGACCAAACACACACCCATTTAGCTTGCACGTCACTGAGTGATGGAAAGAAGAGGATATTGCTATGTCATTTTCAACCCTCCAACATGGCTGAATAAATTAGAGAACAAATACCTACAAACATTGGAATTAATCCGATTTACTGCTTATAGAGGAAAAGCGAGCAAGAGTGTTTGTGTGAAATGACGTAATTGCAAAGCAAGTGAAACAATATAAACTGTGCATCTTAAAAGTAGCACCGTCATCATAACAAGCACCTTGTGAACTCGAGCAAAGCCTCAACACGAGGATGGTAGATCACAATCCTTTTCTTCAGCATCAGTGCTGTGTACAGGATGATGGTCTCCATTCCAAACTGAGACACCACATCTGGATTAGTCACACAAAAACAAGTCACTTCTCTGACTTGAAACACGTTAATCCAACCTCATCTGATATTTTCTAAGTGAATCATTGTGGAGTGACAAACTTATCTCCAGGTGCGTGACACACAAATGTTCTACATTAAGGGCCTTAACAATAATCGAAACAAAGCACCTAATAATAGTAATAATAATAATAATAATATCAACAATAATAAATTAAGTGTATTCTACAAATACTGGATTTACTATCTGAGTGAGATGTGCTCATATCTTACCTTTAATGGATCCAGCCAAATAGGCTTTTCTAACATCATAGTCCTTGATGAGGAAGGAGCCGTTCTCATCGTTTTGACAGATGCCCTTTGTGAGGACAGCAATGTAGCCTTCCATCATCTTCACTGGACTGCCATGTTTCATGTACATCCTGATGAATGTATATGTTATGACAAATGTATGATAAAGTAGTAGTTTGAGGAAAAAAAGTGATAAAGTGAGAAATGAGTAGCAAACGTGTAAATAGTATAAAAAATAAAAATGTATTTAATAAAAAAGTTATTACTAAAATATACATCTTACCTACACAGAACTCTACTGAATGCAGCATACTTTTCAGGGTTGAAATCCTTTGCTGTAATAACTATAGAGAAATGTGTAACCTATGGCAAAAATAAGAAATTATTATTTATTTATTATTTATTTATTTTATATATATATATATATATATATATATATATATATATATATATATATATATATATATACACACACACACATTTATAACATACAGTACATGAAATTACGTCGTTCTGATATCCTTAAAAGAACAGTACAGCATTTTTCACCTTAATCTTTATCTACTGCATCTGTAGCATATCTGTGATGATATCTAACAAGAACTTTTATGCATTTCCCTGCACCTGTTTACTTCAGAGTCACTTATAAATCTGACAAATTCATCCTTTTAGAACTGCTCCTGGAATTTTTTTTTTTTTTTTTACACACAACAGTCTCTAGAGTTTCCATGGAATGGTGTGGAAAAACAAAGAACAATCATTGAGCAGCAGTCCTGTGGATGAGAACATTTGTTGATGAGGACGGTCAGAGGAGAATGGCCAGACTGGATTGAGCCGACATGATGGCTAAAAGCAGAAAAGCATCTCAGAATGCATAAGACACAGATCCTTGATGGGCTTCAACAGCAGAAGACCATGTCAGGTTTCACTTCTGTCAGCCAGAACAGGAATCTGAAGCTACAGTGGACACAGGCTCACCCAAACTGGACAGATGAAGATTGGGAAAAACGCCACCTGCTCTGATCAGGCATAATTTGAACACCACAGCCTATCCGAGTACCATTACTGACCACGTCCACATCCCTTTATGGCCATATCTTATATTGTCTACTTCCAGCATGATAATATGCGATATCACAAACCACAAATCACCACAAACTGGTTCCCCAGTCACTAGCTCTCAATCCAAGATTCATCACATGAATGTGTATCTGACAAATCTGCAGCAATTATATTATGCAATCATGTCAACATGGACCATAATCTCAAAGTAATACTTTTGGAATATGGACTAAAAAAAACAACAACAAAGAGATACAGGACTAAAGAAGTGAATGGAACTGATAGGAAATTCTCTTATATCATGTACTCTCATATTATGAACTGCTATCAAATACCTATGATGAACGTATTCATTCAATTACCTCTTTAAATAAGCTGATCAACTGCTATCCTTGATTATATTATTATATATTTCCATATCAACATGACACAGGACTTATTTTGTATTATGACTATGTGCTGTGTGTTTTGTTTAAATCTGTCTGACGTCTGGACCAGTAGAAATCGTCCACGCACTGCTGTTATCAGTGTGTACAACGTGTATAAATACTTCTGTTTTGAATGAATAAACCGGAAATCTCTGTGGACATTCATATGTGTCCGTGCGTGTGTTCATTCGGACGCTCCAGGCGCTTGAACTCTGCGGCAAACCACACTTTCTAAGCACAGAACTAAAAGTCAATAGAAGTAATAGTAGAACAGGCTGAAAGGGCTGACAGAGATCTGAAGACATAAAAGGAAATCTAACAGGAATTGTAGCTTTAAAAGTTCTTTTAGAGTGATGTGTGAAGTGGTGAGACTTCTATGTGGTTGCAGATAATCTTGGATGGTTTGTCAACCGCAGTGTTGGGTGTAACATGTTAATAAGGAACACAACAGTAAATAAATTCATTTTCTCTTGGGGGGAAAAAAAAGTCAAGTAAGGTATTACTCTTCATTTTAAGTAACTTAATTACAGTTACTATGACTTACGACTACAACAATTCTGTATAAAACAACATTGAATTTCCATTCATCCTTTTTCATTATCGCGAGGAACCTGGAGCCTATCCCAGAGGACTTGGGCAGGGGACATCCTATTAGCTAACTACCATTCCGACACTTCTCCCATCCACGCTGGCTCCGGTGTTTCGTTTTCCTCCATAGTCACACCAGGGGCTAATAGTTCAAATAGATATCGCAGATAACCTGCACCGCTATCTATTGTGTCTCCATTTAGTCCTGGGGATTCAGGAGGAGAGAAGTCCTCTACCTCATCTGCAAACTTTGTCACCATCCATCTTTATTGTGAGTGTTCTGAAGGCTGCCCTAAAACCCCCACACCCCCCCTTCTTAAATTGAAATAATAATTAAGAGAAGACTTTCATTTCTGTTGTCCATATGGTCAAGTTCGATACGGCTTTTAAGTAGTAATTATTAATGAATGAGTGATACAATTACTTTTCAGACAGAGTTAGTAATGTTGATGTAATTAATTACACACTTAATAATAATAATAATAATAATAATAATAATAATAATAATAATATCATCTTACAACAGTGGTCAACTGCCGTTGCATTCATTATGAACAGTACTGGTGCATAGTTTTACAGAAATCAAAAAAGGTCCTTCTGAATGCAGCCTAGGATTAACATGTCCAAAACAGCTTAAATTCACAAACCAATTTACTACCTAACTTACTAACACGTATCTCACAAAACACACTGCGTTTAAAAACAAACAAACAAACAAAACACTCTACATGCTAAAACAGACTTAATTCAAATGGGAAAGTGGGAAAACTTTGCCAATACATTCGACTCCTTCGAATCGATTCAAGATCCGAAGAGTCAAACTCACGGAATCGATTCATCACTACCGCAACGAATATACCGTCTTTTTGTGATCATTTTGTGTCACTCCGACGGTAGTGTTTTAAAGTGAGCTGCATACCTTGGTGAGCGCGGTGGGCTCCTGGACCTCGGTGGTGGTAAGGTAGTACCAGCTCCGGCGGTACTGACCGAACACGAAGGCGTGCAGCTCCGGAGAGTCGCGAGACAAACAGCACTTCCGCATCAAGAGCTCGCGCAGCTCGGCGCTGACTGCAGGGAAGCACCAAACCCACAGCGTGTCCGCGTTCACGTCCTTCTCTGAGAGGGACGAATCAGACAATTAGCTGTGACAGCGCATGAAGACAAAAAAGTCTCAAACAAGACAGGCTCGACGTGCTTGTGTTTTGAGATCTCTTACCGATCAACCCGACGCTCAACATCAGCTGAGTCTCAGACACTGCCATGTCCGGTGTCCGGTCCGCGTCCCAGCCAGGGGGAAATCTCAATCAACCGAAGTTCAACAACAGCGCACTCATCAATTACTAATTAATAAATAAAGGAGTTAGTCACGGCCTTATTAAAGACACGGCCGCATGTTGAGTTACACTTCCTCAGATAGCGCCCTGGGCAAAATAATCTGTCACTTTCCTAGTAAATATAACAACAACTATATACCTTTATAACTCTGCTAGCTATTTAATTAACTCGACAACCGTGTTTTGAGATCGTGTATACAGTAATACCTTTTTTTTATCTGAATATCAACATGCTCAACAAAAATACTGTATATCTTTCTTTCACCAAAAACCTCCACTAACGGTATCAACATACTGCAAATTGTACTGAAATATGAGCGAGAATCTCAAATACGTCCTCATTTCACATATAGTGCACTAGATATTCTGTCAAACAACTCTATCACACCCTAGGTAGTGCACTTATATAGGGATTTTACATTTATTTGAAAATTATCCAGAGGAAGCTCACATGCCCTTCTTCTACTTTTATGAAAAGTTAAACCAGTGTTGTTGTGCCGCACTGCCCCCTAGTGGTCTGGTGGTATTAGTATATGAAGCGTCCATCCTCTTGTAGCAATTCCTCTCAAGTTCCTAGAACTCTCTTCTCCGATACGTTTTACCCTGAGCAATGATTCAGTGAAGTTCTGGCCAGTTCCAGGTAATATGGACAAAATGTTTGTTCAGGCACAATGCACCTATAAATACATAAGCACCTATGAATAAACCTTATACTTTTACTACACACACTGAGGAGCATATATGGAGCAACACCTAGGTAATAGTGGAGGTGATCAGGACCAAGAATTAAGCATCTGCATTTTCAAGAGCTTGTGAAGAGCTTAGAAAGTTGTGGAACAGCCTGTATTTGATGTTGTGATTACTCAATCAGTAAATAATTAAAAGGTGTGTTGTTTACGATGTTGTTCAAGTGCATGACACGAGTATATTGCAGCAGTCTGATAATAACTGCTAATGATAACGAGTATAAAATCAGTTTATTCAAGTGACTGATAATCAACATACACCGATCAGCCATAACATTAAAAACACTGGCAGGTGATCTTACAATGGCACCTGATAAAGGGTGGGATATATTAGGCAGCAAGAAAATGGTCACTTCTTGAAGTTGAGGTGTTGAAAGCAGGAAAAAAAGGCCCAGCGTAATGATCTGAGCAACTTTGACAAGGGCTAAAAAAGCCTTAATGTTCTTCTGGGTTAGCAGTGGTTTTCACCTTGACACACTTCCATGAATGCTATTTTTGCCCAGTGTCTTTCTGATAGTGGAGTCATGAACAGTGACATTTATTGATGCAAGAGAGGCCTTTAGGTCCTTTGATGTTGTCCTTGGCTCTAATTTGCCTTCCTGGAGGAGAAATTACTGTGCTCTTGGAGGAGCTTTGGAAGGTTGGCCACTTCGGGAAAGGTTCACTACTGTGCCAAAGTTCTTCATTTAGAGATAATGGCTCTCAGTGTGGTCCTTTGGAGTCCCAGAGCCTTTGAAATTGCTTTGTAACCCTTCCCAGACAGATGCAATTCAATCACCTTCTTCCTCGTTATTTCTGGAATTTCTTTCAACATTTGCATAGTGTGTTACTGGGTAAGACCTTTTAACCAACTTCATGGTGATCAAAAACTTCTATTAAAGTGTTGATTTGATTGAACAGGGTTTGCAGTAATCAGGTCTGGGTGCATCTAGTCTAGTCTAGCTGAAGATTTGGGAATTATTAACTATGGGGGAAAATACATTTTCACACAAGTCCAGTTGGTATTGGATAATTTTTTGCTTAAATATATAACATCATTTAAAAACTGTAAACTTTATTTATTCAGGTTGCCCTTGTTTTACCTTAGATTTTGTTTCTGGAACAATTTAGTAAGAAAATTAGAGGAAATCAGGATATGTATATTACATATTGTGCTCCAAGTGTTCAATTATTCGCTGACACATCTGTTGGTAGATTTGTGAGCTTCGACCCATCCTTTCTCTTGAAGGTCTAGGTCTTTTTCAGAGGCTTCTTATATACTATGATTAGATGACTGTCTCACCTGTTTCACATCACCTTCTTATTTCAACTTGTTACATCACTATTAGTCTTAAATTGTCCTTGTCCCAACTTTTTTTGGAATGTGTTGCATGCATCAATTTCAAAATAAACATTTACCTTAAAAAACTATGCAGTTGATTAGAAAAAACATCAAATACCTTGTCTTTATACTTAAAAAAAGTCAAAGTATACATTAACAAATCATTCTACTTTGTTTTTATTAGCATTTTCAATACTGCCCCAACTTTTTCAGAATTGGGGTTGTAGACAAATGTCCAGTTCCAGGTTGATTCATAACTTCTTAAATATTACTGATGGTGGAAATGGGCATTTTCAATGCTTTTGCTATTTTCTTATAGCCACTTCCCACTTAGTGAAGCTCAACAACCTTTTGCTGCACATCACAGCTATAATCCTTGGTCTTACCCACTGTTATGAATGACTTTGGCCTATGTGTTAACTCATATTTATACCCCGTGAAACAGGAAGTCATGGTTGAACAATTTCCTGTCCCTAGTCACTCAGGTGTACTAAAAAAAGGTAAAATATCAATGGGTATACACTTCAAATATATTTTTCTCATATGCATTCATGGGGTGCCAATAGTTGTTGCACACCTATATTTAACAAGATTTTCTTTTTTGATAAACCTGTGTTGTGTTTGCAATTGTTTGATATCCCTCAGAGCAGAGTATTTTTGTGAATTATTTTGAACAAATGATCAAAAGTTTAAACAATAAAGACAATTTTTCACAGCCTTCTTTGCTCATATTTACCAAGTGTGTGTGTGTGATATATATGTACATACATACACACACACACGAATATATACATGCTGAGCATATATTCAATCCATCATGCTGTTTGTTTAAAGCACAGTTTTTTCAGGGTTACTGTTTGATAACATGAGAAGCCATCTCTACAGTCTCTTTTCTGAATAATATTTGCTTGGGATTTTGTTTTGGCTGTATATTGCACATAATGCTGTTGTTCTGTACACTGTCTAAATCCATAAATGAAGACAAGCTCATTTTCTCTGTCCAGATATTTGCACACCTGTGAGTGTGTTTGTTTTGGATATACAATACAGTGATGACTTTTGTCAGCTTGTCAGTCAAATAAGCCATGCTATTATAGAGCGTGATAATGTCATAGCAGGTGTTAGTCTAACGTTAGCTCACAACTTTTATGGGGAGACGGTGGTGAAAGCATAGGCTTGGTTATAGTTTACTCGTAGTCATACAAATGAAATTACTTAAAACTACAAAAGATTTAACATTTCAGCTACTACATTCACATATTCAGGTTGGGTTTATTTATATTACTGCATTACTGTCAGAGCTGTTATAGAAAATTATACCACAGCTAATACTGCATTTTTTAAAAATCTGACCTGCTGTTATAAGCAAAGACATTGACTATGTAAGGAATAAAAAAACAGGGGATACCACTAAAGGAAAATAATCCACTTTAGAGGTTATTTTCATGTCGGGCTGTAACACACCACCTATAGCAGTTTATTTATATTTCTTAAATAGGAAAATAGTTTACATTTAGAAATATATTTGTTAATTTTAATAAAGCAAAGATCTACAAAATTAGGATATCAACATACATATTAACAACAATATAAACAATAATCAGGGGAGGCTACAATAACAGATTAATCTACAAAAACACAAACAAACAAAAACTCCAAAGCAAATAATATAATAAAATTGCAAGCTTTTCCCCCCAAAATACCAAATTTGGAGTCGATGTTTCAACAGCTGTCTGGTTTCATGAGGTAGTTAATTGTTTGGCAGTAAAATAATTTAATTCCAAACATAATATAAATGTGTATTATTTTTCATGTCTACTTTTATTACGTCTAACATGTGTGACGTACTTCCGGAAAGACTTAACACAGCAAAGCTCAGGAGTTCATTCATGGAAATTAAAGTGGAGTCCAATAAAAGCACTTTAAAGGGAATAACACATTAATAATCCTACATATATTACTGACACTTTAACGCGGAGTTTTTATTTATTTAAACATAACGACAACAGATAACTGACAACATCTACTGTTTTTCAGCCTCGGCGAAACCCGAACTTCTAAGAGTTAATTGGTTGACTCCCAAATTAGTCATTGTTAGCCCCAAAGTGCGCTACGTTGGATCGTCGAAGTCGTTCTCTCGTACCCTACGTAGTGCACTCGTGTAGGGAGCAGATGGCTCTTTGGGATTGAAGCGAATCATGGCGGCTTGACGGTGGGACATATGCGTTTTTGTTATCGAGCACTGAAGTATGTTGCGATGTATTAGCGAAGCGAAACAGATAACGAAGTCTCTCTCTATTTTAACTCACGTTTCCGATTTACACAATCTATCAGGTAAGTCGTGTTCATCTGTAGTTTGTGTCATTTGTACATTTTGAACTCCGTTATCATTTGGACAGTCATTGTACTGAGGGCCGGCGGCTGAGCCGTTCTACTGACTAGCGCTAGCATGCTAACGCCGTTAAGCTTGTTTGCTAGCTGGCTAGTTAACTTAGTTTAGACCATTCGCTGAATGCGTTAGCCGCGGTTGTTATAAAATATACCAAAACGATACGCTAATAATAACAATAATAATAATAATAATAAAACAGCAACTAAACGTTGCTTAGTTATTATATGTGAAACAGGTTCGTTAGTTGTTAATCAATTAGCTAGCCAAGTAAGCTAGATGAATTCGCCAAATCCTTAATGCCGTGTTGTGTCGAAGTCTGTCCCCGTCTGGATCTGCATCCTGATTATGTGCATTTTGAGAACGGTCACATATTTAGGCTAGAAATCACAGTGATGTGAGAAATCACACGTTTCCTTCAAAATGGAAGCTCTCACAAATGACATTTAGTTATTGATATAAATAACAGCAGGTGGTTGTGTTGATAAAGACGTAAAAAAAAACCCCAAAACGCACCGGACGTCGCTCGTGTTCTGCTTCTGAGACACGGATTCGGACGGGGAGCAGACTTCCACACAACACCTGCTCTGGACACGTTTAGAGAGTCTCGACGTTGAAATTTAAAGTCCTTGAAACGTATAATTGTGTGCGCCAAAATCTTAAAAGTGCTGTTACATAGCGAGCGACACCGGATGTGATCAGAAATGTACCTTTTATGGTGCTGCGAGTAAAAAAAAAAAAGACTAAGCCTAAACAATAAGTGAACGTTGTTGTGTGGTGCCGTTTAAAAACCCGGTTATATATGTGACTGCAGGAGGGGGCCCAAAACTTTTTGTACAATGCTGAGAGGGACGGACGGACACGCACCACATTATGTATTATGAAATAATTACATATGGTTAGACTTGTATGTTAATGTGGGTATTGATTTTGAGTTATTTATTTTTTTATTTCGTGTTATTAATTATTTAGTTAATTTCTTTTCCAGCAATATTACAGTAAACCTGAGATGTCTGACTTTTTATTTATCTATCTATCTATCTATTTATTTATTTATTTATTTAGGGGCACAGCAATTTTAGTGGTTGGCGTGTTTGTCTTGCACCTCTGGGGTTGGGGGTTGTGCTGTGTCTACATGTTCTCCCGGTGCTTCGTGGATTTCCTCTGGGTTCTGTGCTTTCCTCCTCGAGTCCTCAGACGTGTGCTGTAGACTGATCAGCGTCTCGCGATTGTACCCTGCAATTGTGCCCTGCGATGAGTTGACACCATGTCCAGAGTGTCCCTGCCTTCTGCCCTGAGTCCCCTGGCATAGGGTCCATGCTCCCCAGTGTACACCATGTGTAGGATGAGCGTTATATTTATAGCGGTATATTTATTTATGTTTAATAGTTATTTGACATTTATTTCAGGCCTAAAGCAAAACATTGTTTGAAAAGAAAAATAAGGGAGAATGAAATCATGAATAGAAACATAGATTTTCATAAATTCAGCAACATGTTCTCGTGAGAAACGGTGGAATCAGTGACATCTGATACTATTCAGTACTCTTTTTAAAACAAAAAAACAAACAAATGAAAAGCGTCTTGTGATTAAATACATTACAACATCAATACCACGTCCTCACAACAGTAAAATTCTGAGAACCGAGGCCTTCAAACCTTGGGGTCGATCCTGAACAGTGACACTTTGAATATGAACGAGGTTTCTTTTAAAGCAATCCAAGAACCTGACTCGTAGTTAATTTGTAACACAGCAGTAACTGCAGATTATAACGACCTCTTGTTTGTTAAATTCTTTACATAATCTAGTTCATGTTAAACTTGTTTTTATGCTTTTCAAAAATGCAAAACTAAACTGGATAAGGTGTGCCATTAGGCAATTGTTGCTCAACTGGTAGTACCGTGTCTGAGATTGCACAGTGGTGTGGGCACAGCGCATCCACCCTTTAACTCCCCGACACACTTTCGCAAGGTTTTCTACTTATTGTATTCAGCACACAGTTTTGGGAAACAGTTTGGGTTTTTCCTCGCCATTTCCTCACGAGTTTGATCTAATATTCTAGTGAAGAACTAATCAAAGAGTTATTCAGGAGAATAGTTTTCATTTACGGAGTGTCTGATATATATTAACTGCATGGAGACTAATCCTGTTACTAACAGAATATAATTACTGTCCAGCGCTTAGCGCCATGTTTGTATGGCAGTGAATTTGACAATGCTATAAATATAAATCCATATTATATTGCTGATACCTCGGCCAGTATGTAACTAGTGCTGGGCAATATATTGATATAATATTGATTATTGTGATCAATGATGTTGTGTTGTACTTTTGAGATATCGTTAGTATGGTGTTTTTATTTTATTTATTACATTTTTGACACATTTTCAACAATTACAAATTAAATGGTACTGATTAGTTACTGTTGATTTGTTTTTGTTTTTTTAATTTAATCTTTGTCTTTGATGGCATTACATTTGTTTTTTAAAGTATTGTTTTGCACAGTTTGTTAGCTAAATTATGTATCATGAGGTGCATCATCTATCGTATAAATTTCTCAAGTATCATTATCTGATATTTTTGTCATATGGCCCAGGCCTATATGTAACGCATGTAATGCGAATGCTGCACTGATGCCTTGTTTTTATCAGAACAGTTTCAAACCTCAGAATGAGTGACCCAGCATTAAAGAGGGTGGTGAGCGACATCATTCGCTCTCCAGAAGACAAGCGGGAGTACAGAGGACTGGAGTTCAATAACTGCCTCAAAGCAATCCTGATCAGTGATCCCACCACAGACAAGTCATCAGCAGCACTCGATGTCCACATAGGTAAAGGAGAAAAGGGTCTTCCCATCCAATCTCATCATTGAGCCTGAGATGCAAATTCATTCTCATATAATGTCAGTCATTTTATGGATAATACAAGCAGAGTTTAAGTCATTCACATTATATCTGGCTATAAACATATTTAGTGTAACTATTTGCCTTTCCATGACGGAACCTGTACTGTCTGGTATTAGGTTTAATTTTATTACATAATAGTGCCATGTCAGTGACACTTGATTACACAGAGGGTATTTATTCACACTCCCATAAAATACTGTTTTTTTTTCTTCTTCTAATTATTATCTGCTTTTATAATTTTGATGCTAAAAAGTTGTTCACTATAATTAGTTGTCTTGTCTACAGCATATAGAGTATTATAAGTACAGCATGTAAGTAAAGCATTGCAGTTGTTTTTAATTTGAAAATTTAAAAGATGAGGTTGTCTTTTATACTTTTATTAACTGAAGCCTTTTGTAGCTCAGCTCCCAACATCTAAATAAAAAACACTTCTTATTAACAGAATTTTCCCTTACGTCAAATGCAGTTTATATATATATATATATGAAAAAAAATATATATATATATATATATATATATATATATATATATATATATATATATATATATATATATATATATATATATATATATATAGATATATAATTTTTTTTTTTTTAGTGTGTGTATTTAAGACATTATATTTTCCATTGTGGTTAGAAGGCTTTCTTCTAATTTATGACCTCTCTGTTCTATAACTGTACCAGGTTCGTTGTCGGATCCTTCAGACATTGCTGGTCTGTCTCATTTTTGCGAGCACATGCTGTTTTTGGGCACAAAAAAATATCCCAAAGAGAACGAGTACAGTCAGTTCCTGAGCGAGCATGCTGGGAGCTCCAACGCGTTTACCAGCGGCGAGCACACCAACTATTACTTCGACGTATCCCATGAGCATCTGGAAGGAGCGCTGGATAGGTAAGAGTATGGACGACTGAAGACGAAGCATGCTGTGCCAAAGTACTGTGGTGAAAGTCTTGAGTTTATTTATGTCTTGCTTTGCATATTCTCAACTGTAGATTTGCTGTCAGTAGGGCAGTTTAGATCACTGAAGCTCATGCGATCACACATTGAGCATGAACAGTAAAAGTCTTACTACTCTTTCCTGCGCATGTCATTCTACCTTTGTGTTAGGAAAAATGTATCTTGTGGCATGTGTGTGTGAGGTTACAGTGGTACAGAAAGGCCTTTGATCATGTTTTCTACAGACCCCAGGTGTGAAACTGTTCCTGTGTGAATTGAGTTTTGGTATCAGGTGTCTTTCACTGGTGGTGTATGATTACTTATTCCAGGGAGTGTCATGTTGCTGACTGGGTAGACTAGATGGGGTAAACAGTCAAAAGACTGTTTGCTGTTGCAGTTAATGTTATTTAAAAAAAAAATACATACAACCTTGGGTAAATATATCAAGTATAATTTTATCACATTTTCTGTGTTTATCACATTGACTCGAGTTGGTAATCCTTGGCAAATCATTGTCCACTTAGAGGAAACTAGCAATTTAATTAACTCTCAAATGAGTCCTCATGTAGTCACTAAAGCCAGTGCTTATGGACACATTGAATTATTTAGCCTTAGAGGTTAAGTGGTTCTTCGAAGTATTCTGAAGAACACTGCCTTAAAAATGAGCTGTTAAATTTATTCCTGCCACATGCATCTGTTATTTGCATTTACCTGCATGTGGTCACCTGCTTGGTGGTGTTTATTTATTTTATTTAAAAAAACAACAACAAAAAACTGACTTTCTCTCGTCTTTCAACAGGTCTTATTCCATTTGCATGGCAGTTGGATTTTAGTATTTTTGCATAAACTAAACTAAGTTAATTTGCATATATTTGAACTGCACATGACTGCTTCTAAAACATCAACAACTCCAGGGCAAATGCATTGGATACTGTGAAAGGTCTACACACCACACCCCTGTTCAAATGGCAGGTTTTTGTAAAGTGAAAGGTTGACACAAAGATCAATCATGTCAGAACTTTTTCCACCCTCAATGTGAAATTGCACTAATAAAGTAAATAAATAAATATAATATAATATATAATAAATAAATATAATATAATAATAAATATAAAGTGGACAAACAATCAGAAACTTTTAGGGGGGGGAAATAAAAAAACATACAATAACCTAACGTAATTTCCGGACCATAAGCCGCTACCTTTTTCACACACTTTGAAAACTGCGGCTTAAACAATGATGCGGCTAATTTATGGATTTTTACGGGCTAACGGGTTTCATGCCGCCAAAACATTTAGCCTCGTCACATCGGACCAATGAAATTACCCAACAGGTCACAGTGGACCAATGAAACCGTTCGAATTAAATCTAACGCGCTCACACTACATTCTTCAGATCAGTCGTTTTGAGCTTCATGCACACCGTCTAATCAGGGAAAACACACGAAGAAATGCATATTGGTGACGTCATGTCCCCGCCACGTCTTGTCATGTGTTGTCGAGTCACGTGTGTTTTGGTATTGCCCACAGCTGTTAGCAGTTTGGGTGGTGTGTGTATATACACCGGGAGCCATGACACACACAACGCAGGTAATTAGATATAGAGTTAGAATTAGATAGCGAATATAATTAGAGTCTTTGTTCATGCCAAGTGTCTTAGTTCTTGTTCATTTTTCCTAGCCATAGTCCATGTCTGAGTTCATGTCAAGGCTAGTTGGCTTATAGCATAGCTTATAGCTTAGCCTGTAGCCTAGTAGCTTATAGCATAGCTTATAGCCTAGTAGCTTATAGCATAGCTTATAGCCTAGTAGCTTGTAGCATAGCTTATAGCCTAGTAGCAGATAGTATAGCTTAGTGTTAGTTTAGAATATAGATGTAGAAGTGGTTTATAGACTATAGATATAGAGTCTTTGTTTCATGTCATAATTAATGTTTAGGTTAGTTGGTTTAGTTAGCTTAGTTCATTGAGTTGGTCATGGTTCTTGTATCTCTTGAGTCTGCTCTCCTCTGTTTCAATAAAAGGTCTCGTCCTAACTGCACTTGCATCCGTCCTGCTTCGTTTACGTCACGAATCGTGACCGTTACAACGTGGACACCTGCGGCTTATAGAGAAGTGTGGCCTATATATGTACAAAATTGTTTTTCTTTTTAAAATTAGTGGGTGCGGCTTATATTCAGGTGCGCTCAATGGTCCGAGAATTATGGTAGTTGCATAAGTGTGCACACCCCTAAACTAACACTTTGTTGAAGCACCTTTTGATTTTATTACACCACTCAGTCTTTTTGAGTAAGCGTCTGTCAGCGTGGCACATCTTGATTTGGCAATATTTTCCCACTCTCATTCTATAATCATCAAATTTTAAGAGCATCTCCTGTGCACACCTTGCTGCAGATCACACCACAGATTTTTTTTTGTTGGATTCAGGTCTGGGCTCTGGTTAGGTCATTAGATCAAAATATTGATCATTTTGGTTAAGCTGTTCCTTTGTTGATTTTGATGTATGCTTTGGGTCATTGTCATGCTGAAATGGGAAATTATTGTTCATCTTCAGCTTACTAGTAGACACCTGAAGGGTTTGCTCTAAAACCGGCTGGTATTTGTAGCTATTCATGACTCCCTCCACCTTCATAAAAGCCCCAGTACTGGCTGAAGAAAAGCAGGCCTAAAGCATGATGCTCACCACCATGCTTCACTGTGGTTATGATGTGTTTTTGCTGATGTGCTTTTTTGGGAGGTGCCAAACATACCTTTTTGGAAGTATTATACAGTGCTCTCTGCTAATATTGGCACCCTTAGTAAATATGAGCAAATGAGGCAGTGAAAATTTGCTGTGAAAACCTTTTGATATTTTGGTTAAAAAAATTCACAAGTACTGTCCTTTCATGGATATCAAACAATTGCAAACAAAACACAAGTTTATAAACTAAAAAACTTTTAAATATAAGTGTGCAAACATTATTGGCACCGTTTTAGTCAATACTTTGTGCTACATCCCTTTGCCAGGATAACAGATGTGGACGATCCATCCTATTCTTGGTGATGTCACTGTGGTGCTCCATTTTGTCTATTTGTTGAAGATGGCTTTAACAGTGTTCCATGGTACATTTAACATTGTGGAAATTCTTTTATACCCATCTCCTGGTTGATTTCTTTCAACAGTGAGATAACGTGCATGCTTTGTAAGCTCTTTGCAGACCATGACTTCAGCGTTCAGATGAAACCAAGATGATGTGAAGAAAAATTCTACAGAAACAGCTGATCTTTATTGGTGGTTAATCAGGATCATTTTATTGATGACCGCTGTATGATGATTACTTTTGAACATGAGATTGAATGTGATTGGTTAATTCTGAACACAGCCACACCCACAATTGTAAAAGGGTGTGCACACTTTAGCAGGTAATCCCTAATTTCTCCATCTGAGGATTAATAAATTATTCTATTTTCTTGTCTTATCTTAACTTTGTTTTTCCTCCTTAAAATGTTCTTTAATGTTTTTCATTAATTGTTAATACACTGTATTTTCACATTAAAAGTTCTGACATGTTTAATCTGTTTAACAAAAAACCTACCATTTTAACAGGGGTGTGTAGACTTTTTATTTCCATTATACAGCCCGGAGTGGTGATCTGTTTGTTCTGCTGTGTCACATGAAAGTTTTATTGAGCTTGGGTTGGCAGTGTCCAGTGCGCTTTCCACATCCCAGTTCAGCTGTGAATGATGAGCTCACATTCAGTATAGCTTAATTTGACAGTTGGCTTTCATGTTGAGAGGGGATCAAATATTTTAGTCAGTCATTACCTTCAGCATTTCAAATACATAAAAACAAAAGAAATATAAAATATATATAATTTGTTAAAGAAATATTTTCAGAGATTAGGGTTTAAAGCAAACACAACTGTATCACAATATAACGAAAGTCAATACTCCAGCAAAAGCAAATATTTGATGGTCATAGTACCTAATACCATTTAAGTCAACCTGTGCAGGAGTAGATGTGTCTTCTGTAGCACTCGCATTTCCTTAGGGTGTCAACGGAAGGTCTTCTAGAAGCCTCCATAGTTCCTGAGAAACCCCTTTGGCTTCAGGGCACTCTTTATAAACATAGAGACAAAAACACACACAGCAGCTCTCCTATATAATAATAACACAGAATTTAGGTGTAATTTTATCTAATCAATAATCAATGAAGCATCAGTAATAATTTATTGCCTAGATTTAATAGATTATGCTATTCTCTGCACAAACAATGTAAATAGAAATGAGGTCATCAATAAGCTGTCTACATACGAAAAGGTCTCTATGGTCTGCGTTTTTGTACTTTTGCTTATCACCGTTTTTTCTGTTTCAGGTTTGCCCAGTTCTTTCTGTGTCCTCTGTTTGATGAGAGCTGTAAAGACCGCGAAGTGAATGCTGTGGACTCCGAGCACGAGAAGAACCTGATGAATGATGCATGGAGATTATTTCAGCTGGAGAAGGCGACTGGGAACCCCGATCATCCTTTTAGCAAATTTGGAACAGGTATCGTGTAGGCATGAGATGATGGACTAAACCCAGTATACGGGACCTATCTTAATGAGGATGATGAGAATAATAATAATTTCTTAGATTTATATAGTGCTTTTCTAGACACTCAAAGTGCTTTACATTGTAATGGGGGGTTCTCCACAACCACCACCATTGTGTAGCATCCACCTGGATGATTCGGTGGCCATAGTGCCATAGTGCTCCAAAACACCCACCACACACCAGGTATTAGTGGAGAAGAGAGGAGAGTGATGTAGCCAATTCAGAGATGGGGATTATTAGGGGGCCATGATCGAGAAGGGTCAATGGGGGAATTTCACCGGGTGTATTTCCGTACTCTTTACGAGAAATATCCTGGGATTTTTAATGATGACAGAGAGTCAGGACCTCGGTTTAATGTCTCATACGAAAGATGATACCGGCTTCATGAGACAAATTGATACGGGCACAAATAAAATATCAAGTTTTGACACTTTTACAATGACAACAGATTAAATGCTTGGAATATTAATATATTCTTTTGGAAGAAAAGTAGATCAGTATTTGTTTTCACAGATTGTTTGACCGTATTATACAGCAATTATTGTGCCGTAAATTATTAGACTACATAAAAAATTAGTGCCAACTCAGCTTCTACTGCTGTCTTAACACCCATCTTAAAAGAATAAGCTGGTGAATGATTTTAGTTTGTATATATTCTCATTCCTCTGAAATTAGTTTCTGGTTACACCACTGCCACTGTTTTGTGAAAGTGTAGAAATAATATTGTTCCTATGCTTAAGTGTTAAATAAGAAACTGCCAATGTTGAAGTTATGGGTTCTTGAGAAATGCTTGTACACAGCTGTGTTCTGTAAATAAAAAAGTGGACTGGAGTTAAATTGCTACAATAAGATAATACTTGTTTAAAGCTTTTAAATGAAAACTGTAAAGATGTTATCAATAAATATTGAGGCAAATGCCTTGTACACGTCAACTTCAGGGTGGATTTATGAATGAAGAGTAGGCCAGAATATTGAAAGCATTTGAAAATTGTTTATGTAGTACTTTGTTGAGTCAGTGTTTCTAAAATATTGAAATCAGATGTTATGGAATTATCTAAAACCAATATTTAGATTGTTTAAAAAACAAAAATACAAAACATTGCCTAAATTAGCCAGATGGTGGCAGTCTTGATCTTTACCTCTCATAAGAAGCTTGTTTCAGGTCCAAGGTAGTGACCATAAGAAAACAAATGATATCTTGCCCTTGTCTGACCTCATGGCTGGACCACTAAACTGCTTGTTTGAATCTGTGCGTACGTGCGTGTTTGTTTTAATCTGTTTGCCCTGTCTGTTTTGAAGATAAAGAAATGACTGATTGTTCACACATGCCTTTTCTGTAGGCAATAAGCTGACCTTGGAAACACGGCCATCCCAGAAAGGCATTGACATCCGTCAGGAGCTTCTGAAATTCCACTCTACGTATTATTCTTCCAACCTGATGGGACTTTGTGTTCTAGGAAGAGGTAAACCAGTTTCCACAGTCACCCTGCTAGAAAATGCAGATTTTTTTTTTTTACCTGCCATCCTTATATTGTATTTTGAATGATGTATTCAGGGGAACTTGGAGGTTAGCAAGTTTGCCTCGCACCTCCAGGGTTGGGGGTTTGAATCTCGACTCTGCCTGTTGTGCACGTAGCTTGTATGTTCTCCCTGTGATTTGGGGGTTTCCTCTGTGCACTCTGGTTTCCTCTCCAAGTCCAGGGACATGCGTTGTAGGCTGATTGGCATTTCTAAATTGTCTGTAGTGAATGGATGTGTGATTGTGCCCTACGATGGGTTGGCACCATGTTCAGTGTGTCCCCGCCAGGGCCTTGTGTAGTCCCCTGGGATAAGATAAGGACCCTGTTTAGGATAAGTGATGCAGAAAATGGATGGATATATTCATTTAGGGGTGGACAATTCCTAAAGTAATTTGTTAAATCACTGGGCAAGTGGAAGCCAGTTTCATGTTTTTTGTTGCCCAAACCTAATTGAGTTGCCAAAGGATTTGACACCTCTGAGATTACTGTTAATAAAAATTAAATGGAGTAAAATAATAAAAAAAAAAATTTTTTTTTTTATAAATGATAATTGTTCGTGTCACCTCCCTTTCAAAAATACAATCTGCTCATTTCTGTGCTGAACTATTGGTAGCCAGCAATTATATCATAGTCGTATTATCAGTCACATGCAAGTAAGCAAAAGTGACTCGGCAGAACACGATGCTAAAAAGGAAGAAAAGCACCGTTTGTTTCTGAAAATTGTTGGCCCATCAATTCAATTCAGCCCTGTTATGTGTTCATATGCGATTGGATTTCTAAAGGACACACACTGCCAAAGACGAGCAGAGTAAATCACAGCTTTGGGAGGAGACTGTAAATTACATTGTGTTATTTCATTCATATTCTTACACTACATGGCCAAAGGTTTGTGGACACCTGACAATCACATCAATATGTGGTTCTTCCCCAAACTGTTGCCACAAAGCTGGAAACATGCAACTGTGTAGAATGTCTTTGTATGCTGTAGCATGACAGCTTCCCTTCACTGGAACTTCAGTAAGAGGCCCAAATATGTTCCAGCATGCCAATGCTTCTGTGCACAAAGCGAGCTCCATGAAGAAATAGTTTGCTCAGGCTGCTGTGGAAGAACTTGAGTGGCCTGCACAAAGCCCTGATCTCAACCCCACTGAACACATTGGGATAAACTGGAACGCTGACAGCTCCCCAGGCCTCCTCACCTGACATCACTAATGCTCTTGTGACTGAATGAGCACAAATCCCCACAGCCACGCTCCAAAATCTAGTGGAAAGCCTTCCCAAAAGAGTGGAGGATATTATAACAGAAAAGGGGGACTACATCTAGAATGAGATGTTCAAATAAAGTACATACGGCTATGATTGTCCACAAACTTTTCAACATGTATATTCATGTTCTGTTATTTTTCTCTGCAATGTGTACATTTGCAATACCTGGTATTCTGAATAAAAAGTTTGTTGTGAGGTTGAGTGAAGCTTAACACATTGGGGAACAGCCGAGCATTTCCAATCCCTCATTGTACCATAACCGTCATACCTACTCTGCTTGTTCCATGGCATTCAACACTCACTTGGAGCACTGTTGTGTTGATATGTTCTGGGCACCTTTTTGTCTGCTGGTTGGATGACCTCTCCCTTAGTGTTTTACAAATTAAGTGCAAAATGTTTCACATTGCATCAGTGAGTTCATTTCCTCCAGTGAGACACTTTGGCTTTTTTAGTGTGGCGAAATAATGAAGTTTTTTTTTTTTGTTTGTTTGTTTGTTGTTGTTGTTTTTTTTAACCGTCTTTGCAGAGCCAGGCGGCTTCACATTTATACAGGCTGCAACACAAGCTAGTTTTATGAAATCATCTAAGATACAATTTTATGAGCAATCAGGTTTTTATTTGATTTGATTTTTATTATACACTTAATGGGACGATCTTATATTACAGTACTTTAATAAATGTATTATCTGAATTAATTTAGGATTGTTAAATGGAAATATTACTGGTGTGTTTTTTTGCTGTAGTGATGTGTTTCACAGTGTAATTGGTGTTTGTTTTGGATGAGAAACATTTGGTTTATGATGGCATGACCTCATTTTGAATGACTTTCAGTTTTTCTCTACAGTGAGTCAGTGCAATATTTGTTGTAGTCTTTTTTTTTCCCCCCAATAAGATACTTGAATTCAGTCAGAGGTGACCTTTAATCTGTAACGACACTTCCCATGTATTGTCATCTTTATGCAGAATCTACATTTAAACTATAAAATTTTTTATTTTGAATATAAAATGATTTATAAAAATCATTATAAAATCATGATATAAAAATATTTTTTTGTTAGAATGTAGAGGTATAAGTGTAACAGTGTCTAAAATGAGCAAACAATGCAGACCACTTGAAGAGAAATTACTTCACTGTGCCTTGGAATCGTTTTTATTTATTTGTTTGTTTATTTATTAATTACCATCATTAATAAAGCTCAGTTCCTGGCCTTACCTTCCCCTTTGTGTTGTCAGAATCCCTGGATGAACTGACATCTATGGTGGTTAAACTCTTTGGAGAGGTGGAGAACAAATCTGTGCCTATTCCAGAATTCCCACTGCATCCCTTCCAGGAAGAGCATCTTAGGGTGAGGTCACAGACAATGGCAACATTTCAATGCCTTGAGCACCAACCACTAGCTACTTAAATTATATTGAAAATAAACCATGGTTGTTTTATGATGAGCACTTTTTGTTTTGTGGCAAATGTGTTTTTTGTATTTTGTTTTCTATAGCAATTTTACAAGGTCGTGCCCATTAAGGACATCCGGAACCTGTATGTGACTTTCCCGATCCCCGACCTGCAGAAGTACTACAAATCAAACCCTGGCCATTATTTGGGCCACTTGATCGGGCACGAGGGTCCAGGGAGCCTGTTGTCTGAGCTGAAAGCTAAAGGTGAGGATGTTGATAGAACTGAGATTACTGCACAGAATATACCATGTCACACTCAGCATACTATTATTTGTCATTTTTGTATGATGCAATATTTGATTTGCTTTTTAAAATCTTTTTCTAATATATTTTGTTTCAGGTTGGGTAAATACTTTAGTTGGAGGCCAGAAAGAGGGAGCCAAAGGGTTCATGTTCTTCATCATTAATGTGGATTTAACAGAAGAAGGACTATGTAAGCACTTGGAGTAATGGGTGTTGTGGCAGTTATTATTTGAAGTATTTTAAGAATATCTCCCCCATTTAAATTAATGATGTGGCTGTGTGTACATTTTGATGGTGGTGTTCAGTTACATTTTTGGCTTCCCCATTAATCCAACACTGTGGAAGTCAGGTATCAGAACGTATGTATAGATTTGAGTGCCCCTCATTGTTGATATCCTCTGTTTTTAGTGCACGTAGAGGACATCATCTTTCACATGTTCCAGTATATTCAGAAGCTGCGCACAGAGGGCCCTCAGGAGTGGGTTTTCCAGGAATGTAAGGTAAGCCAGATCTTTAGCTTTGCCATTTGGTTGAGAGAGTGTACATTGTGGACTCCTTGGATTTTAAACATACTGAAATGGCACTAAGAGATTATGAACAGAAATTAGGGTTGGGCATCAGCATGCACCTTCTCCTGGTTCTCCTGATTTCCAGTGGGATGAGTGTGGGCCGATCCTAGCCTCGTATTACCAGGAGAGAAGGTGCATGATGATGCAATGTCTACCGTGTGTTGCTTCCTCATGGTATTGTGGCACACTTTATACAGGTGATTCTCCTTCTCTCTGGTAGTTAGTCAGGGTAAAGAAGAGCAATATTTATGCATGTAACTATAGTTCTGTGAACATTGTGTAATATTCTGCAACTCCCTTACTTAATAGAACCCTAGTTTCTTAAGTAACTGGTCATTTATTTTCATATGCTCTAAAGATTATCCATAAAGAAGTCATTACATTTAGCATTTACAGTAATCAAGAAATGTATATTAATGTACATTGAAAAATCCCAATCCCCCCCAAACTGTGCTGAACTTTTCTTTTATTTTGAGATTTATTTTTTATATCAGCCAAGTAGAGACTCAACAATTAAAGAATAAAGTAAGGGTAGTGGCACAAATGAATAAATGTCTTTTTAAGATGCCTTCATGTGCTCCAATTTTTTTCTGTGCAGGATTTGAATACTGTAGCATTCAGATTCAAGGATAAAGAACGCCCACGTGGATACACATCTAAAGTAGCTGGACTTTTGCACGTAGGTTCTCTCTTCAACTCTCAAGCTTTCATGTGTTTGAAAGGTCATCACCATTGTCACGTTCAGCTACTGATGTCGTCTACTCACTGCATGTTGCCCCCCCACACACACCTATTTATGTGGATAACTGATGTTTTACTAACACCTGTTCTTACAGTTGATGCATGCTTGTCAATTTTCCTTGCTTACTGTAAGCAGTCTCTCAAGAACTCAAAAATATGACATCATTCCCGTGTGGCAATTTATTATCAGTTTCCTTATGTGAAACGCATTTTATCATGAATGGTCTTAATGAACTAGTCAATGTATGCATTTTTATTTTATTAATTTTTTTAAACTTGGTGGAATCATGCAGTTATGTGACCCTCTCTGTTTGAGGGGCCACATCTTCACTTGTCTGCCTAAAGTTGCAATGGCATGCCTTGCAGCTGATATGGCAGCAGGCACAGAAAATGATTTGTGTTTTTCACTGAATTGATTTAGTACTGTACTGAGTACTGTCTCACCACAATACTTAATGCAGTAAGTTTGTGCATGTTTCTTTCAGTATTATCCATTGGAGGAGATACTTGCTGCAGAGTACATGTTGGAGGACTTCAGACCAGACCTTATAGAGATGGTGCTGGATAAACTGAGACCAGAGAATGTTAGGTGAGTAGAGATGTATATATTCCCTTAAATATTTGTCAGTCTGTTTTTAACATTTTTCTCGAGAGCCAATATGTCCTTGCAACACTAGCTCAGTCCTGCTGAATCACTACAACCTTAACTCTGAGCCCTTCGTGTGGAAACAAATCTAGTACACTTCATGTGAAAAATATAAGATTTATTTCTTGGGCACAATTTATGGCCTGAAAAGTAGGTCAGACAAAATCGCTTCTGCCTCTTTAGGGAGCGATTGAGTTTGCCTAGACTTTGGACAAATTCCTTGCCTTACTTCAAAGAAGCATCTTCCTGTTTGAACATTCTTTCATTTTGAATGATTTTCTTCTTGCCATGTTGCTCAGGGGCAAAACAATACGGTGTCTAGATATTGCCTTGAATTTGCAACAGAATTAAACGGCCTTGTGTTTTCCTCTGAAGTTTCAAAATAGAGCTGTTCTCCATAGTAAGAATCAAAATGTGGCATTTTATTTTGTCTTATTGGCTGCATCTCGGAGAATGTTAGTTTCATTTTGTTGTAATTTTCATGCATTTACCAGAGATTAAAGATTCAGCCTACCGATTTCGGCTGAAACAGTTACTCAGATGTATCGCAACCCCACAAACCAGCCTATTTTAACACACAGTCCTTTCATTTAATGCTTTTGTATCGAGATGTAACGGTATGAAATTTCATATCAATGTTATCGTGACTAAAACTATCACTGTTATCAGTATTACCACGGTATTGTTATAATGTGCTGAAAATGTACAAAAAGTACTGATGCACACAATAAAATCATTTGAACAGGTTTTATATTTGACTATAAAGTGATAGATGGTTGTCACTAGGCTTGCTGCGATAGTCGGTGTTCCCAGTGTTACACGGTGTTCAGCCGCATACCGATTAAATCACTTTCACATTGCTGCACTGCCCCTGATGTCTTTTTGCTTTTTTATAGTGATCAAAATCATTTAGTTCAGTTAGAGAACATGACTGAAGACAGTGATGGCACTATGGAATATTTCTAACCTTCCAAGAGGACCAAATCTGAAGTGTGGTCATATTTTGGATTTTATAGAACACGCTGAGGGAAACTTTATAGAAAATGGTAAGCATGTCTACAGAGTTTGCCAAAAGAACGTTGCCGTGAAAGGGGGCCTTGACGCGTTTCCCTCTTTTCCCCTTTTACTTTTAAATCGCTTAGGAATGGGTACGCATTTCACTTTGCTTTCGAATTAGCAGCAATTGCTTGAATGGTGGGTTCATTATTCTTAATGAAGAACACAAAAACAAAACAGTACAATGACAAACGGCCAGTCAGCTCGCCTCACTTTCGTCATGTGATAAATGGTAAATGTACACTTATATAGCGCTTTTATCCAAAGCGCTTTACACTGTCTCATTCACCCATTCACACACACACACTCACATACCAATGGTAGCAGCAAAGGACACTTCGGCATGTGGAGTCACCCGGGCCGGGAACCGAACCGCCAACCCTACGATTAGTGGACAACACACTCTACCACCTGCGCCACAGCCGCCTGATGAATGAAATCTGACTCCTGGTGATCTGTGCTGTGACTCTGACTAATTTGGCTCATGCTGAATTGAGCAGACATGTTCAGTTTTTAATTGTATCGTTCGTTTTCACGGTCAAAAAACAATGCTGCACCTGCGTCAGACTCATGCTGGGAGTTTGTGGAGAGCATTTATCGTGAGTTTTACAAATCACGTTAATGATTAAACGTGACATGGTAATACTAACCACTGGGGAATTTTATCGTGGTTTATCATGAAACCGGTAACCATTTCTACTTGTGTAAATTTGCTTATCATAAGTTGAGGTTGATGATCCTGCACACCATCAACCTGTCCTGCATAGTTTAATTGTCTCAGGATTATGATGGAAATTAAGTCATCTAGTTTAGTTACCAGACAGAAGCCGGTAAAAAAAAGTTTGTCTGGAAATCCATTTATGTGTGCAAATGACTCATGCAGGCTCCTGAATAGGTTTAGCAGCCGTGTTTATTGAAAGGCAGCCTTGGTGATTATGGTTCCTTAAGCTGAGTTTCAAATCTTGTGATAGCTGTACAGTAGAAATACATGCTAACAACCATGGAATGAACATTTAGAGGTAGGTTGCTTATTCTTAGTTCAATACCATTGACATTTAAACATCAGAGTTCCAATCTTTTCATTTTTCCAGTAGAGGGGGTTTGGACTTGTCTTTGGATTATACTTGGATTCACATAGTCTCTGCTCAGGTCTGGAGACATTAACTATTTTGGGTTCTGTTGTGCAAATTATTGATTTTGGTGACTCAGAATAGCAGGTCATTGTTCTGAAAGCCCTCCATCGATCAGAGCACCGATTACCCTGGTGCATATCTGTCCAGATACAGAGCATCGATCTCTTTCTTGGTACTCTAGGTTGAAGGTTCACTGGAAACTCAAGCTTTCCACATGTAATGTAATAATCCTGATTCTGAGAGCCACTTACTATAGAGCAGATTGGCTAAAAGCAGAATTCTGCGGCCTGGCTCCCCCAGGGTGGCTGTGAGAAATGGGAAGTGTCAGTGTCTGTAAACTGAGAGCGGGTCTGATTGTAGCACAGGTATTTATGTTTGTCTATTCTTGTTCCTCTTCAGGGTCGCTGTGGTCTCCAAGTCATTTGAAGGACAGACTGACAAGAAAGAAGAGTGGTATGGAACACAGTACAAGCAGGAATCTCTATCTGATGAGGTCATTAAGGTGAGATGCTCTTCTCTTGGATTGCAAGTAAAAATAAACTGGCTAATTTGATTTATTCTGTAGTAATCTAAGGAAAAAAACATCTGTATATATAAATTGCGAACAATTTTTGATATGTGCACCACTTTCTTTACTATAAAGTATAGCTTACTGCCAGGTTGTGTTTTCTGTACCCCATCATAGCTTGTGTAAAAAAACAAACCCACCTGATTTTGGTGAATATAAGCAATAATAATAGAGTAAGGAAGATGCCATAGTGTACAATGGCCTTATAAGAATGGACGTTTTAAACCTTATTCTGTAATAATTAGTTTTTTCAGGTTTTTTATTTTTTATTTTTATCGCTTTGCAACAGCTCCACTTTGTGTGGGTTTTAAGTCAGATGTCATCATTGATTTTATTGTTCTGTTTCAGAATTGGCAAAATGCTGACCTCAACGGCAAGTTCAAACTGCCGATGAAGAATGAGTTCATCCCCACCAACTTTGAAATCTACCCTCTTGAGAAGGACTCCCCATCCTACCCCACTTTGATCAAGGTGTGTTGTGTTTTAGCTCCATTCTTTACCCTGCTTTCCAAAACCTTTTTATTTGTATATCTGATGGTTTCACGCTCTTCACTTCCATTTAAATTCTGACTTTACTTTCAGTACTTTTATTATTGCTTGCTGCAGAATGAGTTGTGACGTGACTAGTGTGTATTCCTGTGCTGTTGTCTTCTGTCTGCAGTGCAAACTGAAAGTGTGTTCTCTTTCTATAGGATACTGCGATGAGTAAAGTGTGGTTCAAGCAGGATGATAAATTCTTCTTGCCCAAGGCCTGTCTAAACTTTGAGTTCTTTAGGTAAGTTCTTATAGCGAATCACTCAATGAGATTTAAGACTTCAGACATTAATGTTATTTCATTTACAGCCTCACTGTCATTGCATGCTGGAGGTGCTGGTTGGCACTTTGCGACTTGATAAATGTATGTGATATTATTGTATTTCCTATCATTTCTGAAGAGGAGACAATTTTGTCGTTGCAATTTCAGGTGTATCACCCTAATTACACTGTGTTGCTGATGGAGTGGACAAACACTGCCCTGGGCTTCTATAATGGTGTTAACCTGTTACTAATCCCTTTATTAATAGCCTTGTAATTTACATTCAGTGCTTTGTTTATGTAATTCTCCTGTAAGGAAAGTTTTAAGTTCTTCAACTTAAATGCGTCTGTGTGTATGTTGTAGGGATGTCACGATACCAAAAATCTAGTAGTCGGTACCGATACCACCAAAAGTACACGATACTTGATACCAAAGTCGATACCATGGTGTGGTTAAAAAAATAAAAAAAATAAAATTTAAAACTCTCCTGGTGGACATCCTCCTCTGGCTAATAGTGGTAAACAGAGAGAGTGGGGAATTTTAGTTATCTAACACTGTCTGACAAAACCCGCCCACACACACACACGCACGCACACCTACCTTATACTCTGAATGCAAGCATTAGTTTAAATTCACTTAAAAATTAATTTAAAAACACTTGCGCGTATTTGTTGCCCACTTCAGTTCCGGAAGAATTGCAACCTCGGTTCTTCATTACCAACGGTACATACGCTACTGCAGAAAATCAAGTACCATCATATTTTAAGAATGTTGGTACGGATTGGTAGCGAAGTATTGGTTCTCGTGACATCCCTAGTATGTTGTGATTTTTACCTCTTCTTTTTTATTAACCCTTTCCATTTTAGCGCAGCTTCTCTATTTACAGCTGTTGCAGATGTTCTTGCCTTTATTACTAGAGTGTAGCAGTGACGTACACGCCCAAAACCTAATATTTTTGGATTCATCACTGCTGTTGTTTCCACAGCCCCTTTGCGTACGTGGACCCGTTGCACTGTAACATGGCATATTTGTACCTTGAACTTCTTAAGGACTCCCTCAACGAGTATGCATATGCAGCTGAGCTAGCTGGCTTGAACTATGACCTCCAAAATACCATCTATGGGATGTATGTAAGTATCCAAATTACCCTTGTTGCTCTCATTTTGCATCCCACTTCATGACCCATCATACCACCATTATACCGCAAAGCAATCTGCCCCTTCTTTCCTCTCACAAAGCCACAGTCCAGGAGGCTAGTTTGTGGTTTGGAAGTTTTATGAAGCCGCCTGGCATCAGTATTTATGTATAAAGCTATACATTTAGTATGTCGCGTTCGAGATCTGGTATCATTTATGGGATTTCTGTTGGCTGCTCTCGAGTGGCTGAATCTAATTATATAAGTTCTTGTTTTAAACAGATTTTGCACCATGTAGTATAGAGGTTACATTTTTCCATTTAAACAAAACAAAAGGAAAACTTTCTTAGTACTGCCATACAAAAATCTGACCACTTTTAACCACTTAACCTGTGTGTTAAGCTAGCTAACCTGGCTAATTTTACTGATTGACCAAACATTTTGTTTATTTTGGTGTATTTTCAAGGGTTTGGCTACTGTCAAAAATCTCTGCAAATATGAGAATGTAAATCACATGCTGATTCTGAAATCCCACTTGTGTCTGTCTCTGACAAACGCAAGCTATAAGCAGATTGCAAGCTGGCTAGCTATTTGGAATGCTGGAATGACATGGGGACTTGTGCAAAGTGCATATAACGTGTATACGCATGACAGGAAATATTCCAGGACCAGTGTTTGACTGACCCCTGTGGGGTCAATGGTAATTTGCATTATCCATAGTTGGCTCTGCCAGTGTTGAGGCTGCATATGCATACTCTTAGAGACACGTCCCCCCCTGTCTGTCTCTTGTTTTTCCTGTTCTTTTCATCCGACATTCATGTCTTTTTGTTTTGACAGTTTAAAGTCACCCTTTACAACACACGTGTCTTTTTTTTTTTTTCTGTCTTTGTTAGTCGCTACCTATATGCAGATCCCCTGCACTGCAACATGACGTACCTGTTTCTCAGGTTGTTGAAGGATGATTTAAAAGAGTATACATATGCAGCCCGACTGGCAGGGCTGAGCTATGGCATAGCCTCAGGAATGAATGCCATCCTTGTAAGTATGGCACGTCAACTATAATCCATCACGTGTGGCAGGGCAAAGGTGTAGGAATGCTTGAAACATGGTAGTGTGCTTAAATCTGTTTTCCAAAGCCTTTGTTTATGTCCGTCAGTGCATAAAAGGTAAGTGGTGAAAACCTAACCATCAGCACAAGCTATGCGGACGTGTCCAGCCCTGCTTAATGACGACTGCTCCTCTGCATACAAGCTTCTGCTCCTTATTATGTGACCTTGTATCGTTGCTTGACACGCTGATTTATTGTGTCCTTGTTTAAAGACAGCTCGCAGGGACCGCACACCCATCAGCACAACATCGCAAGCCGGACGATGCTCTTTTACTTAATGAATGTCACCTGCTGTTTGGAGTCTTGCCACGTTGGCTGCCATTTTGTTTTGTTTACCCCATTAGGCGTCTGGAAGTCCTTTAGAGTCGGTTATGGATAATAGTCCCTGTAGGACACTCTGGCTCCCCAGAGATTGGTATGATTTAAAAAAAATAAATTGATTGTAAAATTAATCTGCGTAAATTTCACTGTCCACATCAGCATTCTGTGAGTTTTGCCTTTAGTTTACACGTCTGACCCAGATTTGTATTTTCTCGCAGAGTAACTGAGTAAGTACTAGTGCCTAGTACTAATACACTCACTGGCCACTTTAATAGGAACACCTGTACCTCTGTTTGTTCATGCAATAATTCAATGACCCAATAGTGGCAGCAGCACAGTGCATAAAATCAAGTCAAGAGCTTCAGGTAATGTTGGCATCAATTGTTACAACAGGGGGAAAAAATGTGATCTCAGTGACATTGTTGGTGTCAGACAGGCTGGTTGTAGTGTTTTTTAGAAATTTCTGATCTCATGCATAAATGTGGCTGATTTACACACGAGTCTCTAGAGTTTACAAAGAAAAACAGTTCTGCAAGTGGAAATGCCGTTTTTAATGAGCGAGGTCTGAGGAGAACAGTCCGACATGTGCAAGCTGTTAGGATGCAGGTCACTGACATTAGAAATATATCACCTGATCGTTTTCCCAATCTTCATCTGTCCAGTTTTAGTGAGCCTGTGCCCAATGTAGCCTCAGATTCCTGTTCTTGCCTGACAGAAGTGGAACCTCTTCTGTGGTCTTCTGCTGTTGTGTCCCTCAATGGTCAATATGTTGTGCATTCTGAGATGACTTTCTGTTCACCACTGCTGTAAAGAGTGGTTATTTGAGTTACTGTAGCCTTCCTTTCAGCTTGAACCACTCTGGCCATTCTCCTATGACCTCACTCATCAACAAAGCTTTTCTGCCTGCATAACTGCTCCTCATTGGATTTTTTTAATATTGTTTTTTTGCACCATTCTGTGGATGTTCTACTGATGTTCCATATTAAAGTATCAGTGCTAATAATTCCAATACTTTTTTAACATCTATGTAGAGATTACTGAGAAAAAGCAAACCACCATGCAGGATGTTCTGTTTTGATCAACAATTAAGAAAAGCCAGCTGAGCTCTTGAATCAGCTTCATCTGTATGACCCGTTAAATCACTGCTTTTCAATGGTTTTAGTAGCTTCATGGAACTGTTTATTTCTCGCACTCGACTTTCCGTTTGATCAACACGGGCAGCTCTGTTCACTGTTCCATTTGTGCTCGTGACGGCGCTCTGGTTTGTTGCCATACTTGTAGAAACTGTGAGAGAACGTTCTGTTCCAGGTAGAGGGTGCATCCTTAATAAATGTGCCAGTCTAACACACTAACTCTGCACCTGGAACTGCTCATGCGCATCGCACTAACATAATTAAATATAATTTATTGTGTGTCACTGTGGCAGCTTCAGTGGGTCAGACTGCTGTTATGTGTGATTTCATGTTACGATTTAGCTAACAGTCTATAAATTGTTTGAATTGTAGTTTAAGTAAAGCCTGTCCTGTGCAGGTGAAGACGAATGAAGTGAATAGTGTTTGTGTTTTTCCTCACATTTTTAAATCTGGTTGTATAACTCAGTGATTTGCATGCTTTTCTTTTACTGCCTTGAATATTCATTGTTGTTCATATTCCTACGGTATCGTGTTTAATAATTATAAACACAACCCCACTTCAACGTTGGCTGAGGACAGATCATTTCTTACCTGTGCGTGTGTGAGAGAGAGATCTCTTGGGGTTCTCCATGTAACAACCGGCTGACATTTTGCTGAATAAAATGTAAATTCAATTAATAACATTTTCTGGACCGTGTGCCAGACTGGGTCTTGTGGGGGTGTCGGGTGTAACAGCTAGATTCACGTTAGCAGTGCTTATCTCACAGTGCTGTGCTGAGCCGTTATCCTTTGCTCTCCCCTGCATACACATGCCCACACATCACTAGGGTATGAAAGATTTTTGGACTAACATTGTCTTTCTGCTCCAGCTCTCGGTAAAGGGGTACAATGACAAGCAGCACATCCTGCTGAAGAAGATCATTGAGAAAATGGCCACGTTTGAGATTGACGAGAAACGCTTCGACATCATCAAGGAGGCGGTGAGCAGCAACTACATCATGCCGTTAAAACCCTTCCTAGCCAGCACATAAACGTGCTGCAACCCCTTTTGAAAACACGTTGTCCTGTCCATTTTAGCCAGCCTGAAGGTTTCCAATATAATCTGTGCCCAACAGTCTTCACTTCCATTTTGTGCCCGCATCAATTCCATTGTGCCACTACTATGACTGTAGTGGCATTTATTCCAGCTGGAACTGAAGCGGATTTTGTCATTTTCTTATACTGCTGGAAGCCCTCTTTTATCAGAGTTAATATGCCTGTAAATAATGTCAACGAGAATGTAATGTCAATTTGAATTAAAATTCTTTCCCTGGGTTAAATAAATAAATAAATAAAGATAGATAGATAGATAGATATATAGATAGATATATATCTATATCTATGTGTGTGTATATATATATATATATATATATATATATATATATATATATATATATATAAAATGTATGTGTGAGTGTGTGTGAGATATATGTTTGAATGTTTGCCTGGGTCATATTTAAGGATTTCCCATGCCTCTACTGTAAATGCTAAATCTCAAAAGCTGTATCTTATGGCGCTTTTCAACTGCACGGTATGAGTCGACTATGCTCGCTTTTTGGGGGGTTTTCCACGGTGGATAGTACCTGGTACTTTATTTATTCATATATATATATATATATATATATATATATAAACTAGTCACTGATGGAGGGAGGAATTCTCCATAACGAGTGGTTCTGTATTGTGCCTGAATAAATGTCATTTAATACATACTTTGAGTATGGTAATATTCTATTAATTAAACATTATGTATTGTTTATCTCATGTACAGATACAATTACAACAAAGTTTTCTGGCTTAGATTTTCACATCTCGCTTGTTAGTGGTGTCCAACCAGGCATTTATCGACGTCGCGGCTGAGTCTAATCCGAGTCGTATCGAGCGCTGCGTCAGATCTAGAGCACCGTTATTTTGCATCCTTAATAGGGTCCATGTTCAGTGAACAGGAAATGCGTTTGGAATATGACCTGACCGTGTATTTGTACATGGCTTCGAGAGTACAACATTATTCCTGCACGAAGGCGAGTGGAAGATGGAAGAAGCGAGCCGATTCGAGTTGAGCCGTACCTTGCAGTGGAAAAGTGGCTTTGAAAATGGCTGTTTGTATATGATGTATTTTTCGTAACCATAAAATAACACCACAATTTCACATTTTAGTAACCTGATGACTGTGTGTTTGGTGTAGAACTGGAAAGCCTGTCTAACCGTTTAATCTTGTTTTAAGAACTGAATGCATAATTCTTTTTAGCAGCAATTCTGGCTTTGCTGTATTTTTATGGGAACTTATTTGGTCCGTTTGCAGTATATGAGGTCACTGAATAATTTCCGGGCAGAGCAGCCTCACCAGCACGCCATGTACTACCTGAGGCTACTGATGACTGAGGTGGCCTGGACCAAAGACGAGCTCAAAGAAGCATTGGATGGTGAGTTGAATGCATGCCCTTGCACCCCCACATAGTTGCATAAGTATGAATCATTGAGATGAATAGCAAGATAGTTAGTGATGTTAACATGCAACATTTAGAACTTATTTGCGTAACCGTAATTAAGCCTAACCCTAAATATGGCCCATTATGCAACTAAGAATGTTTTTGAGACTTGTTTTTCTGGATGATTCCGTGTCTTAAAGTGATTTGGGGTTTTTTGGGTGAAATAGGTGTTTCTAAAGATAAGAGACAATAATTACTTGCCTTTGGCTTCCACATGGAACAAGAATGCGACAGGAAAATCGCTCTTACAAAGTCTGGACAGCTCCATGCCCCGTGAAAGCCTGTGGGCCCGTTTTGCATTTAGAAGCAGATGTTTCACATCATCATCAGCGTCATTGATTGTCTTATGATTGTTCTCCATTTCTTCTTTCTGTTCCCTTTGCCAAGGGCGGTTACGATATCTTTAGCTGTTAGTCAAGATCAGATTTCTCTGTCTATCCTGTCCTTCAGTGTCAACCTCTTGATCAGTCTTTTACCCGTAGGTTGTTAATACTACTATCCATTTATATGTTCTCTAATTCCTCCGTTCTCATTTTCTTCCCGGGTTATATTAGCTCTTCCTACTTCAGTCACTCAGCTCTGTCTGTATCTGGGTCAGACGCTGTGTGAATTTAGAGTGGCCATTCTATACTGTGCATGCATTTTTGTTTTGCGTGCAGCAGGAAAAGGTTTGTTGATTAGTATGTATTAAGGCATCTGCCTTCTTTTGTACGTACGTGTGTGTGTGTATACAAAGTAATTGCACCCCGTTTTGCTGCTTTGATAATATCCGAGAATGGCTCAGTGATTGATTGCATATGCCTGAATCTATTTCAGATGTCACTCTGCCCCGCCTCAAGGCCTTCATACCTCAACTGTTGTCACGGTTACACATTGAAGCCCTGCTGCATGGCAACATCACCAAACAGGTTGGTTGTGAGAGAGGGAGGTATGAGAAAAAGGAGAATGAGCCAGGTTTTCACTACACTGCAGAAGGTCTCCTGAGATGTGACTGACATGAACTCAACCCCTGTTCCAGATAAATAAATAAGTGCCCCCAAGTACCCCAGCACGCAAAAACCAGGTGTTTAAATGATGAAGAGGTCCTAGGTGGCTGATTATGAATCAAATTTGCTAACATAGCACTAGAAATATATATATATATATTTTTTATTCAAAACAGACTCCGTGCTTGTATTAACTGATTAAGAATGACATGAGCTCAGAAGACATGAGCTCAGTTTGTGATCTCATCAAGCCGATCATGTCTAATACGTCAAGCAACTGGAATCTTTTATCCGTAGAATCTGCCCAAGTTAATATTAGTAGTGAATAACAGTGTGATTTTTATTATGGTATCTTTTGAAATGTTTGCCTATTGTTGAGTAAATCATTGAATGCGTCATCTCTGAAATCTCACACGTACACTTTAGACCATCACTCCCATGTGCTTGTTGAAACATTTCTCATTCCAGTTTGCCCCAGGCACATAGTGTTTATGGAATGGTAGGGGGAAATTTCTAATGTGCCTATTTCTACATACTCATATGTCCCAGCAATTTTAACGGCCTTTTGATAATTGTAGTGATGAATTGACGGAAGGTTGAGATTCATAGAAAAGGAAAATCTGAAAAGGCCCACACACAGTTAAGGATTCTTTATTTCACTATTTGCAGCAAACTGATGGATAATTGTATAAGCTGGTTTTGATAGAGGTCAGTAATTTGATCAGTTACTATATTTGGATGTTTAGTAGCTTGTGAATAATTCTCTCCATCTGTGCCTGTTTCTGTAGTCTGCACTCAGTATGCTGCAGATGCTGGAGGACACGCTAATAGAGCATGCTCACACCAAGCCCCTCCTCCCAAGCCAGCTGATTCGCTACAGGGAGGTGCAGGTGCCGGATGGTAAGTGCCGGAAGGTGTCGTTCCCCCCCCCCACACACACACACACACATCACATACTCTCTTTATATAACCTCACAGCAGGACACACACACACAACCCTCACCCAGATTTCTAGCATTACTGGCTAATGCTTGTGTAACGTATCCTGCAGCTGTGTCATGAAATCTTTCTGCTTTAATATTGCATTTCTGGTGCTGGTGCGCAGGGTACAGTGAAACAGTAGTAAATGGGAGCTCAAGGCAAAAGCAATAGCATAGTTGGACTCTCATGGAAAGCTGGCAGTTTCCAGTGCTAGACGCTTACTAATGGCTCATTATAGCTTTTCATTAACCAGACGTGTCATTTAAGGTTGCTTGTTGTGTTGTCTTGAATTGCTTCAGATTCGTATAAAATGTGTACAAAATGTCCATGATTTGTGTGTTTGTTTTGTATTTTTGTATGTGTGTCTGTCATGACTCCTTGTCTAAGTCCAGTTCTCTGTGGTTATCAGGTGGCTGGTATGTGTACCAGCAGAGGAATGAGGTCCATAATAACTGTGGTATAGAGATTTACTACCAGACGGACATGCAGACTACACATGACAACATGCTGTTGGAGCTCTTCTGTCAGATCATCCATGAGCCCTGCTTCAATACACTGCGCACCAAGGAACAGCTGGGTACGTTGCACACACGTGAAACCAATGTATATCGGGACGGCAGGAACAACTTTCACTATTCGGATACCATTTGAATTGTATTATTAGTGTATTAAAAAATTCCTCTTTTGAATGTTTAAGATACCGTGTTATTCTTTTAGTCAGCAAATGCATCTAACGGTACATAGTAACTTTTTGCCCAAATTAACTTAGTTGCTTAATGTAGGAAAATGCTTCTGAATAAAAAAATTCCAGCAGACAATTATTGTCTTCATTAGTGGATGTTCGTGGACGCCCACTTTCTCGGTTGGTCCGAGCACGTCGTCTTTTTGAATTGGTTAATAAATTTGGTAACAGTGTTGTGATGTGCTTGCGTTCTTCTTTTGTCAAAGGAATTCTTATAGCCTATCTATCTATCTATCTATCTATCTATCTATCTATCTATCTATCTATCTATCAAAATGTTTATGCTCCCCATTTTTTAAAAATAACTTTCTCTTGTTTATCTTGTATTTTAATGTTATTGTTAAGCACCAGTACACAACGACAAATTCCATGTACATGTAAACCCATGGTACTTGGAAATATTTTGAGATACTGGATTTTTGATTTCCTCGGGCTGTCCGCTGTAATTGTCAAGATGAAAACAAAAAAAAGTTTCACTTTATGTGTAATGAATCAAGAATATATGAAAGTTCCATTTTTTGAATTAAATTATGTAAAAAAAAAAAAAAAAATTTTTCCACGATATTCAAATGATTTGAGATGCACCTGTATGCTTTTTCCAGCGTACCTTTTGAACTTAGTATCTCTCTTCCATCAGGCTACATTGTGTTCAGTGGTCCACGTAGAGCTAACGGCGTGCAGGGGCTTCGTTTCATCATACAGTCTGAGAAAGCCCCTCACTACCTCGAGTCACGGGTGGAGGCCTTTCTCAAGACCATGGAGAAGAATGTGGAGGAGATGAGTGATGAAGCCTTCCACAAACACATCCAGGCCTTGGCGATCCGCCGCCTTGATAAGCCCAAGAAGCTGTCAGCTGAGTGCGCCAAGTACTGGGGCGAGATCATATCCCAGCAGTACAACTTCGACAGGGGTGAGCGGCACACACTCGACTGTACTCCATACAACAAGACACACTAATATATGGAGTGGGTATTTTTCTCCCTCCCTCAAAGCTTCTTTAAGATAAACATGCAATTGCTAATGAACTTCCTGAGGCAAAGCTCTCTCTCGGGTTTAACACGATTCTCTCTCACACAGACAATATTGAAGTTCCCTATCTGAAGACATTAACAAAGGACAACATTATGCAGTTCTACAAGGTATGTTTCTCACCATCTCACTTGTACCAAATGCTCAAATTTCTCCCAGTTTAGTCACAGGTAATCTCCCAGTATAGCAGAGTATTGGCACCAACCCAAATCTAGAGTTCTCCATGCCCTGGTCGAGTTCCTGGGTCCGTTTCCCAACAAGGGCTGCAACTAACAATTATTTTGATAATCGATTAATCTGTAGATTATTTCTTTGATTCATCGATTAGTTGGATTAAAAGGCCAGGTTTTTTTCTGTATTTATAAAAAGAAAAAGAAAAAAAAGTTATTTTCCATTCTGCCCAGTGTTGTCCTTCAAACATTGTGCCAATGATTTTAAAAATATTGTTATATTTTTTAAACAGAAAAAGCTTTAAAGCATGAGTTAAATCACTATATTTAAAATGCTATAAAAAAAGAAGAAAGAAAAACAATGCACAGAGTAAGTGTGAACTGGTAAGAGGATGAATATTCTACAGTAACACACATGTTCACTCATATGAACACAGTAACATGTTCCTTTATTCTGTAAATATGACACGACTTGCATTTATATATGATTACATGTTCTAACCCCATAACAGTTACTGCTCTCATACACAACTGTGCACTTTTCCCACGTGTCTTATTCATAGAACTGTGTTTTTCACCATTGTGAAGTGACGTCACTGACGGGGGGGGGGGTGGTTATCCAGTGACGTCACAATCCATAATGACCTCTATTATCGATTAGTTGATATACCTGTGAACGTGAGAGGGGTTATTTAGAGGTTGTGGGATGGTGACATCATTTCCCTGAATGCCAAACTCCAATAGCAGTAGCTACAATATATTTCACCAATCCGTGCTATGAATACTTTACAACCTGGGCGACGTTGGAAATTTAGCATGGTATGAACAGCAGGATTAATACTCAAAATAATTCGATTCCGTGTTTCAGTCGTCCGTCCGTCCGTGTGAGATTTTCCTTAGTAATGTTTGAACATGTGTAGGATTTATACGGTGTTCTCCTCGTAACCAGCAGATGATCTGATTTTAGATTTTTGAATTGATCCAAACAGAGTCAAGGTCACAGCAAGGTTGAATTTTTTTTTTTTTGTCATCTGCTTCATTCCTGTTTTAAGTAGATTTTAAGGTAACTTCTGGCATATAAATTCGTAACAAGGAGTAGACTTCTTGACGAAAGAGGCAATCCTGTCCATGCCATTGGCGTCAAGTTCTTCTTGTTCTCAGTTTTTCTCTCTCTCTCCTCTTGCTCTACAGGATCTGTTGTCTATTGATGCTGCTAAGAGGCACAAGGTGTCCGTACACGTGCTGTCGCGGGAGATGGACTCCTGTAAGTACTTGCCCGAGTTTGTGTGTGTTGCAGAGAACAGCGTGTTGGATGGATAGTAGTTTGTTCAATATTGTGTTGCTTGTTCCAATACCAGGCCCAGTGGTGGGCGAGTTCCCAGCTCAGAATGACGTCAATCTCGCTCCTGCTCCTTCTCTGCCTCAGGTAACACTCCTCTATCATCAGTGTGTGTGTGGAACCAATTTTCTGTTTCTGCCCTGATTATCCTGTATGTTTTGTGTTCTCAGCCTGTGGTGGTCCAGGACATGACGGAGTTTAAGAGGAGTCTGCCTCTCTTCCCTCTCGCTAAACCTCACATCAACTTCATGGCTGCCAAACTGTGATCACACCATTTACAGAGCACTGCTGGGTTTGACTGAGACATGCAGCACCCCTGAGTTTAGAGCCAGTTACACCATCTTCTGTGTGTGTGTGTGTGTGTGTGTGTGTGTATGAATGAGTAAAAGAATGACTTGGCAGAGGGGTAGCAGTGATGAGTCACCGTGTTGGCTACACTGCGATCACAGAGGAGCCGTTTAAAATCACTTAACACACAGCTGTTTTAGAGAATACAAAACCGATTTGATTAATCAGGAATAGTTCATGTAGGTGTTGAGTGCTGACCACAGAGATGGTTTACTTTTGTGTTTACCCGATGATAGGGTTCAGTTTTTTATTTCAGACATGCTGGAAATATTTTCTTTACTGTGCTTCTTGAAGAGAGAATCAACATTTTAGCAATCACCTGTTCTTTTTCCTCTCTTATTTATCCAGAATCTAGGAAAAGCACTGCTATTTCCCCCTTTGCGTGCAGGTTAAACAGTCACTTCTTGCTCGCTTAGATTCACTTCTCGACGCCTACGTTTTTACTCTATTTATTACTTTTACAAATCGACTAAGGGAAAAGGTTTCTGAATTTTGTTCCATTTTCAACAAGCTGCGTATGTTGACCTTAATCTCATCATGTCGCATCATCACTGACGTGTTGCTTTCTTTCTTTTAATCCAGCAGCTCTTGACTGCCGACAGTATGGTAACACGTGATGGGGTGATTCGACTTGTCTCCTCCAGTTTTAGAACACTACAACCAGCACAGTGTCCATGTCATTCTATATTCTGCTACATGTCTGTCTGCTAATCCTGCAGATTTCAATTGGTTATACTTTGATAGTGTTCAGACTGTACAGCGCTGTACGAACGCTGACATGGAGTGATCAGATTTTGGGTAAATAGAGAATTCGTGTTGAATTGCTAGAATGTGGAGTTATTGAGCCCATTCCCCCGAAATGGCATCACTTTGAGTTTGAAAATGCTCATGCAACAGACTGTCTACATGTGGTTTCTGTACCGGAAATATTTTGGCCTTAAAAGAAAAAGTTTTAAAAATCTGTTATTTTATTTGAGCTAGTATAATGTTTTGGAGGAGCTGTTTTAAGCTACTGAGTCGATGGGCATGAAGCAGTTTTATTAGATTACTTTTCTTAAGGGTCATACTCAAAGTGATTGTTATGGCTTTTTATTTAAGTTAAGGAGAACTTTAATAAATCATTTTTTAAATATAATTTTTGTTACAATGTTTCTTGAAAAATGAGCATTGTGTTTCTAGTGATTATACGAAGCCAAAGGATGCTCAAGTTTAATGCGTCCACTTTTTGTTCGTGGGTCGAAATTCAACTCGCTGGCTGTAGATTTTTGGGTTCAGTTGTGAACACGGACACCCTTTATCCAATCCTGTTCTCGCTGGACATAAATATGCACCTCAAGTTAAGAGCAATAATATCACAGAGCGTCTTAAACCTGACGTCCTGCGTGTGCGGTTAGGTCTCGATCAGGTCAGTGATATTGGAATGTTAGGAAGCACTTCAGAGCCGTTTTACATGCGTTTGTTTCCTCTGCATGGCGCATGTGGTGGTAGATACTGTAAGCATCTCTCAGGTCTCGACTAGCCTTGCCAAGCCTAACCACTGCACTGTTGTCGACGACGTTTTCTGTCGATGACAAAACCAGCTTTGTTTTTGACCTCCTGAACAGTCTCAGGCCTGCAACTTTAATGCTGCATTTACTAGACCAATACCACACAATGACTGTGCTGGTGTAGAGAGGCATTCCTCCTGGGATCAGAACCACACTCAACGTTTAAGTTTGTCCACTATGACTGAGAAACCGGGTCATCTCACCTCTCTAGTTATTTATTTTTTAATCCCCAGATGTATAGTGCTTCATTTTAGATCATCATCTTGAGCCAGTGCTCACTTTTCTCTTCTTTTTGTTGCAAAACTGTACAGCAGTATATAGTGTGGACTGTTTGGAATGGCTCCTTTAACCAAGTAGAGGCGTTGTATTTAAAACTAACCCATTAAGTTTCCCAACACAAATGTTTTAGAGATTGAAGGGGAGGGGGAGTGAAATAACAAAAATGGAGTCGGGTTGCAGTGTGAATTTATAACAGAAGCACAGGTTAAGCTATAGAGTTAATTACAACTAACCAGTATATACATGGTGACAATAAATGCTTGTGAAACATATACATTTGATGATTTAGAAGAAACCAGAACCAGATGATGAGCACCAGTCAGCATGGGAAAGAATTGCTGGGAAGTATCACAAATATCTGTCTAAGGGGTTTTTAGACTACTGACTGGTACTGCTGCGACTGAATCTGTCATACAATTAAAAATGTTTAAATGACTCCTGGGCTGCTTCTTGTTACAGATTGTTGCTATGTGTAATTTATCAACAAGATCCACAGATAAAAGTGCACCATCAGTTTTTTGGAACTGGTGTAGCTGCATGTTTGGGGGCCTGATTTCATTTAAAGAAGTCCATAAGCCACATAGTCAAGCATTGGAAAAATACATTTATTCACAAATCAACCATAACTGTAAATTCAGATGCAATATGTATATACAAGTCATACATTTATACATCTATGCTTTGTGTTTGGCGTTATGGTGAGCCAGAGTTCTAGCATATTGAGAACTTGTTCGAGACACGCTGAGTAAATGGCAATAAGCTGGTAAAGATAACCCTGTGGTTTTTATCGATGAAATCATTTGTGTTCAGTGTCTGACAAGTGCTATAACTGCCAATATTAAAACCTGCTAAAGCAGCTACTCCACAGTAAGGACTGAAGTGACTGCATCAGGTTGAACAAGCTGAGCACAATTGAGGTCCTTCACGCTGTCAGTCAGTATTCACATGCACGGTTTTCCCAAAAAAAAAAAAAAATCCCTCCACTTCAATACATTGATAGCTGTAGTGACACTCCCTCTGTTCTGATCATGTCTCCTACAATGTTAGTATTGATCACAGGGATAGAAAGCCAGTTAAATCAATCATCCATTAGACACGATAACCATCACACAAATTCAGTATATTAACACACCCAGGTCATGTGTCCTGTAGTAAAGCATACACGCTCATCCTGTGCCTTATTTATTCCTCATTCCTTTGGAGACACCTTAGCTCCAGAAGAAAGTCCAGCAGCGACATCACCACAGCAGAGCGATTAGATGTTTCATGTGTACCATGGAGAAATGGATTAAAACTCTTCATCAGGATCATGAAGAATGAGTGAAGGTGGGGTAAGTGATGGAACTCGCCCTGTACGTACAAAGATAAGGGCTTTTCCAAACCGCATGGTGAGGCCAGCATGAGGGACTCGTTTTCTTTTCGATCATTAAACAGCAGCAGAAATTAATCAGCTTAGAGGTGTTAGTTCTAAACATCATCTTTAATCTAACTTTCAAATAAAAGTTCTTCTTTAGAAATAAATATTTTTGGGATGAGCAATGACACCTAGTCCCTTTTTTGTATCTTGCACACACTCATGCTTGTCTAGCACATCAATATTGACTAGAAATTTGCATTTTCCTCATAACATCTTTCATTACACCAAACTGAGGGAGGCTTGAAAGATTCAACATTAGTCGTGTAGACGCGATACTCCAGCGCTCACAGCACCTCCATCATTTGACACCTGAGACAGGTTTCTGGATACATTAATACTAGCCTAAACTGAAAATACACTGAAGGTTCTAATTTTTAGTTTTGGACTTGCTTCAACGTGCGTCCAGAATCCCAGCGTTTATTTCCATTAAAATGTAATGCAGGCTGAGCGCATGCTGCTACACGCATCCATTTATACAGCAGAGTCACTGATTCGTTAACGTCACCCAGTCAGCACTGAGAGCGTATTCACCAAAAGGCAATATTCCTAATCCAGCTCACCTTCAGAGTAGTGTTTATAAAATTTATCACTTATTCACATAAAACTCTTTTAGAATTCCACATGTCCTACTCTTAATTTAAAAATACCACAACCTATAAAATGGAGAAAAGAAGGAACCTCTCCCGGCTCGGATTATAACGGGAGAGGAAGTCAATGAATCTTTACATGGAAGGACGAGAGAGAGAGAGAGAGAAAGAAAAAAAAAAATCACATTCTCAGGGAGAGACCAAACTGAACAGCTTACGTGAATCAGAAATGCATCAGTGTGTACTCCTCTCAAATCACAGCAGCTGCAGTAAAGCCTGTTCCAGCAGCAGTCATCTGTATTTGCTCTGCAGCACGCGCACACACACACACACACACACTCTCTCTCTCTCTCACATACACACACACAGAGCAGGTGGCATGGAGGTCTCGATGATGTCTCAGTCTGTAAAGGGCTGTGGACGTTCGCTCTCGGCCACTCAAGCCTCCTCCGGCTCGGGGAAGTTGAGGATCTTGCGATGGGCCTGGCGGAGGTACTGCTGCTGTTTGAAGTACACCTTAAATGCACCCTTAATGGCCACAAATGCAATGCCACCCTGCAGAAAGAGGAAGCATCGTGATGTGCTATGATCGCTCATGTACAGGACACTGGTGAGACAAAAGATGTGAGCACAAATGTCTCAACTTCAGTCATTTTTCAAGAGCAGTGTATAAATATTTATTAAAATTGGTTACTTTACCACCCTAAAGTAGATTATTTTATTCTAACTGCATTTCCTGAAGTAATTTATTCCTCTTACACAACAGCTATTTGCCAATGCTACCCATTTTTTCTTTATTAAAGAACACGTATGTTTTTACCCATTTATAGTTAGGTTTGACAGTTTGAGAGTCAGTTTCAGAGAAAACAAAGCGCAAAGCCGTGTCCGAAAACAGAAGGCTATAGCTATACTCTTAAAGCATGTATGCTGGGGACTCGTTCCAAAAAGAAAAGGCCTTCTCACAGAAGGCCTCACATCCACAATTACACATTTTCAAACATCAATTAAACCAACTTTACTATAATGGGAGTGATCTATTAGTAACGAGGCGGTGTTGCTCCTCACCCGCAGTGTAGACGCCAGTCAGATCTGTAATGTCTAATCACGATCCAAGTTCAATCAAAGTAAACAGATGTAAATCAATATGTCTAAAGGCAGCGAGTAACAAACCATAATTTAGGATTGAAGCTTAATTCTGCATCTATAAAGAAAAATAAGCGTAAATACTATTATATAATATATAAAAGCATCATCTAACCACATGTATACAAATTTTTAGTCTGAAGTTTATAATTGTAACTCCGTTTGTGGATTTTATTTTAAATAATGAAAAAAAAAGGACCGAAAGTTTTTCATTCAATTAAATTGAAGAAAATAATCATTAGTTGCAGCCCTAATACTAAAACAAGTGCACGAAAATAAACCTGTGGTTTCAGGTGTAGCTGGAACTACTGTCAGATCTGCTGTTATAGAAAACCAACACCATCGTACCCAATCAGAACTGAGAAGTAATCAGTACTCTGGTATACATCCAAGTTGCTTTTCTGAGAGTTACATCACTATTTTCACAACACTAATCAAAAAGAAGCTGTCCGATCGTCTTTCACTAGCAAAACTGACCACTGCATGATAGTGCATTGTGACAATTTCCTCCGGTATCCCGAGGATGCCATTTCATATGTCGTGTTGTTCATCATTATTGCATTCGCACGAAAGAGATCTTTGAGACTCAAACAAGTCCAATCATACTTATTTACTACCACCAGATGAGCATTTTAAAAAGGGAAATGAAATTAAGGTTAGCTGTATACCAGGATGGTCCTCTGCAGGTTGGAGTTGACTCTGCTGAACATGAGCTTGCCCACGATGGTGGCGATGGTGGGAAACACGAGCGCTCCACACAGGATCCGAGTAGCTGATACGTGATCGTGCACGGATTCGCCTCAAGCAAGATTGGGAATGACGCAGATCCCTTGCAATGTATTCTCCAAACTCATCAGGCATTTTAGGAGAAGACTCATCTGTTATCTTGGCAAGAAGACATAGCAAAAAGTATTGACTAAACAATTGTAAATAAAACAGGTGTGTATGTGTGTGTGTGTGTGTGTATATATATATATATATATATATATATATATATATATATATATATATATATATATATATATATATATATATATATATATATATATATTACATAACATACAAAAACATCTGTTTTATTTACAATTGTTTGATATCCATGTAAGCAGAGTATATTTGTGGATTTTTTTTTTAACAAAGATCAAAAGGTTAAACAATTTTTTTTTGCTCATACCAAGGGTGCCAATATTAGTGGAGGAACTGTATGAGGTCAGATGGTGTTTTTGGCTCATAGTGTTCATTTCATATAAATGCATGAATAATTTATTTGCTCCCTTGACATTTTCCTTAAACAAATCAACGCAAAAATCCTTCACAGTTGAGATCTGATGGCTGATTTCGAGAAACCTGGGCCGTTTTAAGACCACGTGACACACAGCAAATCATTTCCCGTCAAACACTTCTACGATCTGCACAGCACTAACGGAAACAGTCAGCAAGAGCTAATGTAGTAGTCTTCCACCAGCCTGCTCTCAGGTGGTTAAGATTAATCACAATCTCTATCTGGACTATAGTCCGGAGTGGCTCGTTTCGGGGTCAGCGCACTTCCTGATGCAGTGTTTTATACGGCACTTCCCACACACACATTCTGTAGGCTATGGCAAGACACACACTCAAACAGAAGGCATGGATGGGACTCTAACCTGGGAAGATGCTGTTGAGGATCTGCAGCTTGTTGGAATACTTCCTCCACAGACGCAGCACGTAGTCCTCCCAGCGGATCATCTTTCCCAGGATGAGCATGACTGGGATGGTGGGCAGTCCGATAAGGAGGAACAGCGGATCGGCCCTCTCCATCACGTCCAGCCCCTCCTTATGGCCAACCACCTGTCAGAACAAATACCAGCAAATCCGTTAAGTCCTGCACATTCTTTCTCCCCGAATGTGAATTTAAACAGGTGTTTATCTGTGTGCGCTCACCTGCATCACTGTGACGGCTCCATACGTTACCGCAGTCCAGTAGATGGAGCCCACCATGATGCCAGCTGCAGCAAACGGGCATGCCTTGGAGATGAGCCTGTCTGCCAGGTCCAGCACATACACAATGGGCCCTGCACAGAGTGAGACGGAGAGAGAAAGTTAGATCCATTTCTTTCTCAAAAACTCTACAGCAAAGACTAAACAAACGCATGATGCAGGAATTTTACGGTGTTCACTTACAGCTCATTACAAATTACTTAGACAAACACTGACTGGACAACGAGTCCAATACATCAGTATTAAAAGGACAGGTTTAGCACCACTGGTATTATTACATAAAGGACTGGAAGAGAAAAGGAAGAACCGGATGACGGGGCATAAAATTAGTCTGCCTCTCCAGCAGAGGGCGGCAAATCATTTTCTGGTGCTCAGCAGTTGGCGCATGCTCAGTAGATCCCCTTCTCCTTGTTTACTTGTTCAGCTGATGCTAAACTTACTCACTCGATAAACTCAAGCAGGACTGCACAGTTATTACATAATCCAAACCTGGGGGAAAATAAGATCAGAATTTATAACGAATGCTACAGCACTGGGGCTGGGAACAGAACACAAGCATCCCACCACTATATATTACTAGGTAATAAGCTAGAGAGCGACGACATTTTCACGTGAACTGATCACATGAATATCAGGCAGTCTCACTACTGCATGCTTTAGACCAATGGTTTCTAACCCTGCCCTGCATAGTTTGCATTTTCCCATTGTAACAAAATCGATTAGAAATATTAACACACTAATTAATGCAAATTATCGTCCTTCCTGAATGGATGTGGGTGTGATGGAGTACATTAAGAAAAAATTTGTTTGCCATTCACTACAGATACATTCCACTGTGATGACTTGGCAATTGGGGAAGTATGTGATGCTTGCTTCTCTCTAAATTCCACACACACACATACACACACACACACACACACACACACACACACACACACAAACAATGAATAGTGAATTGCTTCAAATGGAATGTAAATTGACCGGTACTGACTTGCAACAAGGCTGAAGGTGATTGACTGCTGCTCCTTGATTGTGTATTATTACTTTGCAATCTATGCAGTTATAAAAGCCAGTGGAAAACCACAATCGCAATGAAAGTCACAGACACTCGTCGATACCAGTGGCTGGAAAATCCCATAATGCTAAAAGCATAGTTTTACAGTACTTTATGAAGGAAGGATGCATTCATCTCACCATTAATGAATTCAGAGCTACAATCTATATAATTTCTTTATCAGTTCTGTCTCTTCCTCTCTGGCCCCCATTCTAGAGCAGCTCTGTAAGTCATGCCTTGTTACCAGCAGGCAGCCAGATTGTCTCCCTTTACCCGAACACACTTATAACCACTTCATATGCTTTAAAATAAAATAAATTTAAAAAAGGGGGGAGTCTTTCCATATTTTCACATATAGGATAAGCAAAGTTAGCTGTGAAAAGTGTGCTGAAAGTTGTCAAAGCATTTAAGTAAGGGTTTAACTCCTCAGCAAAATGTTTCACTAGCACCATTTTCAAAACTGAACGTATTTGAGGCAGGAAGAAAATAATTTTTCAGCCTGTGTAAAAGCAAGGACATGATGTGATTTACTGAAGGACAGAGCTGTTAATCAGAGCTGTTAACACAGACTGGTTTGAATGAAACTCCGGCTGCTCCTTCCCTTTAAAAAGCAGATTGTGTGGCACTGTTACCATGGCACCACAGGCTGGCAAGGAAAAAACCGAGCATTCCCGACACTGGTGAGCGTCTCCCTTTCAGTTTATATCCTTCTTTTCTCGTACAATGCTGACAAAATGTCCTGCAGTGTCGACTCCACTCATATTGCAGGTTTAAACAGGTGTTTTCCAAGTACCGTCTACAGTGCTGCAATGACGGCTACCCTCACCGTCAGCCACAGTAAGAACACAAACATATTCCTCATGTCTAAGTGGCTAATTATGAGCGTTTACCACAAGTGTTCAAATAAACCGACTACTGCCATGAGTCACTTAATATATTGGTACTGGCACTGTAACCTGGGAAACTATGAAAGCATGTGATTCAAGGAGGAAGCGGCCTTTATAGAATGATCTCAAAACAAAACATTTACAAAACCTGTACTAGGAAACAGTGACACAGGGACACTCGAAAACACCCAAAGCTAACACTGTGTCCTCAATTTGTAATGTTAATGTGCCCAGGGGGTGGGGGGGGGGGGGGCTTAAAATTTAATCTCCTAAGTATTTCTGAGCTTGGAGAGCCTTTGCATTTAGACATTACCAATGCAGCCACTTTGCAGGGCAGAGCTTTAAGCCATACCTGCCTGTGCCAAGCTCATCAATATCCCACACTAGATCTATCCATCTCTGATGATTACGCTGGAATCGTTGCTTCTTTCTCCGTGTCTAAGCATTACAGCAGGGCACTGTGGGGAGGCTGGGGGTGGGAGTCCTCCCTAATGGCTATTGGAAAAAGGAAAAGCTGAGCCATTTGTTTCTACTGCCGGCCACAGAAGCCATAATTAAAATAATTTTTAAAAGCGGGTGCAAAGTGAGGCACCCTGAGCTCCCGGCCTGATGGAAAAAGTGTTTCCAGCCACTCTGTGCCAGCAGCTGGCTTTCTACAAAAACATTTTGTCCCTGATGTTGGCCACCTGACGACAGCTACAGGAAATCGCAGTGCCTTTTTTTTAGTCTTACCTAAAGCCCAAGTTTGACCTGACCAAGTAATGAAACATAAATGTGAGGAAAGAAGAATCCACATCAATGGTGGGCCCTTAATTCAGTCTTCAAACTTAAGCACAGTTCACCTTGAAACGCAGAAACATTGTAAAACTTCAGTCAGGCTCGTTTTTAAAAAGCTATTAAATAGAATTGCACTCAGAAAATCGATACAGCTGGCCACTGAGGTGGAGTGCAAGTTTCTTTAGTCAGAAGACCTAAAGCTACAGTTCTTTAACTTTTTGAAGCCAATAAATTTCACACCCCCTCCAAACATAATCCACTGATTTCAATATTAGGCTCATTATCTAAATGTATACAGTAATAGTTTGCCCATTTATTTCAGCTATAGAGCTTTCTAGAATGGAATTTTCCACTGGCAATTCTTGCAGATCCACTTGTTTTTGGGTTTTAAAGGTTTGCATTAAACCCATTCAGTTCAAGTGAGGAGTCACTTAGGGTAATAACCAGAAGAACTCATAGATGATTACTTTTGATCATTTCAGTGATGTCCGCTGCAACAGAGTAAATAAAGCAGTGACCTAGAGAATATAATGTACCTTTAAAATTAATTTGCACAGGGCTACTGTAGTTCCTTAGGTGGCTTGCTTTTGAGGTTCCTCAAGAGAACAAACGTACCTATATAGTACCTTTTTATTTCACAATATAGGGAAATGCATATGAACTTGGTACACATGAAGTGTGTGTGTCTAAACTGAGGTGAAGAAAGTGAAAGCATCTCTGGAGCTGCGGCAGGGCATTTGCCAACAACGTGTTCTACTTCGGTACTTCCACACTCCTGCACAAACTCAAAACATCACTGTAGAACTGTCTACAATGGAATGAGGTTCATTTGGTACATACCGTTTTAGAAACAAAGTGGTTTAGAAATACCTAAAAATAAATAAGTTCCCCACATTTTATAAGTGCAATAACTGCTGCATGTGTGCCATCTCCAGTAATTTCTCACTCAGCATAGAGTTAATGCATCGTGTATCCTTGGAGCAGTAATAAAGCATAAAGCTGACAGCGCTAGATGCAGTCCTTTCTCTTACTGTCAGCACTATGATCAGTAAGCTCAGCTGTGTTTGCTGATTGCTCAAGATCTGTCCTCATCCTACTCGACCTCTCTGCTGCCTTTGACACGGTGAATCATCAGATCATCCTGTCAACTCTCTCCAGCTTAGGCATCACCAGAGCGGCTATGCACTGCGTGGAATCCTCTTCGTGACGGATCCTTCCAGGTATTGTGGAGGGGAGGGGTTTCTGAAACTCAGCAACTCGCAACTGGGGTTCTCCAGGGATCAGTTCTGGGTCCACTGCTCTTTTCTATTTATACTACATCTCTGGGGCCTGTGATTGAGTCTCACAGCTTCTCATAATCAACGCTATGCTGAGGACACCCAGCTCCAATTGTCCTTCCAGTCTGATATCCATCTGTCTAGGCACGCATCTCCGCCTGCCGTTCTGCCATCTCAAACTGGAAGAGGGAACGCTACCTTAAGCTAAAATTGGCAAAACCTAAGCTTCTCGTCACCCCTGCCTGCCAACCACAACCTTATCGCACAGCTTGGCTCAACCACACTCAAGCCAACCAGGACAGCCAAAAACACTACTCCCTGGCTTTCCAGCCAGCTCCATCGAAACCCTTCAGATGATTCAGAATGCAGCAGCACGCCTTGTTTCAACCAGCCCAAAAGGTGTACCCATGTCACACCTCTCATCTCCTTCTGCTGGCTTCCAGTAACCGCCCGTATCAAATTCAAGGCCTTGATGCTCATGTACAAGACCTTGTCTGGAACAGCACCTCCCTACCTTAACTGATCGCAGGAGGGGCTCTTAAGCCACAAGGAAAGTGTTAACAGCCTATGCCTGGTAGTGCCTACACAGCAAGGCATGAAGTCCCTGTCCAAAACCACCAACTGACTGTCCCACAGTGGTGGAATGAATTTACAACCTCAATTCAGACAGCAGAACTGTCCATCAAAAAACGGCTAAAGACCCACCTCTTCCATGAACACTTAACTAATCCTTACTTGCCAACCCAGACTTATATATATTTAAATAATAATAATAATTTTGCACTTGCAACTTTACCCTGTGCACTTTGCTCCTCTAGAACTCAATTATAAATCTTGTATATTAGCACTATTTGTATTGTTCTCTGATTGATAGATCACTTTGCTTGCATTTCCTCATCTGTAAGTCGCTTTGGATAAAAGCATCTGCTAAATGAATAAATGTAAATGATTGCATGGGTGTTGATTATTTTTAGGTTTAAGATTTAAGATTTAAGATCATCAAATCTATAGTATTTCCAGAAAGCGACTATGCAGGTGGACTTGTTTGCTGGGATTCTTCTTGTAATATGAGTCCATTATCTATCCTTGCCCTCCCCTCCTACCAGAGCATCTGGCTAAAGAGAACTAAGGTGAGCAAAATAATTAGGCCCTGTCAGACTGACTGCTTTAAGATCACTCTTTTTTACTAATAGCTCATCACAGACCATACGACTCAATTACAGTCAGCATCTTCTCTCATTAAACATGACTGACTGTTCTTTCATTTGTGTCCATCCACTGTGTACTACTGCACAGCAACAGAAATCAAAATAATTCACTTGCAGACATTCAAGCCAGAATGTTTGAAGAAGGAAATGTTTAGTGGCTAGGGACAGCTTAACTTTATATTTAAAAAAAAAACAACAAAACACAGACAAAGATAGATTTGTGCCCATGCGGTCTCCCTCCCACTGCCGCCTTTCTTTTGCAAGGTGAATGGAGCACACATGCAGTGCAATTTCACAGCTGGCCACAGATGAGGAGGTGAAATGATAGACAGCATTATCCAGAAATAAACCATCATGAGCCAGACAAGTGGACATGAACAAAGGAAATGGAGAGCGAACAAAAAGAAGGGTTTTAAGTAAGGCAGTCTGAAGGTTATTCAATCCATTTGCATAGAGGCACAAAGACTGTCTGCAACACATGGGGATAAAAATTGATGGAGAAAAATCACAGACTGGCAAGCAGACTACTCGAGACTGGGAGATTAATGTAATCAGATGACGACGACGATGACATCTGCTCACTGCAGAATAAGATTCCCCAGTTTGGATTGACATGGATATGGGAAAAGAAAATTCTCTTCCAAAGCTCTAGTGGAGAGCTTTTATTTATTTATATCAGTAATCAATTCTATACTTCCGTGTTAATGTCGTTATAATGTGTATAAATAAATACAAGAAAATAAATACAAGAAGAAGAAAAAAAAAAAAAAAAAAAAAGAATAGCACAATAATGATGAATATAACCACAAATATGATCTAATTAGAACATCCCAACATGAGCCCTATGACCTTGGTACATATCTTACAATCGATCATTTAGTTGTGTGTAAGGGACAGTGGAAAAACAGAGCACGAGAGAGAGAGAGAGAGGTGCATGGAAAAAGACAGAAAAAAGGACAGGGACAGAGAGGCAGAAAGAGAGAGAGAGACAATGAGAAAGAGAGTGAGAGACAAACATAGAGAGAGAAACAAAGAGAGAGAGAGAGAGAGAGAGAGAGAGAGAGGCAGAGAACAAGTTAAACAGTGTGACAGTATGACCAGACTGTTCATTAGCTGCAGGTGGTGTAAGTTGTACCCAGCAGATACAGCACATCACGTTGGGCTGCACAGCAAAAGCACTATAAATAGCTCACTGCCTGTTTACTGCCACAGCACACACACTATTTACTGGTCATGGCTCACCCTGACCAGGAGCTGCCAATAACATCAAAACAGCAGCAGGTGGATTAAGCAACCTCGCCTCAAGCTCTATAATTTCCTGTTCTAACGCAACGATAATCCATCAAAAAGAGCTCACCTGTGTGTCACATACACAGTGGGATTTTGAAAGTGAGTGCTGACAGGTATATTGGTTGGTTGTTATGGACCAGAGACAGCTAAAGACCTTGTTGTGTCAGCAAGGCTTCACCATCAACACAAAAGATGACTCTTTCCTAGGAAGCTTCCTTGTTCCTGAAAGCATTCTGACATGAACCATCTTTGCTGAGGAATCAAACCGAGACAATGAAGGAAAATGAGGGAAAAGCCACCACAGGAAAAGAAGAACTGAATAACATGGAAAGTCACAGTTTGATTGAAATTAAAAGGAAGAGGATTGGAAAACAAGTGGGGTGCACCATGTGGACAGAATTCCTCAAAAAGGATAAGGAAAGGAGGCAGTGGAACATACACAGACCACTTTAATCGCCAAGTGACCTCCCTGTGGGAAAGCCCCAGGACCCTCAGTGGTTGAGATTAGGGGTTCATAACATTGCAATCTCCCATTTTGCAATATCTCACTATGCTGCTGTGCTGTAATCGCAAGTGGCCACTGGCATTATTTTTAAAATTTGGGAGGCTATACATGTAATCTGTCCACTCTTCATATATTTTTCCCCCTGGAGGCTGTGCTTTATACTAGACACATCCTGATAGTATCATAGGACATGTCTTTTTCTCTCAAACATTCTTCCCCTGCGCTTGTAACAAGATTTGCGAGGTGAATTCACCACGTCTGTGTCACTCCAGTCCACAGCCAAAACAATTGAGTTGCCGTGCATGTTTACTCATATTTGTGTAGGTCTCCAAGGTGACTTTTTTCTTCCTTCCCACCAAATAGCCAATGTGCATCATGAACGCTGAAAATGAAGAAAATGTATTCTTCCTTATAATCATCTATGACCATGTTTCACTGGGCTATAAATATGAGTTGAGAGAGAAATTATTAGTTACCCAGCTTTAGCTAGCTTTGGCTTTGAATCAGGGGCTACAGGCTCTGTATGTGTGTGTGTAGACTGGAGGTTTTTACACAACATGCTAATGTAACTAGAGGTCGACCGATATATTGCCAATATTAATTATTGGAATTGGCCAATAAATCTTCCCATTCGGCGGATATGTAACAAGCCAGACTTTTGACGCCATATAGCGCATTCTTCCTTTACCTGCCAATAGATCATTACATTTCCTCATATGCAGATGTGGTCAGATCTTAAATCTTTTGGTACAGTTTCAGGATATACAATTAATTGGCAAAAGAGTGAATTCATGTCACCAAATACCGATCTTGATACTGAATTCTTGTACAAGCTCCCTTTCAATATCACAGACATACTTAAATATCTTGGTCGTGTTCTGCCCAAAAACCCTAAACTAATTTAAGTAGAATTTTCTTCAGAAGTTGGAGGATCCAAAGATAGATATTGGCAAATGGAGGACTCTTCCTCTTGTTAAAATAGGCCATATAAACGCTGTTAGATTTTCCCCTCTTTTTCTCTCTAGATCCTGCCCCCCCCCAAATTAAGAAGGGCTGCAGATTGCCCAACACTGCTATTTCTGCCCCCGTATATAGCAATCACGCACCCCCCCTCAGATTCAACAGTCGAGTGGTATCCCCGCCCACAGGATTTTTATATACATCACACACACACACACACACACACACACACACACACACACACACACACACTTTATGAGCAATTAGTGTGTTTTATAAATGCATTTTTTTCTTTTGCTTTAAAGTGAAAAATTCTTAAAAATAAATCAATAAAATTGATAAAATAATAATAAAAAAAATACTTATCAAGAAGAAACATTTCTTTAAAAAGTTTCCCAACTTCCCAGGTTAAAAGGGACTACTTGACAAATGTGCATCTGTGTAATGTCTTGTTCTCTTTGAGTTTGGAGGTTAAACCTCAGAAGCAGCGTGGCACGTACCCAGCTTGGGGAAGACGATGAGGTACTCTGCATTGCACTGGGGACAGGCCACACGCGCTGTGCTGTTGCCTCGCTGCTTCTCGTCTACCCAGCGCTGCAGGCAGGTTTGGTGCACCCACTTGGTAGAGCCACGGCATCGGCACGGCCGCACCCACTCAGCAGTGCGATCATCCTCATCTGTGGCGAAACACACCCAGCAACTCCTGCACAACAGGGGGGTTGAGAACAATGAGAAACGTACATTCTGTCAGTTTCTATCATCTCGAAATGTTCCATTTCTGAGTAAAACGGTTACGGCAGGGATTGATTTGTCTGGAAATAGTTGCAATCGTGAAGACATGTCCCCAACACAATTTGGGGGCTTCATTTCATACAAGGTTATATATACCAGTAATTTTCTAGTAGTAGGTGTTTCAAATGACCTAGACATCCGAGTACTGAAAGAGGACAAATTTAAATGCTTGTGAATCACTATCGGCATTTATTAGGAATAAACCCTAGATAATTGTAGCACTACACACCCAGTTTTCGTGGAGAGGGAAAGTATTGTCTTCTGGGTGTGTTGGTATTTTGGCTCGACTCCAGACGCACATTAGCTTGAAAAAGCCTGTAGAATTTGACCCTAGTCCTAACAGCACATTACATAATGACATCAATCAAAGAAGCTCAGCAACAATTGCATTTTTAATTTATGAAAGTTATTGGAAAAGGTGTATTGTCCACCTTTTGTACCTTTGAACACAATTCATTTCAGAACGAGGTACGGGTGAGAAATCCAACAGTGTTGGTCTGCTGTACCAGTAAAGCAAAGTCACCTTACAAACCCAGAAAAAAATGAGTGAAGTAATCGCTCACTTTTATATGAGTGATTGGAACACTGAAAAGAGACTGCCATTGCCACCTGCCTGCTAAAAAAAAAAAAAAAAACACCAAGGAAAATAATAAAAGGAAAGAGCAAGAGAGGGAGGGAGGCAGAACAAAAAAGACGACAGAATGAGAGCGAGACTCATTACAGAGCAGTGGTGGAAGGACAGCCCCGCATTCTGCGTCAGTGACTAAGCACAAGTTCAAAAATATCATTAGCACAGCATCGCAAAGAGAAACACGAAGTGAACAACAAGAAGAAAGAGGGGACTAAAATGAAGATACAAAGGAAAGCCCATAAAGCTCATCAAGGCAGCTTTGGCCAGCACTGTGACTTGCTACTTCATTAATACAATTTCCTGCCTTCTATACAAAGAATAGAGGTCATACATCAATCCAATGAGTAAAAAACTCTCCAAAATAACCACAAAAGAACAGCTATTTTGCATTTCACACTTTGCACTGTGAGGCACAATAGAGTGGTGCAGGGATGATGTCATTTTTTACCAGAACCCGGAAGTTAGCAACACACTGGTTCCCTAAACAAAAACCCCAACAGAATTTCCCCATACATTTATAGTATTTGACAGATGCCATTATCCAGAGCAACTTACATTTATACAACTGAGCAGTTGAGGGTTAAGGGTCTTGCTCAAGGGCCCTGCAGTCATGGCTCTGAATTGAGCTCACGACCTTCCGATCAGTAGGCCAACATCTAAACCCCGGAGCTACCATTGCCCCATAGGCTTTTGGATCATCACAAAACATCTAATCAACAAAAGTTTACAAAACTAACGTTTTGTCCATCAAGATCATTTTCACAAAAACAACTTTTATGAAGTTGCAACCCTAAATACAATCGCCAGAAATGAACAGCTAATCGTATGCTAAAAACGAACTATACCACAGTCGCTCGACTTCAATGTCACCATCACCAGGCTTCCAACAATTTTGAAAAACTTGAAACGTTTTTCATAATACGGATTTACTCTGATGAATCTTCATTTACGTTTTTTGGGGAATTGTACACAGCATACCTGAATCGGTTTATCTGCAAAGGTTTTTCCTGTTCGGCGTGACGAAGTTTAACGTCCCCGACAACGTCTGTAGTCCCATTCAGCAACATGTTTGCAACCGCCTTTTTTAAATACAAGTAAAAGCTTTTTTTTTTTTTTTTTTTAAATAAATCATGAGTGGGGTATTACTGGTGTATTGCATGCTGTAGAATGAAAATGTGAAAATATTTTGAGCTTGAATTTACCACAGACCTTATTTCAGGCTTTTAACCAAAATCCCATTTAAAAAACCCATTGACTTCGGGACGATGGAACCGGAAGGGCTAAAATGTTAACTCGTTTCTGGGTTTTGGCAAACAAAATGACGTCATCCCTGTGCCACTCCATTTCTGAGAAGCCGAAGACATGAACACCTCTTCTGTACAGAGTAGCAATGAGTCAGAGATTGGATAAGCCCTCTGTCACACCCCAACCCATGTTGCTTGTTGTGGGGAACCCAGAGGTAACTTCCATTGCTTACCATTTTATTGCCTCTTTAGCTTTTTTTTTTTTTTTTTTAAATCTACACATCACATAGCCATAACATTTGACCAAACAGATTGAATAAAAGGTACAGAAGGCTGTTTTTTCGAGTAGCAACTTTTAAGACTGGCAATCCAAAGAAAACAAATAACAGGCTCTAGTAAATTAAGTAAACTAATTTTTTTTGTTTATAAGTATGGAAGCTTACAGAGAGAAAACAAAACAGTAATACATTTTTAAAAATCAATGTTTTAATTTCTTTTTAACATGCATGGACAATATAGTGCTATAGACTATCCAAAAAAAAAAAAACCTTACTCATACTAACATTTAACCATGCGTCACTGCTGATTCATATCGAACCCTGTCCTGCCCATCTTTCACTGTTTTTGCACTCATGATCCCTAACGGCCAATAGGCTGCTCATTATCGTGATGATGTCATAGCTTCACTGTTGGTTACAGTGCATGATCAGATGATTACCACTGACATTTTTCAAAATTCTGATTAAAATGCATTACCATTTATTACTGTCTACTTATGCTTTTTTTTTAAAGAAAAATAACCTGATCAAGTTCCTTACTCCAGTGTCTCACCCCTTCTATATCTGGCTGCAACTCAACCAAAATTTCGCAAGCCCCTCAAAGCCTACGTTTCTCAGCAAAGGGACACGGACGGCTTTGAAATCCTTGGTTGTAATGTTACTGCCATAAATGCCTTACATTTCTACCTCTGCTGCCACTAAATGAATGTTCATATCCATGTCATGCCAATGAAGGACAACATGGCACTGCTGCCAACCAAATTGGCTGAGCAATGCTGTACACACTGCCACACTCGATTTCTTTTTGGCTCTTGGTCTTTCCTTGTAGCCCCTTTCTCTTTCAGCTTATAACGACGTTATACTGACAAAGGTAATATTAAATTGTTAAATGTAAAAGACTGTTCGTAACTTAACTGTTAGTTTAGGGCAGTGGTGGCTCAAAGGTTAAGGCTCTTGGTTACTGATCAGATGGTCTGTTGGGCCTTTGAGCAAGGCCTTTACCCCTCTCTACTATAGGGGCGTTGTATCATGTATAGGGGCGCTGTACCCTGCGCTCTGACCCAAACTTCCTAACATGCTGGGAGAGGTGAATTTTCTGTGCTGTAATGTATGTGACAAAGTTTACTTCTAATATTTTCTCTAAGAAAGAACAATCCTTAAGGGATTTAATCCGCCCAACCCCGCCCCCCACAACGTGTTTTTATTATAAGCTCAAGGACGTGCAAAGACATTCTCATACAAAGAATTTGTCATGTTTTTAAATGGTTGATTAACATGGTCAGTGATCATTTTAGACCAGGTTATTATTATTGTCATAATTACAAACCCCAACACCCTACTGTTCATATAATGCACATATTCTAAACAGCATGTCTGATAAACCCTTTTGTCTTAGACAAAAGGCACAAGCGTGATAAATACTACACTGTACTGCTCAATAAGGCTAACCAGGTACCACTACATTTGTGTTATTGACTGCTATCTACAGGATTTGTACCATAATCACCACCTGTCAACAAGCGACCCTGTTTCAGTCCATCATGTCTCTTCTGTGTGCTGGCAGCCCAGTTTTCCAAGAGCTGTTTATTTTCAAGCTCGCACCGTCACATTTAGATTCCCATTCCCTTAATTACACTGAACCGTGATATTTGCATTTGGTATTTCACTGGTTCACTGCAACAATGATTCATCTCTACTGTGTACACAATCTCCGCCTAAACAATAATTACTAAAGAGCGTGGGAGCAGAAAACTCGAATCCAAGTAAATGATGTGACATCTGCTGATAGGCAGTAAGGCAGACGTTATTTTGAGCTCCACATGACCCCAATTAAGAGGAAAGCATCCAATATGCAGAACACCTCGTTTAACGAGTACACATAGCTGGATAGGTTTAAAAATAACAGCATGAATGTGCATCACATCTTAGAAATGAAGAAACTTCGACTTTGTTAAATTTATTTCAAATTGATTAAATTCTAAAAAGAATATTAAATCCAACTGAGAGAAAAACAAGTGGCATAAGTAAAACTTGCAACAGGAAAACCCACCAGAATGGGGAGATAGATAGATAGATAGATAGATAGATAGATAGATAGATAGAGATATACACACACACACATACATACACACACACACATATATATATATATATATATACATACATACATACATACACACACACACACACACACACACACATTTTTCATTTTATCTATAGAAGTGTCACTCTCAGGTCATTCCTCAGTGGGGAGTCTCCTTCCTCTCAGTGCTCTCCACCCATGCTGGGCTGAAGTTTCAACAGCCTGCTACAGGATGTTAGCGAAGAGTCGGACATGCCGCAGCCCAATCGCATACCACTCCATTTATAATTCAAAGCTCAGCCTTGCTATAAATAATTCAGTGCAAATCTCTGGTCCTCCGTCAGTATTGTCCGTCCCAGTGTGTGCTGCTGCAGGACAGTCACTGCTCCCCAGCTCACACAACCATTCTCTCAGGTGATTGTTTCCATCCAGTGCTTCTGAATTAAACATGAACAGCAGAGCTGCTCAAATGACTTAGAACAACCCGGAGTCTTATCTGACGAACTATTAACCTCTAGTACTGTTGGGGCTAAAGGCCATGAGGTGACACCATGAGACCACATAACAGGAGTGTTGTCATCTGACTAAAACTCACTGAGCCATCATAAATACATTCTCCAGAACATTAGATCATTAAGAGAAGCCCTAAGTGACATGCCAACGCTATAAAGTTTCTCTTCAATGGGAAAATGGAGTCACCCCTACACAAGCAAAAATTCCAGAGCTCGTGTCATCTGCGATCTGCATGTAGTCACTTTACCCAACCATTTACCACCGGGGTTAACAGCAGAAGATCCTTCCAGACAAACAGCTCTCCAAACCGACAAACAGAAACATCAGTTAAAAGTGAACTTTTAACAGATACAGAGTGAGGAACAAAGTAACGGTTCTTGTTCCCCAAGCTTCTCTTACATTTGTTCCTGTAACTCTGCCTCCCTCATGACGGCCGCTGATAGAGAAGAGCACGAACACAATCCAATCTGTGAGACGCAAACCTATGTCCGAGAACACACAGACGCCACATAATACAAAACACAACATACAGAGCAAAGACATTTATCTCAAAACTCATTGAGGCAGGGGTTCTCAAGCTTTTTGACCACTGACCCCATTTTGAGGGCTCAAAATTCTCTTGGGATCGCCTTCCCATATTGCATTTCACACAATATTTTCATAAGTGTAAAGACGTTTTCACACCATGACTATCACAACAGCAAGCTGGACACTGTGCCTCAGCAGTCTGGTGTAAAACAGGCTTAAGCAAAGCTCCAAATTGCATGAAGACTAATGAAAGTTTAAGAATAAGCTGAGTTTTCACTTTTTTAAAATATTGCATAAATTAAGTTTATATGCATAAAACTACATTATGAGATGAAGATGCAGAGCTGAAAATGTATGTTTTAGGATTCAGAACACATACTTCACCCCTTACTACAGAAAGTAAGGTCCAGACAGCTTCAAATCTCACCAACAGAAATCTTTCCTGGGTTATGCTTCGTCAGGAAAATGCCATTTTCTGTTCCTCTTCCTTTCTGGGATTTCCTTTGTTCAGGGGCCTTCAGTTCTGTGGGTTATCTGTATGGTTAAGTTCATGTTGAGAAAAAATTGACCAATGAAGTTTCCAGTTTTGCGTGCTGAAAAGGTCCATGTTTGTGTTAAGCTGGCTTTACACTATATGCTTTTTGACATGATAGTCAGTCCCACCAAGATTTAGTGATCGCAGAAGTTAACGCAAAATCAAAGAAGCTCCATAATATTTGGAGGAGCTTGCAATTTTTCATAAATTTAATTTATGAAATTACATTTTTCCGCAGCTTTGGGCCAAGACGTGACTTCATCACAATGCGCATTCAGCCAAAGCCCTCTTCGATTCACAAGTCGAACGCGAGTACAGCTAAAAGGTCTCATTTACCATCAAACATCACCGAGAAAGTAGAAATGTTCTGTAGAAATGTTCATCAGAAATGTTCAATAAAAATTAAACATAAAAAAAAAACATCACAGAGAAAGGCCGCACAAAACGATTACGTGCAATTGCAATTTGCAATGTCTGCCAAAAAAAGCACAAAAAACTCTGCAAGTTGAATTGAAATTCTGAAATTTGCATTTTTGGCCACAATAATCGAGAGAAAAAAAAGAAAGAAAAACAACACACACACACACACACACACACACCCACACACACACACACACACACACACACACACACACACACCACACACACACACACACACACACACACAAAAAAAAAAAAAAAAAAAAAAAAAAAACACAATGAAATCCTGTATGGACTAAACAGTAAAATAACTCTTTGGTCATGAGACATAATGCTCACAGGTGGATGACTAAATACCACTCCAAGCCCTGGCAGTATCAAAATTTTGATTAAAAATGCAATGTTGTTGCGATGCTTGTCTAAAAGCCAACAACAGAAGGACAACATAAGATTATGTGAAACTCATGGGACAGCTACAACTATGATAGCAGTGATAATGGTGAAACGTAAACAAAACATGCCAACAGCTTTCATTGTGATTATCTTGTACAGTGTGACAAGTAATCTTAAACGCCAGCTGTAATAGCACAGTCTAACGCAGACTTTAGATGGTGTTTTACATCACACACATTTCACAATTCAGCCACACACACAGAGGCAATACTGTGTAGTTGGAAAATGTCATGAAGCCTGTGTTACAACGTCTTGCCTCAGGATAATGGATTTAGATTTAAAAAAAAAAAAATAAAAAAAAAATCCAGACACTAAAATCAGATTTTAGCCCATTCCTCATCTTATTACGCTTAAAGCCAGTGTCACTGCGCTAAGATCAGAAATTACAACTTTAATAACTGTGGGAACTTATTCATCTCTGTAGAATGTCAAACAGCAGGACAGATAAGTGGTTTGTCCTCCGCTTCCCACTCACTACAAATTACAGCCTGAAAAGTATAATCTAAAAGACCAGCTGAACAACTAAAACTCCAACTTCTCATATCAATACGGGTCTGAAAGGTAAGCCTTTATCCGATTCAACACAAGCTTCGAGTCAAGTCTTAGATCAGCAGCAAAGGTTAATGTCTCTCCCCCCCGTGGATCTGAGTCTGGGTTTACTGCAGCAGATCAGCACAGTGTTATACCCAAGAGCTGGATCTGTTACAACAGAAATACAATGGAAATGAAAAGGGGGAGGAAGGAGAAGTTAATGTTCTCATGTTCAAGGCAAGAAAATTCTTAAATACTGTATTACTTTAGAAAATGTTCAAGTTGATTAGATTTACTAAACATCATTGCATGACAAGCGCATGAACGGAAAAAAAAGACAAAACGTTTTGTACATGGGTAAATCCATCTTAAATCAGCAAATTTTTTATTTATTTATTTTAAAGTTCCTGACTCAGGTTTGCTTCATACATTCTGGAAACAATGCCTCTACTTCCAATAAATAGTGTGCAAAATTGCAAGCCAGTTTCTACACTAGTTTTGGACACATATAAAGGCTTTAAAATGGAGAATGGGCCTTATTTCCCTGTAACTACCAGTTTTATAGAAAAAGTACTTTTGTATACTACTTTAGCAACATCAGCAGTAAACAATACATTTTTCTGAGACCAACTTCTGAGATGAAGATGAAATGAAGTCAATTTCTCCTAAAGGATGCACCTTTAACGGGAATCAGCTAGCCAGCAGGATATTAGCAAGTGTAACTTCTTCTGGAACTATTTCCATATAGGGAGCTGAAATAAAATTTTAGGCAACACTATGTCTGAAATGTCAGCTACTCAATATTAATTTCTTGTTAAAAAAAGTTTTTAAAAAAGTGTTGTATAAATGCAAAATCGCACATGCAATCTTGCTGTTATACTGAAACATGTCTAATTTCTAAAATAGAAGGCTCCCAGTTGCCCAATTTCAGTTTGTAGCCTGCTGGAAACACGAACATGCTTTGGATCAACAGAAGAAACTCAGATTTTTAGAGGTTATAGTTCTTTTTTTAGAAACTAGGTGTATGTCTGCATATTGCCCATGTATGACGAGGTCTACCATGAACAGAATTAAAACACTTGAAAGAGCATATTTTATAACCCCGTCACACTGCAACACCAGTAAAACGGTTCCTTGAAGCGAAGAACATTGAAAATTAAATGGCCAGCGCACACAGTCCTGAATCTAAACCCGATTGAAAAAATTGTGTAAAATCCTTGGCAGTAAGTTATGGCTAAGAAATCTTCTACAGTTACACAACTGTGGAAGAGACAAAGTAGAGTGGACCGTGATCACACCAGAACAGTGTGAGAAACCAGTGATGTCCTGCAGCCGCAGACGTGCTGAAGTCATTCAAAGCAAGGGTCTCTAGACGTCCTAGTAATGTTTCACAGCTTTAACCCTCAACTTTAGTTGTAATCTTTCGAGCTACACATGTTTACTCTTCTCTAATTTTGATCATTGACTACATTTACATGGACAGCAGTGATCTAATTATTGACCTTAATCGGAGTAAGACAATATTGTGATTAAGGTGGTTACATGAATCACTTTTAGAGTACTCCTTTCATGTTCTCGTTTTTCATGATATAGAACATGGATCGATTAACAGCACACAATGCGATTTGTATTTACTTCGAATATGACCTTAATCGGATTAAGGTAATTAAAAATTGCTTTTTATATGGTAGTTTCTTAATCAGAGTATTGTCTTAACCGGGTTAATATTGGATTATTGTTGTCCATGTAAACGTACTGACTGTTTTCCACAAAAAGGTTTTTGTTGAAGTGCCTTGGTTATTTTGTAGAACAGTAGTATACCCAGAGCTAATATTCCTTCCAATTCTGAGCGATGAAGATTAACAATATTTCAGAAAAAATCAAGTGTTTATAAATTATTCTCCAGTATTGCTCGCCACTGTGAGATCTGGTCATGCTCCCATTCTCCTCTTATCAACAATGTTTTTTCAGCCTGCAGACAGGCCGTTTTTTTTTGCACCATTCTGTGTAAACTCTAGAGACTGCTATATGTGAAATCCCAGGAGATTTTCAGAGAAGTGAGCAGTTTCTGAAACACTCCAACCAACCTATCGGGCACCAACATCCATGCAATGATTCAAGTCAGAGATCACATTTCCCCCATTCTGGTGTTTCATGTGAACATTAACTGAAACTCTTGACCTGTACCAGCATGATTTTGGGCATTGTACTGCTGCCACATGATTGGCTGATTATATAACTGCATGATTAAGCAGGCGTAAAGGTGTTCCTATTAAAGTGGACAATGAGTGTGTACATGTAGTGTTTTATATTTGCTTAGTTTACTTATTTGATTTCCTCTTTGGTTCCATATTTGTTGATTTGTGAGAATAAATCTTATTTCGGAAATTATGAACCGACACTGGGTTTCTTTTACTACAATGATCAGATACAGAGAACTTCAACATGTAATCAAAAACTATAGCAGGACTTTCCCTGAGAACAGCGATGCTGAAAAAGGCTTGGAGCTTCTGTCAAAGAACTCTTTTATAGTACTTAAACCACTTGATACCCATTTTAACTTCATTTTTCAGAGGGCCTATTCAGGGTTTTTCCTCCACTGAGAATTCAGAAATGACTGCCTCTCTCGAACTGTGCAGCAAGCAAGATTCCCGTAATGTTGGGCGATTTCCCTGGGTAAAGACACTTGATTCAACTCGGCAGGTAATTAGCAGGTTTAGTGAGTTCCTTTGAGGATAAACACCAAACTACATTGAACTCCAGTCCTTTAAGAGCAGATATGATTACTCCTGTTTGACCGCGACAAAACCTCAACAGCTTCAGCTTAAAGCACTTGAGAACTGAGTGCATTTATTACAGTAGATCATCACGTCAACGCAAACCAGAGGAGTTCATAACAGAAGGTTAACCATCTTCTGCATCACGAATTTGGGCGCATCATACAGTGAGGTGAGCAACAGGGGAGCTGTACAAAAGCATATGAAAACCATTTTAATAATACATATATTTTTTTCAATTTAAATTTAACGTGTAATTGGTCGTGTTTTCCCTTTGCCACCTTTAATGTATTTTGAGCCAGGAAAACTGTGCCATTTATAAATACCCATTCTCGAGTCTCGGATCAGGTGGCAAGAACTGAGAACAACCTCCTCTAAAATAAGCGTGTGTGTGTGTGTGTGGGCAGGTTCCCGCTGGAGAACAATTCTACTTTCTATTGTGACACTAAACCTCATTACAATCAGCATTGTTACTGAGAAGAGCAATCTCACTCTGGCATTCAAAATTAAGGTCCCAGACCTCTAGATTACCATTAACATTTCAGTATGTGCAGGATATAACGCTAAGGGTCTATTAGATAGCATCTGCAGGCCAGAAAAATGATCCTGCTCACCGCTTTCTTTGTCCAACTTCAGCCAAGTTACACTACACAGACAGAGAAGCGACACCTGATGGGTCTCTGGAACAAATAACCCTAAGCCATAAGAGCCCATCTTTATATGCAATATGATGCTACCTCAAGAAATTTGGGAGCATAGTCTCAGCTTTCAACCATCTAATCATTTAAATCTGAGGATGTCCACAGAGCTGACCAGTTGTGCTTTAGGGCCATTTCCCTAGAGCTCAACAGTGGCTCTTTGTCGGTCGTGGGATTTGAACTCGCAACTGATAAAAAAAAAAAAAAAAAAAAAAACGCGCTTCTTATTCTTACCCTGCATCGCTAAAGAACCTAATAAAAAGGGCTTCCTTAAATCTCTTGCTCTTTCGTTACATCCCTCTTCGGCAAACACACAATCCACAAGCATTTACATCTGAAGTCTGCAATGAACTTGACCTGGGCAACTATGCAGCTAGCTTTGTAAACTTAACGTGTTTTGCATATTTGAACTTGCAAAATAAAAACCACAAACAAAAAAAGAATAAAAGAAATCCACATTAAATTCTTAACGCCCTTTCCTCTTGCGAATAAACACCCTGCAGAAACTAAAACAAAACACATACAGAAAGCATGCATCCCAGAAGCACCACTATGCCACTGATACACTGGAATTTTTTGCACAAGTCCATTTAGAAGTAGGTCTTAAAGAGGGATTGAAGACACCTCAACAAAGGCTTCTCACACAGCCCAATTCACACGACTGTGGGAACCAGGTGGATGCAAGATACAATAGTGCTTCATAAACCCAAGTGACCTCACCAGAAATAAACATTTCCAGTCACTCAACATTTACTCAATATAACTGAAATCAGAATGGTTTTATGGTCTTGTGCGCCACTGTACTGTCAAGCTACTTCCTTCTTTAAAGCAGGATCAAATTCTTGATGGAAAACTAAACACAGCTGTTCTACAGTTCATCACTAGACAGCATTCTATTATTAACAATGAGAACCAATACTCCAACAAGTACTGTACCAGTATATATTCAACATCTGTTAACCAAGACATTTATTATTATGGATGCTACCGTTGGGTTTTGGGATCAAAAGACAAAAAGCGCAAAAATTTTGACCTAAAAAGATAATAGGATAAAGTGTCAAATCGAATACTTTACAATAAAGTTAATGGAATGTAAATCTCATATCGAAATCTAATATAGGCTCGCTGCGATAGCCAGTGTTCCTGGTATTGGGGCCACACCGATTATACTTGCCCACCGTGAGACTGTCCCCATTGTCATTTCGCCTTTTTATAGCAATCATTTCGTTCAGTTAGAAAAACAGACGCTACAATTAAAAACCAAACGCGTCTGCTCACCTCAGTATGAGCAGAATGAGTCAGAGTCGCAGCACAGATCAGCAGGAGTCAGATTTCGTTTAGCAAGAGTAAAGGCGAGCTGACTGACAAAACCATGGCGGAAGATTTTATTTAATTAATATAAGCAAGTTTGTAATTGTAGTGTTTTGTATTTGTGGTTTTTCATTATTATTATTATTATTATTATTATTAATAATAATAATAATAATAATAATAATAATAAACCCACCATTCAAGAAATTGCCACTAATTCGAAAGTGAAATGTGCGCGGCCGCACAGGCATTCACAAGCGAGTGGAAAAATCACCTCCTCTGGCCCCGCCCCCACGGTGATACCGGTATTACCGGTGTTGTCACGTGTCAATTTCCTCGCAGTCACATCCCTAACCAATTTCCATTTCAGCCATCACCCACACCTTCAAAACAAACAGAACCTCTTAACAGAGGGCCAACAAACGAATACAGACACTGCTCTCTTCATGGAATTGAATGGTATTTAGCCAAAAGGCAAACAAGGTTTGGGACAACTCATTGAAGGAATCAGAAATCAGATCCATCATATTATCATAATGGATATCAAGCTGAATGATTGAAATGTCTAAAGGAAAAGATCATGTCTGCAGCTTTAAAATCAGAATTTTCTTCTCCATTTAAGTTTTGTACATCATAATGCGTTTCCTTTTAGCCCATTTTTTACCTTATATGAACCTTAACCTGCTGTCTGATGCCAGAACTGGGCAACAAAACATCTTTCTCTGAAGCATCCCTTGTCTGTATTGCCAAACAGATAAAGCCATGAATGTCTTCTCTCACGAAACATGAACGGGGGTTAAATGAAGAAATTGTTATCAGAGCAACTTTGCTATACAAGTATTCACCACAGACCACATGCACATATACTTTATATAATCTTAGTTACTTTTCATAATGTGCCTAGTTACAGCCAATAACTCCTTTTATTTACAACCCTGATTAGTTTTGAAAGCATTACTGACCATGTTAATGGTTAATTAGTTAGAAAACTGACTAGAAGCTGGCAGCTAAAGCTGGCTTGTAACAAGCTTCCATTGGTTTCTGCTGTGATGATGTAACATGTACACAAAATAGACACGTCTGTCTACCTTCTTTCCCTCCCTTGGCAGCCTGTACCAAAGCCAGAGGCACACAAGCCTAAAGAAAAGCTAAACAGACATTCTTAAAAAATAAATGCACGCAAACATGATTTATTCTGCATTTTCACAATCTGTCAATAATGATATTCTTCAGTATCTACAAACTGCCTTTGTATGTCTGCCTCACTCACAAAACGGTTCACCTTGTAGGATTGTCTGGGTTTTTTTGGGTTATGGGACTTTCATATGCAGTCCCATAAGCAAATCTGAACTTGGGCATTTGTCTACATTTGGCTTGGAAACACAGCTGTGTTCTCCTTAACAGCCCAACCCCCGAAACACTGCACACATGACCCCATGGGAATGTCACAAGACCCATTGCGTATCACGTTCCACCTGCACAGCCAAAAGGAACGTAAATTGGTCTGCCATAAGAATTTGCACCATGCTGCACTAAGGAAAAAAACTTTAATCACTGTCTAGTTAATCATTTCTTACCCTTAAAAAGTGCTAAATCTCTCTACGAATCCACAAACGTTTAATGAATGAGGTTAACTCACAGGCTTATGGTCTACAATTTTAGCCAAAATAAATCCTAATATTATACAACAGAAAATGTATGACCCTTACAAATTATCCATCCAATTTTTTTTTCCATTTTCAATCAGCATGGCTGGATGCTAAATAAAAATCAGGGTTTGCTTAAAACAGCACATAGTGCTATGACAGTTCTGACAGCTCTCGCTGTGTCATCATCTTGTGTTTGTTTGGTACTTATTTATAGAAGAATGAAACTGACTGGTTTCTCAGGGCTGTTCACGACACACCTGGACACGAATAACATCCTGTCCTTTTCTTATATCCTGTATGCTTTTCAGAGGCTGAACTCTGTGTCTAAGAGTTGACGAATGTGCACATTTTAGTAACAATATCTGTAGTGATTAGTCTTCCTTAATAAAAAACATCATAAATGTGTTATATATATATATATATATATATAGATAGAGCATAGAACAAATGCATGATTCTTGTTCCAGGTTAGGGCTCCTAAACAATTACCGAGAAATCCCTGAATAAAAACTCAAAATTACTAATTAGTTTCCCTTATCTAATTTAAAAAAAACAAAAAAACAAACAAAAAAAAACTACATTTCCACAGTTTATTTTCTAGACTGTCTTTTCCTGAATCTGCAAACAAACTGCAATTCTAGTGTGATAAACAGTGCGTGCACAGAAAGCGAAACTACAATAAACGGCCAACGGCTTTCTAAATAAAAGAAAATGAAAGATGGTACGTGAGGAGTGCAGCTATGAAAGGTCAGAGAGGATTCAAGCGTGGTTCTCGCTTTTCTGAATGTGAAAGACTGCATTGCAGAGCATAGCAGCTGGAGGTGGCAGGCCTTGATAAAAGCTCTTCTCAGCCGCCTGTCCTAAGCTGATAGAGGCCATCTCACATTAACCGCTCACTCACTGCCTATGACATACAGCACCATGCTGTTATCTGTTGCTGCACGTGGCAGGGGTTAGCTGTAGTTCTACAGCTAGAACTGCACTGGAGACAGGCAGAGGACTAACGGACGTTATTTCATGCAGAAAAATCTATAATCAATACGGTGAAGTTTCATATTCGGAGATGTTTACTGTAAACAGTTTGTAAATGTCAGTCAATTTTCAGACACAGGACTGTCTTCAGGACAGAGGACAATGTTATCTCAGTAACATGACGAGCTGGATTTTGATTGTGTTTGTTTTGTTAACATCAAAAATAAAAAAAATAAAGAGAATAAAGAGGTATGGGATTGACTTTCATGAGTATTTGTACATGCCTTATTCTGAGGTGACTGACTTCGACCCACTTTCACCCGAGTTTTAAACGCATTAAGAAAAAAAACCTCACACTGAGGTCACCAGCCGACCTGTTAGTGTGCTGGCTACCACACATCCAAGGATAAATTTACACGGATCTGATCAAAGTCAAAAGCCGCAAGAGTGGCAGAAATCTCAGAACTTGCCAATAAATTATGAAAAGCAAAACTGTACAGATAAATAAAAATAAATCAATTAGCCAATAGCAGGCAATCATGTTTTTCTAGCTAAAATAGCCTTACAACTGGCTAATGATACAAATTCCAAAACAAGATGAAATAAGGATTCACGAGCACAAAAACAAATACCTTAGCTGTTAAACAAGAAATTAGCTAAAACTATCTCGGTCCTTACTCCTCTCTCACCCATCACTCGTCCCCTGTTTACATTCACAGCATTTGGCAGATTTATGAGTACCAAAAAAAAAAAAAAATACAAAAAAAAAAAAAACCCTCAGCAAACTGCCTTGCAAATTTTGAAAAAAAGCCACAGCAAAATCGAGCATTTGTGGCTGCAACAATCACGCAAAAAAAAATATTTTAAAACATGCAATATAATGTATGGACTGCTTTACTTTGGTACTTTGTGTTCTGTGTTAGTTTAATTATAATTTCAGTAGAGACTAATATACTAGAGACCCTCTCTGTCCTCTGATTGGCTGCCGGCTCTTATACAGCACCTTAGTAGATGGACCGCTTTCCTGTCTAAAGAAAATTCTCCCGAGAATGTAAATTACTGTGAAGACCATGACAAGATTTCCAGGGTGACTCATGAACCCTTTTTTTTTTACATTGTCAAAAAAAAAAATCCTCTGCATGAGCGCTTTAATTCAAGGTCAGAAGCTGGCCATTCATCTGATACCAATGATTACCCAAAGTATACCATGCCAGTAAAATAAAACTGAGGACAGAAGAAAGAGTCTGTTTATCTCCCAATCACAAACTAAATCTCATGAATTTGTTTTTTTTCCCCCTCACGTAGATTTGAGGCAGCAAAAATCTGAATTGATTTAAATAAATAAATAAATAAATAAATGAAAGAGAGAAAGAGAGAGAGAAAGAGAGAGAGAAAGAGAGAGACCCATGTGTTATGAACAAATTAAACACTGCAGCAGCACAATCTTAGCTTTTCAAGTGGAACAGTAAACCTGCTTGTGTATTCTGTCCAGTCCCCAGTTCAGCTATTTGCTTTGTTTTACAGAGCATGGATGTGAGCATGGAGCATGTGGCAAATGGGTCCCTGAGTGGAAAAGAAAACACAGACAAGGTCAGGACGCAGAAGAGCCTTGCAGCACAACGGTTTGAGAAGACGCGCAGCAAAATCGATAACTCGTTGCTGCAACATGACCAGTCACAGCCGCTGCCAAAAGCCGGCTATATTTAAACAACCCAAGATGACAAGCAAGAAGGTAGAGCGCTGGATAATGATGTAGCTGTAGGGTGGCTAAGGTGGTGCTGCATTTTACCCAGTCCACATACAACGAGATGTTTATCACCACTCACGCCATTGCTAACAGGGTTTGTGCCAGACATTCATTCTCAAATCGAAAATGTTTAAAATGCTTGTGCCCTACAACATTGGAGCATGGCATGCAGTGTAAACACAGACACGCTTCTGCCTCTAGCTCAAGTTTAGACATGGAAACTAATCTGCAGCATATAAGACGTCTGTTTTATTTGAATATGATGTACCTTAATGTTACTGATTATGAGGCAGGTTTGTCTGGTCTGATGCACCATTGGTAGTGTTCTAGCTTATGTACTTTAGGTCTAGATTTAAACAGGCTTGAACTAATAAATAATGCGAAAAATGGACAACCCTCTCACTTTTGCAGCAATAGCATAGTTTTAGTGTTGCCAACATTCAGTTAGAGAAATTTATGAACTTGCTGGCCTTACTTCAGAAGGATTATGAATCACAAATCTATGCAGTATAGCCCCATGTCAAGCAGACACCATTATTTATCTCCCAGGGCTTTAAACGCCACAGGGACATGGTGTGTCTTGTCCTGTGTTCAATTTTCAGAAGTGGGAAGCCAGAACTTGTCATTCTCGACCTCTGTGTGTTCAAGCTACAACATGGGGAAAATCCTAGATGCCTGTGTTCTTTTACAAGCTAACTGTGATGAGTGACGTACACTACAGGGCCAAAAGTATGTAGACATCTGACCATCACACGCAAATATGTAAATGGTAAATGTGCACTTATATAGCGCTTTTATCCAAAGCGCTTTACACTGTGTCTCATTCACCCATTCACACACACCAATGGTAGCTGCCACGCAAGGCGCTAACTTGCCATCGGGAGCAACTTGGGGTTCAGTGTCGGGCCGGGAATCGAACCGCCAACCCTACGATTAGTGGACAACCTCTCTACCAACTGCCCCACAGCCGCCTCGCTCTACCAACTGTGCCATTTGAACATCCCATTCCAGATTTCGTCCTCCCTTTGCAGTGAAGGCTTTCCACTTGGTTTTTGGAGCCTAGTGGAGTGGATTTGCTCGTTCAGCCACTAGAACATTAGTGAGGTCAGGCACTGATGTTGGGGGTGAAGGCCTGGGGTGCAGTCGGTGTGCTAGTCAGCCTGACATGTTCATCAGAGAGTGAGGCTGATGTCAGGGCTTTCTGCAGGCCACTTGAGTTCATTCACTCCAACCTTATCTTCATGGACCTCAGGTTTATCACAGTGACATGGTCATGGTGCAACATGTTCAGGCTCCTTAGTTGCAAAGAAGGGAAATTGTAATTAACCTTCTGTCAATTGTTTGCAACTTTGTGGCAATCATGTGAGGAAGGCCCACATATGGTTTTGATGGTATTTACTTCTTCAAAAGAGAACTGTATAGTCAATGCTATAGACTTAACGAGTGAACATATCTATGTGTGAATTGATCTAAAGGAAATACTTGCATATACACAGCATAACATTTACAAGTAAGTGGTCCTGCTTGGTTTACTGTTTATGCTGTAAGCAGGCATGCAGATTTGATGTTACTGGCTGACCTGAGGAAACAATTTTGAGTTTCCAAGTAGGAATTCCATGTATGTCGAGGGGGTGTTTTCTTTTGGGTTTGTCCCTAGTCGGTTGTTGGAAAGCATGTGTTATGACATTTAGTTGAAAGAAGCATGATTTGACATTAAGTGGTCAACCAATCAGGGTAGTGGTAAAGGCACTGGGCTACTGATCAGAAGGAATAAATAAAATGTAAGTGGTAACAGGAACTAAATGTGTCATGGACTTTCCACAACATTAAATGCAAGTATAAACGGTTCGTAATGAGCCATTCATTAAGTGATAAACTGTTGGCAAATTGCTGTGTTATAAGAGGAATAAAACACTTCCTACTGCACATCCAAGTGTTTATTCCTTAATTAAACCTATGGTGCCTGAAACTGCCCCATAGCCAACATCAAACATAGGAAGGAGTGTTTAGTTGCCTTGTTTGTTTGACAGAGGTACAGTAGGTGCAAGTAAAAGTGACCACAAGCTTCTTTGTCGATAATATTAAGCTATGTCTGAATGCAGTAGGCCGGGTCTATGCCGTACAAGCTTGAAAAACAGTAAAAACGTAATAAATATTTGTCCGCTCCATATACAGCACATTTTTACCTCCTGTTGTGTGACAAACATTTTCACAGCCCAAAGACTGCAGGAAGAAATGTGTCCCTGAAGACTACAAACAGACTGACCTAGTCCATAAAAAGGCAATTTAAAAATAGTGAAACAGGTGTACTTTAAGGTAAAATAGGGACAGAAGTTTTCTAGAAGAGCAGTTATATAAGCAGCAGAGTGCCCTGGAGGAGAGCTGGAAGTGAGCGGAAGGAAAAGCACAAGAACCTGGGTTTTTTTTTTCTAGATACTTTCAAGATCGTATTGGTGTTGTTAAATGTTGTTAAATCTGTCTACTCTCATGTGTTGCATCATCTTGTACAAAAAATAGAAACTTAATTGTGTGGATCTCAAAATATATACACGTTGTTTCATATGTAATTCATAAAACTAATAACTCATGTAAAATAAATAAATAAATAAGCACACCCCATGGAAATTGCTTGGTCAAATATGTCAAAAAAAAAAAAGCCAACAAACATTTGATCATCTTAGAAACAGTGCCCACCAATTAAGTTAATATACAAGGAAAATTAGCCTTTTCAATCATTTATTCAACAGAAATATCAAAAGACGATATGGTAACATTCTTCTGTGGAAAAAGTAAGTACACCCTTGGCCTTAGAAGCTAGTATTGCCCCATTTAGCAGAAATAACTTCTTGTAGGCGTTTTGCATAATTGCCCACCAGGCTTGCTTGAATTTATGACCACTCTTTGATGCAATACTCTTTCAGTTGCAAAATGTTTAAGGGTTTTCTGGCATGTATTGTACGTATGAAATCAGCCCCAGGACATTTCAATGGGATTAGGGATAGGGCAGTGGTGGCTTAGCGGTTGAGGCTCTGGGTTACTGATCGGAAGAAGAAAACAATTTCATTGTGTTCTACTGTATATGTGACCAATAAAGATTATCATTATTCAAATCCAGGCTTTGACTAGGTCATTCCATAAACCTCCATTTCTTCTTTCTGCACCATCCCTTGGTGGATTTGCTAGTGTGCTTAGGATCATTATCCTGGTGAAAGGCCCACTTTCAGTTCAACTTCAGCTTTTGGACAGCTGACCACACATTATCTTCAAGCACTCTGATACAATGAATCAATAAATGCAAGCTGTCCAGTCCCCAAAGGCAGCGAAGCAACCCCAAATCACAACATTTCCACCACCGTGCTTAACAGTTGGTTCGGGGTGCTTCTTCTGAAAACATGTCTTTGGTCATCGCCAAACATATCTACTGTTACTGTGGCCAATCAACTATCTTTGATTTGTCTGTCCAGAGCATATTATTCCAAAAGGCCTGGTCTTTCCCTATATGCTCTATGGCAAACTGTAGTCTTGCTCATCTTTTTAGACAGCAAAGGTTTTTTCCCCTTGCACGCCTCCCATGAAGGTCAAAACTGTACTCTCTCTTTCTGATTTTAGAAGCATGCACTTTGACACCAACAGTTCCAAGACTTACTAGCAGATCCTGTGTTGAAATCTTGGGGTTTTTGGAGACTTACTTTTGCATCAGACGGACTGCTTTGATGCAAGACCGTCTGATTTTTCTGGGATGGCCAGTCCTGGACAAATTGGCAGTCATTTGAAATCGGAGCCATTTGTAGATGATTTCCCTTACAGTGGAATGATGTATTTCAAATAATTTTGAGATCTTTTTAAATCCCTTTCCAGACTCGTAGGCATCCACAACCTTTTCTCTGAAGGCCTTACAGAACTCTTTAAATCTTGGCATGAGGACACCGCACACCTCAATAACAAAGGGAACTCCAGACACTAGATATGAGAGGGGAATAAATAAGGCAGGTTCCACCTGCACTTCCAAACCAGGCTCTAATCACTGGCAGCCTATCTTCAACACCTGATTCTAATTTCTGGGATTTGAAGGTGGGAAAATGGAGGGGTATATTTATATTTTCCATGTGATTTTTTTTCTAAATTTAAATTGTGAAAATTACTACAAAATGTCAATTTTGTGTCATTTGACAGAGTGCATCAACTTCAAATATGCTCAAAAGCTTGTACAAATGTCAAAAGCCAACAATTTCCATGGGGTCTACTTACTTTTTTTCTTAAACATGACTGTATGTGTGTGTATGTATATATAATATATCTTTTTTACAGATAGCTTTTAAGAATGAAAGAAGAACGTATTAAAAGCATTCTCATGGCTGGATCGAGAAACTATTGCAAGGTTGCAATGGACATGCAATTATATAACAGATGTGTTAACACGAACCCATCAGGAGTGGGAGAGATGACTCCGTGTGCACGTTTACAAAACAAAAAAAAGTAAATAATGTAGTGAAGTCATGAAAGCCCTAAGTGGCTTGTTTACTCATGATCACGACCAGGGATGTGCGAGACTAGTTGACCAAAAGCTACAGCTACAGACATTGAAAACAATAGTCAATTACACGAAAAAAAATATTTTTATTCAAATTACTGTTATTTTAATATTACACTTAAACGTTTTAAATAACAAAAACTATTTGAAATAAATACATTACATAAACGAACTCCCAATTTTACCTCAGATCTCCCATGCGTTTTCTCCGTGTCAGTCACGACAGTTCAGAAATGACCACTCGAAAGACGAGCAAGGTGTGGGAGTATTTACAAGAAAATTGGAGTTTATGTAAGCTAGGTCATGTCAAACTGGCATATAATAATTCCAACAGAGCCGTGCGTACCCGTATACAGCACTGCCACGTAGGTTTAGCATAGGAGAAACTAGCCGAAGCAAGCGAATGCCCATCGAGTACATCACTTCAACTCGGTCATCCTGTCCGCTCTGAAAAAATAACCGAGCTTATCTCAGATGACCGCAAGATACATGCTACCACTCAGTTTTGTTGAGGGAGAAGGCTTCTGAAAATTGATGGACATCGTAGAGACTGAATACACAACACCAGGGCGGAAAATGATCACTTCAAGGTCAGAGCTGGCGCATCAGAATGTGCTCGCGAATATGAAAGAGACCGTGGAGAACACAGTATGCAGCAAGAACAACTAACTGTTGGACAGTAATTATGGGATTTGACTGTTTGATTCATAGATTAAGTAATTCAAATGGATCTCTCATATACATTAGATATGTATATATACACACATATACACAGATTTTGACCGACTTCTGCGGGTTTCTTACTTTTGGACTAGACGGTTACAAAACTTCTGTTTAAACTTGTAGTGCATATCCCTAATCTCGACATAAAGTTTGTTTTCTGGTGATCAGAGCTTATTTTTTCAGGTGTACTCATTAAACTTTTTTATTGTTCTGAAGGTAGCAAAAGCTTAGCGCAATCCTGCAGCATCATGGATGAACAAATTCGTTTTTACTCTGACCAGGGACTCACTCAAGCTGAAATAGCTCTACGGCCGTCAGTGATTGATTGCTTCTTTACTAGTTTTGAACAACTGAGAAGTGGACACCCGTCTCTCTTAATGCGGAGATAAAGTCCATCTCTACAGTGGGCAACTACTACATTCGTGATCAAGATGCCATTGTGCATGTAACACCAGTCCCATTCACAATGCATGATATTTTCTTATGCTAAAATGATCTCGGGAGAAAACAGCTTTAGGTTATTTCGAGATCATGATTGCCTCTTGGGGCTAAGGTTGGATATCTTATAAATAAAGTTACATTTAGCTAAAGTATTTCCCCTATGTATGGAGACTTGTGGCACACCCTGTATTTCTGAAAATGAAGTAAGGGATAATCCATGGCTAAGTGTGCGTTACATGATTTTAAAATGGTGTATTAAAGTGTATTAATAGTGTATTAAAATGGTGTAACGTACACCTAGTCATGGATTATCCCGTTTATACCATGGTGATTTGCCAGCAGTGACTAGTTAAAGCGGTCATTGGTGTTTGATGCACAAAATTTGACTGAAAAGATCAAATTAATTTTCGTTCATTATTTTATATAAAGTAGTTTGCACTTACATAGTGCATCTTAATCCTAGCAGTTCTACAAAGCGCTTTCCCCTGTTTCTCACACACGTCCAACGACACTTCTGCATGTGGAGTCATCTGGGCCGGGGATCAAAGCGCCAACACTGTGATTAGTGGACAACACACTCTACCACCTGAGCCACAGCCACAGGTCTAGAATTCTGCCCACTCGAAGTCACACTAAGAGAAAGTAGTGCGATAAGATTACATTTATATGAATGAATTACAATAAATAGTTTTTAGAGAGAGAGAGAGAGAGAGAGAGAGAGAGATTGTGCGAATGTGTGAATTACCTGCGTCTGTGCCATGTCTCTACTAATAACAAAGCTATGAGTTGAACTACTGTAGGCAACCATAAGCCCATGTTACTATGGTTACAGTTTATAGACAGTGCATTCATTTAGAACTGCGATTAAACTGACAGGAACTACCTGTACATTACACCGTTTGAACGTACACCTTGAAGCCAATCAGAATCGAGCATAAAACAATTGAATATAAAGATTCCAGATGAGGTAAATACATTGAAAGCTTTGTGTAGGAAGGAAGACCATCACAATGCAGATCGTGTCTCCTAACAGTATAATAACATTTTAAACCATGTGTTCTGTTCACGACTTAGGCCAAGTTCATACGACACGACTTGCTGTCTTGTAATCGGGAGTCGTGAAGTCATTGTGGTCTTCACACTACGTGATTGCTCTGCGACAGGGGGTCACACACACACACACACACAACAAGATCTGACGACGACAGTCACCCGACAAATCCATCTAAGCAAATCGGGCTTAAAATCATGTAGTTCGAACTAGACTTTAGCAACATATACTGTAGCCCAGGGCGTATGTTTGTTTAAAGAACACCTGCAACGTTCATTATAAAATCCCCAGTCTGTGCATCTCCCCTCCTCTGTTACACAGTAAACAAATCCCACTGATGGAAACCAGGGCGTAGGTTTGGTCTCAATATTGGTAGGGACCCACCCACCCCAGAGGAAAGAAAAAAAAAAAGAAAAAAAGAAAAAAAAAGGACTGTTTAATGTTGACAACCAAATAGTTTATTAAAATAGAACATCTATATTTACATTAAGATCTGTTTTACATTAAAACACAAATTATACAAAGCAACAGATCAAAGACTAAAAGATTCTAAATTCTAAAATTCTGCTCTCCCAAAATACTTGTAGGGACACGTCGCTATCGTCCATATGCAAATCTACACACTTGGATGGAGACCTTCCCATCATGATGGTAGGTGCGATTGTGTGCATAGGTCAGACATAACATGAAGAGAATAGGACATGTACAGCATTGTGTCATTCATCCTATAGGTCTAGGTTTAGTAAACATCTGCTTTTATTTGTTTACACTTTTACGTTACCTGGTTACATGTTGTTCAAAATGACCTTGACATTATGTCTAATCTAAACATATCTTGCGGTTTCCTCAAAATAAGTGTGTGTGTGTGCGTGTGTGTGTATATATATATATATATATATATAAAAATTCTAAAGTGAGTGTTCACTCATAAGATAAAATAAGTGGAGTATTCTAGTATTATAAAAACTAATTTTAGTACAGTTTTACTTCTTCAGGCAAAAAATAACAGACAATGCGTTAATATAAATAAGGCTCTAGTTGAACAGCAACAGTTTAAAAAAGGGGAACTTATAAAACAACAGGTCAATGTTCTTCCACAGCGTGATTTTAAAATGACCCGAAGTTATAACAGATCCATAATGGGAAAATCGGAGGCTCGAATATCAACGTTACTCTTCAAATATTGAGGAAGATCCACGGGATCCAGACTCGCTCACAACATACAGAACATTTGGACGCAACGTTTAGAACCGCCATCGCTTCGATGAGATCCACAATTACCATCTTTAACCTGCACTCCAACAATTTGTATTACTTAATCCGCAAAACGCTCCACACGGTCACTACATACAGCCGAGTGCAAAAGTTTGCACACCCTTTCAAAGAAATAAAACATTTATTGTAACCAAGCAGTTTAGCACTCCTTTAAAAAAAAAAAAAAAACATTCTCACAAAAGCACTGTTTTGCAATTTATATGACGCGCACGAATAAATAAATAAATAAATAACGAACGAACATCTGTAAAACCTTACACACTGAAGTTTCTGGTGAAACTAAACCCGCCTCCCAATTGATCTGGAGAGTGTGCAAACTTTTGCACAGATTTTTTATTTATTTTGGCGCCCATTACATCTGGTTCAGTTATTAATAAAATCCCATTAATTAGATGGGAAATGGATAGTAAAATAATGGTCATGTGCAAGACCTTTCCCCTATAATTCCCTGACTTAAACTGATGGAAACATCTGGATTGATGATGAATCTTATAAACAATCTGTGTGAAGGTGTTTAACTTAGATGCGTCTTTAAAAAAAAATACAAAATTTTGACACTGCTTTCGCTAACCCTAACCCATGCTAAACTAGCTAACCAACTATATGACGTTAACTAGTTTTCTTTTTTAAGTTTCTTTTTAAATTAATTGATGACACGGTTCATTCACATACCTGTCCAACATCTGCTGCACTGCAACGGCGTTCTCGTCTGCCATGCCTTGTGCTCTGTGGCCTTCAAAATCACACAGCGTTCACAAACTGTTTACTAATTAGCGGAAGCTAAGCTAAGCTAAAGCCAAAGCTAGGCCTTCACGGGAACGCCAAGCCCGAGCCCACCTCGCCGCGCTGTAGCAGTTATGCTAGCTAACTAGCTGTGATAGAACCCACAACACGAAATGAAACTATTACATAACACCCCACTAAATCACACTAACACTACTCTTACGCTCCTTCGTGTCCTCACACCACTAACACTTCATACTTCTTGGCGTTCTCGCGTCAGTGTGACCGCCGGACTCCATTTACAGCTCCTGTCTGGCGCTAAGAAGGAGACACACTGCACATGCGCCGACAAAATCATAACACTGGCGTGTAGAGAGACTCTGAGCCCTGGGTGTTATGGGATATGTAGTGTCAAAATGCATACTCGTCTTCTATACATGTCGCTTGAAATAATCGCGTTTGAGTTATCAGTGAAAGCAGGCGGGCCCGAACTGGAGGCTACTTGGGAAAGAGGAAACATGAAGATACACATATGGCTACAAAACACTTCGTATTGCGGTAAGAAACTCGCCGCTTGTTTTTTTGGGTGGCATAATTGGAGTCACAATTTAAGTTATCTATAGATTCACATATGCACATTCGTCATTTATGTGCTCAACAGGGAAATGGGAATTCAAAACAATATAATAATACTATTTTATAATAGGTTATTGGGTGGTTTAATAACCGTATAATGTGTTGCCAGTGAGTCATCATTTTTTATATTATTTCCATTTCTTTTTTTTTTCCTTCTCAGAACTGTGCTATGTTTAGGTCGATGCCAACTGAATGTTTGCTCCGTTAGTAAATTAAACCGTGTATTGTGTAGGTTTAAATGCTTACACTTCATTTGTATGTCATCATTTATTTTCAGAACATTTTATTTTAAAAATGCCACTTCAGATAATAGCTATTAAGAGTCGTTGTTTAATCCTCAGAACTATTCTAAATCTCTATATCGTTGTGTTTACTCTTCTGGTTAAGTTACATTGCGGAGGGGGAAAACTACATTTCCCGAAAGCCTCCCGTGCGCCGTCCATGCGCCGCAGTCAATCAGCTGTTGAGGCAACTGCTGACTCGACCTCGCAGTAGAAAGGTAGCTGGTTTGTCATTATCCAAAGCCAGACGAGGCAAACAGAAATAGCCTTATTTACAGAATCCAAAAAAGGTGAACGACAAGGTAAAGTCTGCTTCGTGTAGTTTACAAGTGCAGTAAAAAAAAGGGAAAAAAAGCATGCATGTATTTGTAGCATATGTTGTGTGGCTCGCTGTCGGTGCAGGGGAGGATTAGTGCAGCAGGATGCATGACTCTTTCCCCTTCCGATTGCCTCCACAGTATATGCGTGTCTCATGAAACATATGGAGATGTAAAAGCTTTGACGCATAGGCCATGCACTTGTGGTAGCTCAGAATGAGTGCGTGCACGCGCACGCGCCTGTCCGTGTGTACTGTAGCCTATACTTTGCCCAAGTGCCAGGTGTATTGATCACTCTGACCTTGAATGGGCGGTTCTTATGCAGCAACGTGAATACCCGGGATTAACTGCGGATGCCTCATAGATACTTCTATATTACACGGAAGGAGATCATTTCTTGAAGTTAAAAAGCAACCTTTTGCTTTTTAAAACATTTAAAGTCCAGCCTTCTCTGAGAGGTGCTCTGCGTCTCCTGGGCTAAGATCTATAATTGTCGCATAGCGCACTTGGCCTACTTGAAGATCTTTTTACAGTCGTATTTTAATCTACACATTAATATCACATAATAATCGATAGGACACTTTCTATTTTAGCTTCGCCTGGTGCTTCAGGTTATTTTGGTCAGCCAGCTGCTGCAGGAGTATCATATGAGACAAATTTAAACCCTTCATTATTTTCCCCCAGGAGAAAAAAAGGTACTAAACTGTACATATCCTTCGCACAGATGTGGCATCCACAAGAGTACACCTTTTGTACATTTAGTATGTATGGTTTACCTAGAAAGTGGCGTATTATGGAAAAGGTTACAGTCCAGTTATGTAAAGGAGTCTTTAAGTACGTTTCCAAGTGAAAGATGTATATTAATTGTACAGTTTAGTAGTTCCTGAGAGTGTATGTTTGATCCGTATTAAAACAACACTAGCTCTTATACAGTACACAAGAGATGTGTTGGCCAGTGTCGTGTCTGGTTGAAACTCAGATTTTGCAATAAACAAGCATAGAGGCGAACTCCGCTGCAGATCTCTACGTTGAAACCAACCATAATTAAGTCATCTCTTCCTTTTGAAATACAGGGTGTCTGAAATGTCAGGAAGCTAAGCTATGGGAGTATGTTGAGCAAAATCCACAAAGACAAGCAAAGACATGATACAGCGGCTGAGAAAATGTGTTTTGTAAATAATAAATATGAAATGATGTATATGACCATGTGTGCACAGAGTTTGCATGTTCTCCCCGTGCTGCGGGGGGTTTCCTCCTGGTACTCCGCTTTCCTCCCCCAATCCAAAGACATGCATGGTAGGCTGATTTGGCATGTCCAAAGTGTCTGTAGTGTGGGAATGTGTATGTGATTGTGCCCTGCGATGGATTGGCACCCTGTCCAGGGTGTACCCCGCCTTGTGCCCGATTCTTCCTGGGATAGGCTCCAGGTTCCCCGTGACCCTGAAAAGGATAAGCGGTATAGAAGATGGATGGATGGAAATTATGTAGATGTAATTTTACTCTCATTGGTTCCTGTCTTTAGACACTCCATTGAATGACTAGTAATTTGTGGATGTTATAAGTTATATAACCATAATGTTTTTTTTGTTTTCTTTTTTTTGTAGCAAAAACACCATCCAGGGAAATGGTTAAATACTTGAAATGATTTATTAAGGTCATGTAAGAAGCTTTGTTTATTATAAAGTCATATTAAGAGTGCCCATGCTTAAATGTTATAATAAAGCTACAAGCTATGTAGGTTACTAAAAGCAATACTACCAGAGCCTATAAAAATACTGTATATTAGGATAATAATGTTAGATTTTTTTTAGTAAAAAGCCAGTGTCTGAAACAAGAGTACAACAATGCGCGCGCGTCTCCTTTAACCTTGCTGAAGGACGCGACTATATTTATTGACGTATGCAAATTTCGGAGAGGGGGCGGAGTCACGGGCACAAAAAAAAAAAAACAGGAACAAGAATCACTTTCACATTGCAGTCTGGAGTTCCGGTGAGAGGGGGAAAATAAAGAGACGTGGCGAAAAATATCGGTGAATATCGGTGCCTTCAAAGCTCTTTTCTCGTTTGTTCACATTTGGAGCAGATACCTGTGTGTGTGTCTGTGTGGGTGTGTTGAGGCGGGTTAAAGGATCTACAGTTTGCGCAGTGACGCCGCCAGTTTGTGCTAGATGGGTGATTACGGGTTCGCCTTACAGTCGGCTCTCCTCAGCAGTAGCGGCAGCTATAACAGTCTCCCTCTCGGCTCGTTTTCATCGCCCAAGCACCGTAGCAGTCCGACGAATGTGGTGTACGATATCCTCAATAATAACTCCTCTGTGTTTCTCCCCCTTGCAGCTCAGCAAACCATGCAGGATGATTTACTGATGGACAAAAGCAAAGCTCAGCCTCACCACCAGCACCAGCAGCAAGACCCAGCCAGCGTCGAGCCTCCTTCCACACCGACTCCCTCACCGTCCGAGCCGGCGATCTGTGAGGACAGCAGCCCGTTGAGCGGGAGCAGCCAAGCGCCTTCGGTCCAAAGCAGCAAAGAGAAAGTAGCCATGGAGTCCCCGATCCTGCCGGGTCTGGGCTTCCCGGAGACCGGTGGCAACTCGTTGTCTCCGTCGTTCGCCAGCACTTGGTCATCTGGGACGGCGAACGCAGTGGACGATAGTTTTTTCCAAGGAATCCCCTCGGTGAACGGCACCATGCTTTTCCAGAACTTCCCTCACCACGTCAACCCGGTTTTCGGAGGCGGCTTTTCGCCGCAGATCGGCTTGGCTCAGTCACAACAGCAGCAAGTACAGCAGCAGCAGCAGCAGCAGAGGAGATCTCCGGTCAGCCCCAACCAGGCTGTTTTTCCTCAGCGGAACGCATACAGCCACCAGGCCGTGGTGAACAGCAAGGCCTCGCCGTCTTCGTCCTCCTCCTCGTCGGCGTGGAGCGCTCAGCAGAGCGCCGTGTGGAGCTCCGGATCCAACCCCTGGAGCGGGCTGCCGGCCGGCCGGGACCCGCGGAGAGCCGTCGGTGTAGGAGTCGGCCTGCCTTCGGCTCTTAACCCCATCTCTCCGATGAAGAAACCCTACCCGACTAATGTCATCGCCCCGCCGAAGTTCCCCAGAGCCGCCCCGCTCACCCCAAAACCCTGGCTGGAGGACAACGCCTTCAGAACGGACAACGGCAACCTGCTACCTTTTCAGGTGAGTGATTTCATCATTGCTAGAATCCGCCGTGTTTCTCTCTCACTCTGTTAGCCCGTGTGTGCTTCTGCTGCTCGGTTGATTTGTAAGCCAGCTGAGGTCTTATAGCGGACAGGACATTTTTTTATTTATTATTTATTAATTTTTTAACCACAGTATGGTGTAGTGCTCAGGTTGGGGTTTATAATAAGCGGACACACGGTTTATTCTAGGCGTTCGTTTCACGACCTCATCCTGATGCTTCAGGGTTGGCAGCGCTTAAATAACGACGCTTCGTTATGAGTTTGTGCGTGCAATATGTGATCAGTGCTATCGTGCTGATGAGGAAATGAGTGGTATATACAGCATGACCTTCAGAGCGATGTCTAAATCGACGGCTGGCTACCCTTTACACGAAGGTCAAATAACACACTCCTGTCTGTCTGTCTGTCTGTCTCTTCCACGCATACCATTAGCACTCGCCACTGCGTCTCACTGAAGGCCTGACGCTTTCATCACGACCTGAATTCCTCGCAGCTCCAGCTCTCCTGCATATTTACATATTACATAGTTTTCAACATGAATTTGAATGGACGTCACACTGGCAAATCGTTTTCACAAATGCCGTCGTCAAGCCTCCTTTTAACCCCTTTACACCCTTCATAACTTATTCTAGATATGTTTAAAAAAGAAAGGGGGGGGGGAGCGCTTTTGAAGTAAAACCAGCAGGGTGAGTGTAAATGGTTAATTTCCATCAGCCGGTTCTGCCAGCTCACTCGGGGGCGTTTAAAGGTACCAACACGCGAATTTGATTGGTGGATTGTAAATAGGGCGGGGCATACAGTCCCCGCCCCCTGGTCATATCAGAGCTGTCATGAATGGAAACATTGGACCTCAGTGATCTGCTTGGCCCTGTTATACTCTAATAAAGTTACATATAGATATATCCTTTTCTAGTTTGTGGCCCGTTCAACAACAACAACAACAACAACAAAAAGGTTTTTTTCTCTTTCAGACCGAAAACAACTTTTCAATTGTGTAGTTTAAATAATACACATAGCATTTCAGTGGTTACACGGTGTACGTTTACTGTAAGCTATACAGCTTAAAAATGTTCCCGATGTTTACCCCTAACCCCCCCCTTAGTCTGTATATGAAGACTTGTAGACCCTTCTTTTTTGTTGTCTCAGACCACCGTTTAAACCTCCATGTTCTATGTTAGTGCTGTGTTGTGTATTTCTCCCATATATGGATTAGCCCCAGTGTAGCTGCACTTTTACACCAGTGGAAAAGGTCAGCACTGCGGCAGAGAGAAAACTGATGAGTCATGTAGGTAGTTATCCACCAAGCGACAGGTTCTGCCTTGTGTCTTCAATGATGACTTGTATGATTTGTGCCTTCTCACAAACCCTGTGGTGCAGGGTTTGGTTGTTTTGGGCAGAGCTGTTATGATTTGAACACAGACATGGTTAGAAAACAAACATGTTTAAGTTGCACTTCTCAGGAAAAGATGCACCTGATCAAGACAAGCGGTGTCTTTTCTTGTCTCCTCGTGCTGTGAGATCATCTTGTGTGTACGGTGAAAGGGCAGCTTGTGTTGGGTGAAACAGTAACATTTACACTAGGACACAGCTCTTAGTAAGATTCCATCTTGGCGCATCGGGCAACGCCTGGGTGTGCGCAGCGTTCAACCATAACCAAAACGCAGAAGTGCTTTTTAATACCAATGAACATTAGAATGTTTTTTCCTCACTCTAAAATCATTTCTTGTTCTATTGTGTCAGCTTTCTAAAGATGATTCACATTGAATTACACCTGAATTCAGAACTGATTAACTCCTCTTGGGTGGCTGATTCTAATTAGAGAAATCTAGATTTGTGTCAAAATTGTCAGTAAAGTTGCGAAAAATTCAAGCTGTCTATTTAAAATATACTTTTTCAGTACTTGATTCAGGGAGTGTTGCATGTGAGCTCACTTAGTGATGGCATGGTGTATAGAAAACCTCCTTCCATATATGGACATGAATATTTCTAGATCTTGTCATTTCTAATCATAAGTAGAGATGTTCATAGCACAATTTAGTAATTTCCTAAAAACATCTTAAACAGTTTATTCGAATTTGGTTGTTTCTAATGGAAAAGGACTTTAATAGGAGCAGTGAATTTATATCATGCTTTGGTAATGTATTAGACCTGGAGCATACCACACTTTCTTTCCCAGAAGGTGCTATCTTAAAGTGCACCTATTATGGTTTTTCAGATATTACCTTTCATGGAGTGTGTGATAGAGCTGTTTGTGAATGTAAAATCGTCTGCAAAGTTTCAAAAATCAAAGTGCACGACAAACGGAGTTATTGACTCCCAAAGGAAGGAAGCGATTCTGAACAGCTGAAACGAGTCGTTAGTAATTCCAGACTTACTTCTTGTACTAACCTACTTAGTTTTGTAACAAAAAGCCCCGCCTCTGGTATTTATTGGCTGCTCGCGAACTGATGGAGCTGAAACTCGTCATAGTCGGCATTTCCTTTTCGATCACAACAGACTGGGACATCTGACCAATCAGAACAGAGTATGCTCTCAGAAACGAGGAGTTTAGAATTAATCTTTTAGAACGGATTGTTTAACGAGTTGTTTGAGCACATTCAAGTGTTTTTTTGACCTTGGATGAATGTAAATCTATTGTATGAGACCTTTAAAACAAAATTAGGTACATTTGAAAACCGTAATCGGTGCGCTTTAATGTGAACAGGTCTAGTTTCCTGTTTAAACAGGATGGGTATTCTTTGCTTGACCTCTTAAAACAATTAGTATTAGTGAACCTCACATCTTCTTTATTTGAGTCCGAGGCAATAGTAAACTGTTTATAGCAGTAACATGGCAAAACAGTCAAAGTAGACTAATAGTAACACAAGGTCAAAGGGAATGGTCTGATGGTGTGATGAAATCAGGCCAAAAAAAGGAGGGGGGGGGGTGGACAGCCAGAGAGCAGTTGGAATCACAAACCAGGGGCAGGTCCCCCAACAGACAACCACCAAGCCTTATGGACGTCACTTTCGTGGAACTGTGTCCTCCACCAACTCCCTGAATTAGCGCGTGAAACTGTATTTCCACGTAAACGCGTAACAGTATGGCCGTGCAGATCTGTAGTCAGATAATATTACAACTAGCTGCCTTGTTTGAGCCAATAAAGAACTTTTAGATTTGTAAACAGGAAGTGTTTATACCTTACAGTCATCGTTTATGGTTAGCACATTACTGAATAGTACTATTGGTTTTGTCTGCTAACTTGGAGATTCATTATCATTGACTTCCTGTCCTCATGAAACCAAAATGGAAGTTTTGTGGCTTTTAGTATAAATATATCAGCCTTAACGTTATCTATAAGCTAGTGTGCTCTAAAACAATGACACGATTCACATGTAGAAGATATACACATGCAAAATTTACAATCTCTCTCTACCACCAATACGGATCAACAGTCTTTCTGCACTTCAGCTTTTCATCAGCTTTTCTGACCAATCAAATGCTCTCTAGAATCTATATTGTCCCGTCCCCAACATTATAAAAATCACCTTGCTGAAGTTGCCACTGTTGAGTGAGTGAATTCATATCAGCAAGCATGGGTCCTAAATGTGTCTCTGGCTGTTCGAACATGTGTTTTAATCAGTTTTCCAAGTGTAATGAATCCAATGCATCAAGTCCGGTTTGAGGTAAGCTAAACGCTACTGGCTAATTAAAAAGGGGAGGAGCCACTCCATAGGTCCTGCCCATGACTTCCTGTTTCAGTGGAAATGACATCAATACATTGAATAACACTTCACAGAGACTTTCAGGAGTATAATCAGATTGCTTCTTCCTTATAGTTTCATCAGTATTCTTGGTAAAGGCAGTTTGTCACTGTTTCGTGGTGTACGCACAGCCAGTTACTGTTATCAAACGACAATCACAGATAACAGTTTACAGGTTTTCATTTTTCTTTGAATAGTATAACTTGCTGTAATAATGTGAAAGTTATGTAAGGAATAAAACATAATGTGGTGCACTGTTACAGGAAAGTAGTCAGCGACGGGGTGACACAAAGCCCATTGGTTATTTGATTATTAGTTGGTTATTCCAGTGAAGGACATCCCGTAATGTTTTATTCACTGTCTTTCCACAACAGTTTGCCAACAGTTTGAATTTTGTATCAATTAAAAGGATTACACGTGATAGTGTTGATCAGTATTTATAGTTGCGTGTAATGTTGCGGCACGTACATGAAACAAGTCCTGTTATCGCTTACTTTACAACGGCTATAAACATATTACCTGATCTGTACTGACTGTTGCAAAGCGCTGACTTCAGATACGTTGTCATAGCAGAGATGATGTTTTTCTGTGTTAAATAAGTGCAGCTTTTATATCTGTTTATTAGTCTTTGTAGGTTATGTGATGATTGTACACCATACAAATAGACATGGTAATTTCTTAGAACGTATGTATTAATAAAACCTGAAAACTATTCAACAATTCTGAACAGTCCGATTAGAATATTCAATGGCGCTGTGGTGTAAGAGCGCAACGCTCAGTTGCGAGCAACAATTCTTGCTTTTGTGGTCGCTTCTTACAAAATTTGTGATGCAACTTGCCGTGTTTTTTTGTGTTTTTTTTTTTTTTTTGGTGGAAAGTTACTCGAATTGGCGAAATCGCTTTGCACCGCTTTGGCATTGATGTTTGTTGGTAAATGAGACTTTTTAGCTGTAGTCATGTTTGACGCACATGAATCGAAGAGGGCTGTGGCTGAATGCGCCTTGTGATGGCGTCACATGATGCACCTTGGCCCAAATCTACGGAAAATCAGTGGTCAGTTTTTAATTTATTTAATAATTTTTTTTCAGTTGCAAGCTCCTCTGAATATTGGGATAATACCTGCGATCACAAAATCTTAGAGGGGCTGAATATTCCATGACTGAATTTATGAAACGCTAATTGAGACTGCTTTGCTTTCACAGCAGCTTTAAGTGGAATTGTGAGAAATACCGTTGTTTGAACATCAGTTGTGACCCCCAGTCACACGCTTAGCTCACCATATACTGGAATTTTGTATTCGGGTGCGTGTCTGAACTTCTGCAGTCAAACCAGGCAGGATGGCTATGTAAATGTGCTGGAACTCCCAGCAGCACGTCTCTGTTTTGAGAGGCAAATTATCAAGGGGTGTGAATACCTCATTATTAAAAGACATGTCAATTTAAGCTAACTTTCATGTTTGTCCCCCCCATCCCCCCCACCCGTTATAGTCTGAAATTGACATGAGGCGTGTATGATTTTACTGCTTATGTGAGAGTTAAGAAAATTGGAAAGCCTTGTTTGAGGTCAACCTGAAAATATTAAAGGAAATGCTAGTCATTACAGACCAAGAGAAAATGTTCAGTTTATAATTAGGGTTTCCTGACACTGTGGCAGTGTAGAGCATGTGTTGGCAGGATGTGTGTGTGTTGTAGTGCCTGATCGAAGTGAGAAGCTCAGCGTTTTGAACGCTCATGGTTAGTACAAAGTGGGCAGATTCCTATCTAGGCTCAGAGAGGGGAAATAACACTTTTTGAATGGCTCTGTCAGTTCCATGACAATAGCTGTGGTGGTAGGCAAACTAGGTTGCTGGGCAGGGGAGGCTTCGGCCAACTGTTTCTCTCTCTCTCTCTCTCACACACACACACGCATACACACATACACATGCTTTCTTTCCAGCGTTGTACCCAGGCTTGTTCTCGGTCATCCATCCATGCTCTACAATTTCAGATTTGGATCTTCTTTCACTCAGGTTAGGTTTTAGCTCATGAGTTGGATGACTGCTCTGGATGAACTGATCCAACACAGAGTATCAATATTCGGCGTGGTCAACATTACTATTAGAATTCATCAAGGCGCTATTTGAATAATATTCAAATATTTGAAACTGCTGTCCACATGCATGTGAAAAATGGCATGTATGCAACCAAACCATTATCAGCTGTAGTTTGTGGATCTATAGTATATGTCAAACTTTCAGCAGCGAGTGCTATTACGTTCCACATATAAACTTAATTTACAGCACGCTTAAATAGCCGTATTTATACCGTACTTTTATACACTTAGTTTTACTCCATACAGATGATGAGTGACCGAATCGCTTCTTGCTGGCCAAGCCACAATTTTTGTATAGAGAGAGATATATATTTACTCATCTTTTACTTTAGTCACACACTGGCAGCTTGCATTTTGTCACTTTATTCTTATTTCTTGGCCATATTGGTGCTTTGGCAATATTTTATGTAAACAGTCATGCCAATAAAGGACTTTGAAATTGAAAGAGAGAGAGTGAGTGAGTGGTCATCCTTTGAATTGTATGATTTGCAGCTGTAATGAAAGGGATAGTGCAACCGAAAAAAGACAAATTCCGTCATTGCTTACTCCCGCTCGTGTCGTTCCAACCTCATAAGCCTTTCGTTTATCTTCGGAACACAAACGAAAAGATTTTTAATGAAACCTGGGAGATTTCCGTCCCTCCATTTACAGTCCGGTAACCAAAAGGTTCAAGCGCCAAAAAGTTCATAAAGGCATCGTAAAAGTAATCCGTAAAATTGGGATTAAACCCCTGGAATCACATGGATTACTTTTACGATGCCTTTATGAACTTTTTGGCGCTTGAACCTTTTGGTTACCGGACTGTAAATGAAGGGACAGAAATCTCCCAGATTTCATTAAAAATGTCTTCGTTTGTGTTTAATCAAACCCAAATTTGACCCTGATTGCTGGTTACCTTTCAAAGAACATCTACTGAAACCAACACTGTATGAGTTGAGGCAAGGCATGGAGAGGGGGGAAAAACGTCTGTTTTCATTTCAGAGCACTACTGCAAATTAAAATGGAAAATACCACACAGTGACATTTTAGCTGTGAAACAGCCATGAAAAACTGCCAGGAGTCGTCATATCTCAATTTTTTTGTCCTAAATTAAGTTGTTTTTGCAGAATTGTGTCAGGAAAAGTCTGTTCTTGTGACTGATATTAATATTACCACAGCGCTGTTAAATTCTCGATTTTTATTTGTCCGAAGGAAAAAGGAAGAAAAAGTTTGTATATAGTAGATTTGATGAATATCAATCTATCATCATTAATATAAACCATTAATGTGTTTGTTTTATTACTGTTGAATACCTCTAGAAACTCTAGAGGACCTTTATTTCTTATTTCATGCTAACATGAAATGCTAACAATGACTTGCAGGTAGCTTGTTAGAGGAGACACAAGCCCTGAGGGGAAACTGCCCAGAATATGTCTGACAAGCAGTTTATTTTTGTTTCTCCAGTACTGTATGTCCATGTATTTCTGCTAAATGAAAAAGCATTATGTTTGCATAATATTTGTGTCTTTCTCCCTGTTCACTGGAGCTGCATTGATAATGTTGCTAACATGTAAAGAAGCTAGTTTAGCACTGCGTAAACAGTATGCTCAAATGCTTACACGCCTGCCTCAAACAACAACAATCTAGCTTATGTGATTATTTCATACACAATTACCTATACAATGGGGGGGACCCTAAAAACTGTAGCAGCCATCTTGAAGCCAGGATTTCTTTTTTTTTTTTAATTTTTTTTAAAAAAGTAAAAAAGGCAAAGTTGGGTATATTAAATTTTTAATGCAAAAATGGACTTCTGAATCATGTAGAAATGGTAGCCTGTTACTGAGCCAGACTGTGAGGTGGTCTCCTGAGGTGAGGAGGTGAGGAAGGTCATGGGTTCAGTGCAAAATTAACGAAGCAAAGTTCTAAAACAAAACCTGTCTTGGCTGATTTAACTACATTTGTCTATCGCTTTGCCCGTCTATTTGGCTATGATGTGGGTTGGGTTTCTAGTCTTTGGCATCAATACTGGGATGATTATTTGCTTAGACATGTCATGACCAAGCACTAATGTCACTAATGTTTCCTTATACAGCTTAAATGTCAGCACTATTGCCAGATATGACAGATGAGTGCTAGTTCTTGGTCTCATACCCTTGGAGACAATTGATTTACATTGCTCTTAACTCACTTCCCTTCATGTTCCCTCTTGTAAATGCATATGATTCCTTCAGATCTGGTCTTGTGATGACTGACGACTACCGATGTAGAATACCGATGTACCGACTGAGAACGAATAAGACCACTTGATTGACAAATCTAATTATCAGACTTTAGCGCTAAACTGTTGCTCTTACTTTGTGAGGTCTAACCGTCTCCCCTTTCTGTCTTTCAGGACCGGAATCGGCCCTTTGATCCATTTAACTTGCAAACTTTGGAGAATTCCTTAATGGATATGATAAGGACTGACCACGACAAAGGTAAACACCACCCTGTCGGGGGCCCACCAATGACTATCGCTGATATTGTGTGGAGGAATCATTTTGCAGGTTAGGAATATTCACACATCCATGCTTATTTTGCTTCTTTTTCAAAGCTTCAGGCAGATCATCTCAGATTGACATGGTTTTGTTTCACATTATATGATATGACTTTATTTTGTAAATTAACCATGACCTTACCTGCAAAATCAGCTGTATGTAGAAATATTTCTATATGTTCTACTTGTATGTCTGTCCATCTGTCACAATTGGTTGCCTGTCGTTTTGTTAATTTCATCCGGTTTTAAAATGATGCCTTTTTGTTTTCTCAAATCACAAAATCTCTGACTGTGTTAATTGATGTGAGCTGATTATTACCTCGGTCTGCATTTGTCAATCCGTAAGTCACGATACCGATAAAGTCTGTATGCGTCAGTAGTACTAGAGTTGATGGTTTGATGCATTTGTGTGTCTGTTTTCCCCAGGCTGAGACTGGGAGACCTGGAATTCAGTGCAGCTTATATGGGAAATATTAGTGCAAATGTTGTACCCCTTATCTAAGGAATAAAACACTTGGAAATGTTCTTTTATAGGAAATAATCGATAACCGGTTGGTACGTATGAGTCAGCCCGAGGTGAAGCAGAGTTACTGTTGCTACTCTGCATATTGTTTAAGCCAGAGGTTCTCAACCTTTGTAAATAAAGACCCCCAAGCCTCCCTTATCATTCATATATATATATATATATATATATATATATATATATATATATATATACACACATACATATATATTATAATGTTATCTATATAATCTATAATTGGATTTATTTATTTTGCTTTTGTACTTTTTTAAATTACTTTTCTTAACCTTTTATAATTTTTAAAAATAACTTTTATATAACGGACAGGTATGGAACATGATCAAAATGATCAAAAATGTTTCTGAACACTATAACTACTTTGAACAAGAGAATAAAACAAGTATTAATATAGCTTGTAATAACGTGTACTATTTTACATGTAAAAGATTCGCATAAGAATGATTGGGACGAAGGGCGCATCTCTTTATCCACGACATTGTTAAATCTCCGGCTCTCAGCCCCTCACTCAACAGAGCAGAGAGGTGTGTGTGCAGCGGGAAAACAGGACCTCGCACTTGCAGGACCGTACTGGCCACATTTGGAAAGTCGCTAAGGTTTGTCCAAAAAGTTGTTAGATTTGTCATTAGGCACTTTTTTATTTTGCAAAAAAGTCGCTAAAGGGATCTGAAAAGTTGCCAAGTTAGCAACACTGGTCTACACTGACAGCTAGATAAAAGGCAGCTAAGCTCCGCCTCTCCGCGCAAACTGAAAATACAGAGGGAGAGGGAACACAGGGTTTTTCATTTATACTCGTTCTATTTGAAAAGCAGTAAAATACACAGAGTACCCAAATGATGCCCTTTCTGGGTTGGTTTTTATTTTTTCCCTTGAAAACAATTTGCTCCCCCATTCCTATCTCTCCACTCCCCTTTGGTTGAGAACCACTGGTTTAAGCAATATCCCTCAAGCAAGAGTGCAGTTATACTGAATATTGGCACGGCTGTGATTCAGCGTAGGCACGAAGCAGCAAACTGCGCGATATTCAGTATAACCGCATGATTGCGAGTTTGATATTGCTTTTATACACCAGTTCTATAAACAAGTGACATTTCAGACAAACATGGCCAAATGTTTTTGTTTAGATTTGCTCTGCTAGTGGAAATAGATCCCGAAGAAGTCACACATACTTTATAGCCCGTCGACTAGTTAGCTAGCTCACAATGATATATACGCTCCCATTAAAGGTGCTTCCAGTGAAATTGGCTTCCCTTTTTCCTTTTCATCTTCATCTGACAAGCCTTCATATTTTAAGTCAATGAAAAACGTACCGTTTGTTATATCCGCTGATGATCTCGCTCACACTACTGTAGTGACGGTTTCGAACTAGGAAGTGGAATTTTATGCGGTGAACAAAGACGATTAGAGATGCACACAGTGAAGTGTCCCAGTACAGTTATACTAAATGGAAGCACTCTTGGGACGCTACTCACATTTAGTGGACCGGAACTAACTGTTGTATAATTTCCAATAACAGCATGTTCTGAAGTGTTTTATTCTTCTTACGCCACAGCAATTTATCAAAGGTCACCTTTTTTTTTATTAATGAAAGAAGTGCTTTTTACCCATTTATAGTTACGTTTAATGTTGTGAAACATCAAGTTAGTTACTTTTGGTCCCACAACAGCCTTCCTTTTTCTTAGTAAGAAAAATAAGACAAACAAAAACCCTGCGATGCATTTTGTCGTGTTACTGAGAACCAAAGATAGTCTTCTGTCCTGAAGATTCACCCCTTATGGAAAACCAGATGACCATAAATAAATATTAAATAAAAGTTTAACCATACAGAAAACAAATATATCCGTTTTATAAACCCATCATTTGAATTACAGCAGGTACCCGTGTCCGAACTGTGCAGTTCTAGAAAATTCATTAACACCAGAACCGTAGAATAAACACTGGTATTATACAGTCCCAGCAGTTGAAGCTTCCAGAATAACTCTGAAGTATGATCTGAAGTGCGGCTGTGAATTAGCACTTGGTGAGAGAGAAGACTTTTTAGTCTGCTTTTCATGCAAATAAAAGGCAAAACTGTTGAGTGTGAAGCCAAAATCTTGAGCAAGCTGCTTTCACACGTTTGAAGAGCACTGTGTGAAACAACATGGGCATTCATGAGCCTCGTGATGTTCTTATTGCTGCTCCCTTGGCTCACTGAGCACTCTTGATGAAGTAGATTTTTAAGCAAAATGTTTGTCAAGAAAATGTTTGTCCTCAAGAACTCGCTGTTCAGCTGCAAGTCACGTCACCCCTGTTGAGTTTTGACCCGTCAGTGGTGTATGCTGTGTGCGTGTATAAAGCTAGTTAATAGATTCTTAGTTCCTAGATCAGCATATCAAATAAACATGGAACTTAGCACATATATAGAGTGGAGTCCAAACGCTTTGATTTTTGAAAGTTTGCAGACTATTTACATTCACAAACCACTCTATCACACACTATATGAAAGGTAATATCTGAAAAACCATAATAGGTGCACTTTAAATTAGGAAAGAATGCAAGAAGCATTTTCAGCAATGCTCTTAGACTTTTGGACCCCACTGTACATGCTGTGTGGGGCATTTTACTAGCAGTGTTTGGTTCCACCTGTCCTCTTATAGTGAAGAATCACTGCAAATAAATACAAAGTTCTTTTGGCTGATCACTCTTATCCTGTGATGAAGCATTTCTGTTGGGAGTGGTCTCTTCAGGATGCTAATTCCTACATCCACAGGGCCCTTGAGGATGACTATGAGAGTCACCAGATCTCAAACCAGTTGAAGACCTATCATTTTGGAGTGACGTGTTAGACAGCGCTGTCCACCACCATCAAAACACCAATCGAGGGACTATTGAGTGGTGTTTATTTTCCAGTGCAGTTCCAGAACTGGTAAACACTATGCCAAGGTGCACTGAAGCTGATCTGGTGGCTTGTGGTGGCCTGTCTCCTTACCTCATGTTGGTTTTTCCACAGAGGCAGTCGGTGCATTATAAGCTTTTCTTTCTGTTTTCTGGAGCTGTTTTTCCAGTTCTTCGACTGGTTTTTGTGACTGGATTTGCTGTTTATCTTAGGAGGAGGGAGATTGACTGGGATTTTAAAGAAGTTGGGAAATCAACTAAGCTGGAAGTGCCCTAAGCAATGACGGCATTGTAGTGGCATCTGAAATTCTGTAGGACAACTATAGCTTTTAATATTCAGCTTACTAAGAGCTATTCATTGATTCTGGTTGCAAAATAGAGAAGTGTTGAACTAATTCTCTTGATCTTTCCACTGGTGCAAACAAGGTGATTCACTAGAAATTGTGTCAGAGATGAACAAAGTTTGCATTGTAAAACTGCAAGTGCAATGAAGACTGTTTGATTGCTGCAAGATAGTCCTACCTATCTAAGTGTTACAATTGTTTTATCTTCAAGGGCATGAATTACAGCCAGTTGAGTTTGTTTGTGAGAGATGCTCAACTTGGCTCTAACATATTTGTCCAATTTCCGAAATATCAGCAGAAACCAGCTATAAAAGCCTAAAGGATGTCCGATTTGTTGCGTCCATGCAGATGCCTCAGTATACTTCTTTACTACTTTACCAGACAGTGTCTTTAATATTTGTCAGGCTGCCCATAGCAGTCACTTTCTTTATCTATCTAGGGCTGCAACTAACGATTCTTTTTCATAATTGATTAGTTGGCCGATTATTGCTTCGGTTAATCGGATGGGAGGGGTGCAAACTTTCAGTACCATTTTTTTTTTTTTGGTTTATTTAAAATAAAATCCACAAACTGAGTGTTACAAATATAAGCTTCAGACTAAAACTTTACACAACTGTTTGTCCAATTATATAAGACTGAAAAGAACCCAACACGCCGCACACACACACACACACACACACACACACCAGAATATATATTATTCACTTAGGACCGTAGTTTAATTCAGTGCTTTTTGTGCATCCATAATAATTATACATACATACATACTTGTATATAATATTAACTAATATATAAGTTTATATTATATAATAGTATTTAATAGTATTTAACGAATTACTTTTTATAAAAGGTAACGTTGATAAACCATAAACTGAAGGTGGTTACGGTCAGTGACTCTGGGTGTTAGGCTAAAGCTAGCGGCGTCACGTTACATGCGTATGTCTTCATTCACCGTAGAACTAGGAAGCGGCTTATACTTCCTGTTAGTAAAAAAAAACCTGCTAGTGTTCATAGTGCATAGTGTAAGTGTATGGTACTTCATTCTGGACACAACTTTAGTATTTGCTCTCCGAGGCGTGTGTTACAGAAGTAACGTAATGAGTAAATGCACCCCGGGCCGCGCTCAGACCAACTAATCGAAAATGAGATTTATTGACAACGATTTTCATTATCGATGATCAATTTCACCGATTAGTTGTTGCAGCTCTATTCCTTTCACTGTTATTGCCCTGGATGCTCTTACATGGATACTCTAAAGATTAGCACTCCCCACAAAAGAGATTATGCCAAATACTCCTCCTTTCTTCAGTGGATAGTCTCACCAGGATACTGTAGACATATACCTAACAACTGCTTCTGTAGTCCTAAAGACTGATCCGTGTTTTTCCCAGTTCACAATATACTCATACTGAACATCTTTTCAACACACTTGGTACCATTTTCAGTTTCTCTACATGATCCTGTACTGCGATTTATACTATATAATTTATTAATCCCGCTAACGAGCATGACCCAGAAAAGGACGAGTTCCCTTTTGAGCCTGGTTCCTCTCATGGATTCTCTGGGACTTTTCACTTGCCGCTGTCGCCTCTGGCTTTCTCAGTAGGGATCTATACCCAGGTTTCTGTAAGGCTGCTTTGGGACAATGTCTATTGTTAAAAGTACTATACAAATAAAATGGAATTGAAATTTCACTCTTCTCTTCAGCTTTGACGTGTACATAAAAAAAAAATTATATATATATATATATATATATATATATATACAGAGTTGTAATTTCCCTGCCACAGAAACTTCTTGGACTTCCCATTACCACCAACTCTCCATGTTTAGCAAGTGTCACTGAATGTATTTGTCACCTACTGATCACTATTGAACAGGTTGTATTTAGGAAAGCAGTGTAAAAAGGTCATGAGAGGCAAAGGTCACATCCTTTTCAAGTGTGTAATTAAGAGTCGTTTTCCCACTGCACTTTTTTCCCACTGCACTACATTTTCTTTTTTTGGCCATGATGATGCGTGGATTTGTGTTGGACAGGCGCAATACAGAGTAAAATGAAAAAGAATTTTTAAACACGCAGCAAAATGTTGACTGAATTTGTTGACCGAATGTCAACCTGTAGCGCTAAAGCAGTGCTCTGGCATCGGCTAAAATTCAAACGGAGATGAATGCACCACACTACAGTAGTACCCGGCGTAAAGTGGAGTGCATTGCGGAGCAGCTGAGATGTGCTGTGCATTCAGTTTCGCCTTCTGGGCTTTATTCTGCAAACCCGAGGTACCTGATTTATGTCTAGCATTAATATCTGACCACCTGCTCTGTCTGCTGGAGAAAAAAAAAATCCAGAGACTTCTTTTTAGTTCCTGTGCACACCTCCAACTTATACACCATGACAGTGCTGTTTTCTGCATCACACTTCTGCCAACTATGGCTTCTTTATTTATATTTCTCTCTCTCATATCTATCTATCTATCTCTCTCTCTCTCTTATTTATATATATATATATATATATATATATATATATATATATATATATATATATAAAATATAAATAAAATATTTCATTCTCCTTTGGGATAAAGGAGACTTAAGTATTCGCGTACCCTCTCCTCGGTTATTTGAATATCCGTGCACACCCTTAGTCAAGAAGGATCTGTGTGCAGACTAGTGGCTGGGTTTTTTTTTTTTTTTCTAGTTTTTATTTATTTATTTTTTAACCCATATATAACCTTAGCTTTATGATTGCACATAAAGGTTTACTACAAACAAATATTAGCCATCTTGCTAGAATTATAGTAAATACCATAAACACTTACAATTTTATTCATTTATTTGTAAAATTAAGGACTTCTAAGCGTGTTAAAGCTACAATTGAAAGTCAAATTCTAAACATTTTAAGCTCAAGTTTGCTAGACGGTTTATCATTATATAGATCATTTATCATTAATATTCGGGGCATTTTATAAAGAAGTCACAAAAATCTTCTGAGAAATGTTGTCAGATTAGCTCGTTAACTAGCTGGTCCAAGTTAGAAGTATAATTACAACTGTTTCATGCCTGCGACTTAAAATGTCTGTCAGACTAGCTCACGTTTGCTAGATGGACAACAGTATCGTGAAGATTAGAAACTATTTATAAATAAGACTCTCTCTCAGAAGTCCTGTCAGGTTAGCTCATGTTAGCTAGTTGCCTAACAAAGTCAAAATCTTAAAATAATCCAAACAAACGAAAAATCCCTTATAAAAAATTGTCTGAAACCATCACAGTGTGCATAAGGGCCCAGTGAAAGCCTTGAGCGGGATGTGAAATCCAAAACTCGAGGAACATTTTTTATATATATATATATATATATAATGCCACAGTGATTAACATGGGTGTGAATTGGGTGTGGTGTGGTTCTCACATTCATTCTGTAATCTTCATTTAATTGCTTTATTCTGGTCATGGCTGTAGTGATTTAAACGACTTAGTTTGATAAGCGCCATGTTCAGGTACAAACAAAAATACAAACTGACTGAGAGGCCAGGATTGTTAAACTTGTCATTCAGTTCGTTTACATGAACAACAATAGTCCGATATTAACCCGATTAAGACAATTCTCTGATTAAGAATCTACCATATAAACAGAGATTATTGATTACCTTAATCCGATTAAAGTCATACTTGGAGTAAACACAAATCGAATTAAATCATGTGGAGTACTCCTGTCTTAGTTATGTTATCGACGTGCATTACAGACATGTAAACACCTTAATCACACTGTTAATGTTGTGTGGGATATAGACATGTATTTTGGCTTATATATAGTAGGTAAGTACGCAGCCTACGGCTTCAAGCTGTCGTCTATTTGCACATACAGCATGACAAATAATTAACTGCACTTGAAGCTTTTGTAAAATTTCAAAATGAAACACCCAAAACTGTATACGGTACCATAACGAAGACCAACCGTATGTTGATGTATGTCTGGAGGGAACGTCGGACGGCGTGGCGTGGTGACGTAATGACGTGTGCCGTTAATCAAACTATGTTCTATAACATGTAAAAAGGGAACATGAAAGGAGTATTCTAAAAGCGCCTCATGTAAACCCCTTAATCACAATATCTTCTTATTCAGAATAAGGTCAATAATTAGATTACTGCTGTCCATGTAAATGTAGTCATTGAAACATCCTTTTTGTAATACAAAACCCATGTTGTTCTTAAAGCCTGGAGAAAACGAAGTTAGTATTTTTAGCTTGTCCAGTCCTACAGGCCTTCAGCTGAAGTGCTAAGAAGAGCGAAACCTCTTGTGTGAAGAGGTTTTGGCTGTATGAGGTGGAGGAGGACGAGTTTGTTCTCCCGTCCTCTTGTGATCATGCTCTCATTCGTAAATGCACATTAATCTGATTGAAATGGAATGTACAGGGATTTCACGTTCTGAATGGTGGAGTGGGCTGGGGGGGGGTCTTTTTTTTTTTTTTCTTTTTTCTTTCTTTCCAACACACTTGTGGCAATAGTCAGTCCCACCGAGGTAAAGTCTCACTGCCGCGACAAACCGGGACGCACAGTTCAGTTGAAAGATTCTGCTACCAAACACAAAGATGCCTTGTGCAGAGGCTCATGTGTTTACACGTGCACAGCCTTGTGCTTTCACACACAATGACAACACACTTGCACTTTCACATACTTTCAAACAATCTCTCTCTTTCTCACCCATGCCAGCCTCTCACATGATTCACCTTCTGCCCCAGGACTAAAGAGTTGAACTGGAGCACTTATTTCTTACTCTGTGCTTGCTTTTGAAAATAAGCTCTGACTTGTTGAAAATTAAGAAATTCTATAGGTTCTGAGTAGAGAAGTTTCCTAATTGTATGCGTCAACCACAGCAAAAGTGCGTCTTACGAGCACATTACCGAAGAAACCTTGAGTGGAATTCATTTGACAGTAATATAGGTTCATTAACATACACTTGTCAAACTGACAGCAAGCACGTCATTAAGTTGTAGTTGAGTTTTGCAGCACAGGCTGGTGTTTGGCCTTGGACTAGAGTTGCATGTGTGGGACATGAACACGCACCACTGAAAGCCCAATTTCTTCAGGGCAAAGTTGAGAAGCATATCTAGGGTCAAGCTTTCTGAATGGTTATTTGTTTCCTCCCTCCCTCACTGTGGTCCCATGTATGTAACTGCGTCCCATGTATGTAATCTGCCAGTTGTCATTTTTCTCAGATGTGTTGAATGTAGCATTTGGAACTGTAGGGGTTTTTGGACTATTCAGTGCCCGTGCTAATCAACCACATTGCTCATCTCTAGAAGGTTCTCTGAGTCGGGCTGTCAGTGTGCCCTGAAAGAGAAAGCAAAAGACTCTGGGGTGAGTCCAGTGTAAAACAAATCAGCAAATACCAACGTCATGAAATTACTCAAACCAAAAGCTTGTGCTGCACTAAGCACAGCTGTCTAACGCTGCAGGGTGTGTCCCGGTGGAAACGCCATTTGAAGAATAACTCCGCGTTCCTAAAGCTGCTCGGCTCTAGAAAAGAAGCTTTTGTGAAAGCTGGGCTAGTTTGACATTCAGCTTTGACTGTCATACATGAGCGTTTGGTTCAGTTTGTCCTGACCCTCAGGGAAAGACACTGGCGCGTGTGTGTGTGTGTGTGTGTGTGTGTTTTTGAAAATGACCCTAAGTAGCACTCTCTACCACCACCACCAAAACACAAATTGAGGGAATATGTTTTGGAAGAACTTATTTCTCCCAAAACATATTCGTTTTTATAGTTAATTAGAAAATTCATCAATAATGTAACACACAACAGTCGATTGTGTTATAGGAAATAATCCACACCATTTACCACCCCAAAGTGGATCATTTTCCTGTAATAACAGCATGTCCTGAAGTGTGTTAGTGCTCTTATACCACAGCAATTTGCCAATGATGATTATTTTCATCATTTATTTCTTAAGGAATCACATCTCAACCCTTTTAACCATGTGTAATGATAATTGGTTTAGGTAACACTTGCTGTAACAGTTAATCCCTCATCAGCCTCTCTCTCTTTTTTTTTTTTTTTTTTTGGTAAATTACTTTAAATTAATAAGAGAAACAAAACTTGTCATGTTACTGAGACAGTGCAAAGTCCACTGTTGGAAAACTTTGAGCGTTAAATAGTGCAGAATCCTTTCACAAATCTCCTAACAGCCAGCGTAATCATATCATGATTGTTTTTTTTAAATAAAAATAATCAACATTATTAAAATCTGCAAATATTTAATTTTGTAATCCATTTATTTATTATTATGCTTGGATCATGAGCACATTAATGTAAATCTCTTGTTTATGTTACAACCAGAACTAATGTCAGAGCTGCTGTTATGTAAGGAGTAACACATGACAGACCATGCACTTCTACAAAAATAATGCACACCGGGGGGGAATGTGATGCGGCACGCTACCCACAAAGTGTATTATTTTCATTTAACAGCATGCTCTAGAGTGTGTTATTGTACTCGTACCACAGCGATTTGCCTATGATTACAATGTTCAATTTATTGTTTACGTGAAGCATTGCACATTTTAACGGTTTATAGTTCGATTTAATTCATGCCGCATTCTTTTTACTTTAAGAAAAATAAAATAACATTGTGTAATTGAGCTGCTATAACGAGGGAATTTCCCCAGTGTGGGGTCTATAAAAGTTTTTATCTTATATTTATTTTAAATAAATACCAGTAATAGCATTAAATACCCATACCAGTGTGTCTCTCTATCTCTCTCTCTCTAATAACAAAGCTTGTCATTTTATCAAGAAAGCATGAACTCTTCTGTCCTGAAGACTTTAAAATCATGAATATTAAAGAAGTTTGAGAATTGTGTATCAATATTAAGCAACTAATATTAGCACCTGTGATTCTAAACCTTAGATGTGAATTGCCAATATGTAAATATGGTGGTGTAGGCATAGTTTAATCAGATACTGGAATATTCTGTACTATCTTCACTATAGGTAAACAGGGCCAGAGTTCAGTTCATTACTAGAATTTTCCCGTCGTCATACACACGAAGAGTTTAACAGTGAGTGAATTACACGAATCAGCCTTGGGCTTTCAGCAAGATTTAAGAACGGCCCAGATGTAAGAATGAAGAACGGCCCTTTTGCATACTGGCAGAAAAGTGAGGAATAACAGCTGCACTCTAGAGATGAGTTGGAAAATCTGGAGTCAGATGCTCCATTCCATTATCACTCTTCATGTCATTCTCTGGCATGCTATTAGCCGGTTTGGCATTTCATACCTTTCCGCTTGGTGTTTAAGTGACTTCTTTTTTTTTTTTCCTTGTTAGTGGAGTTAGTGATTTGCTTAGGAGAGTTAACGAGACAGAAGTGTGGATATGTGTGCATCAGTCGACAAATTCAAATTCTGAGTACTAAATTGAGAGCTAAGTGTGGTGCATAGTAAGTAATATTTATTGTTTTCCTGTATTAGCTAGATTGCTATATAGCATAAGTATACCACATATTTACTAAGCAATAATTCATGGTTTTTAAGTTAATGCAAGTGTTTAGTCAGTGTCTGACACCACCACTGCAGCTCAGGTCACATTTAACATGTCACCCCTCCATTACAGGTCTGGCATCTCCCGACTCAGCAGGTTTATTTGGTCTGCCTGCTTGCACTACCGCCAACGTCTCATTAGGTTTAAGTACACGATGTGTAAAGGGATCTCACTTTCTATATATGTAAGGGATAATCCATGGCTAGGTGTGCATTACACAATTTGAATGCACAACATGGAGGCAAAGAACCACCTGAAGTGAAGCAGAGTGTATTAAAATGGCATAACGCACACCTAGCTGACGATTATCTCCCTTATACCATGGTTAGTTGCCAGCATTGACGAGTTAAAGCTGTCAGTGATGTTTGCCATGCAAGATTTGACTGAAAATATCAAAATAACGGTTCGTTTTTGTTAGTTATTTTATATACGGGTTGTTGGGTCTAGAATTCTGCCCACTCTAAATCATACACAGAGTTAAGGTAGTGCGATAAGATTGCTTTATTTATTTGAATGAATTGTTTATACGCCTTTATACCACGGCGCTGTTGAATTCTCGAATCTGATCGGCTGACAGAAGTTTTGAGGTCTGCAATTATTTTTCAGTAAATGCACAGCTAATGTAGTTCCAGTCAGGTCTTGACCACATTACAGTTCCATATCACTTCTCCTAGTTAACTGAAATAAAGGAAAAGTTAGCCTACTGTCCAAGAAATAAGTAAGTAGTAACTGACAACGGGCCGTTGAATTATTGGAAAAAATAACGCGCACCTGAGGTGGTAATGCGAAGCGGAGGATTGAGCCATTGATATGCAGTTATTGGAGAGAAAGAGAGAGGTAGCAGCAAGAAAGAGAGAGTGAGAGAGAGCACGTGTGATTGCAGTAATGAGACAGAAAAGCCAGTGAACAAGTGTCAATATTAATGTATGTATTCACCATATTTTCTGCAGTAATAAAAAAATTTAATACCCTGGGAGCAAATAGGCCTATTGATGTTTGTGTCTGTTTGTTTGTTTGTTCTATTTTTATATTATCAGAATGAAACGAAAAATAAAAGCAGTGAATAAGTGCTTGTGTGCTCGCTCTCTCCCAATAGCACTGGGTCCTCAAAGGTTATACATTAACTGTTGTTTCCACATCCAGGACATTATGCAAAAGGAAAAAGGTTGGCGTTTAGATCTGTTGTAATCTGATCAAATAGCAAGAAAAGGAAGAGGGAACTCTAAATGAGTGTAGTCCCAGACCCGAAGAGGAAATATCACTGACACACTAGTGTTCAGTACATACCCAGATCTATTTCAGGGAAATTTTGAGAATGTACACCAAGAACTGAATGCATAATGAAACATGGAGAACCACTGCCTGTTTTGCTCATTGTGTTAACCCATTATCTCCAGTCTGACATGCTGAATTAATTAATAATGTTGCTATTGTAAAGATCTGGAACTAGAAGGGGTGGTGTGGGGAGGGGTGTTCTTTAGAAGAACCAAAAAAAGAACCAATGAAAGATGTTTTGCGTTGGATCTCTTCATCTCCCAATTACTTTTTTATAAGACAATCTGAATGTTCACTATTAGCGTCTTTAAAAGCGTCTGGAAAGGCACTATATAAAGTTAAAGTATTATTTTATATTTATTATTATGAATAAAGTAAATAACAGCGGATTTGTTCAATCAATGTAATTTTTCTATATTGTAGTAGATTTAAAAACTGCTTAATCTTCTTTCATCTAAGTAAGCAATAAAGCATGATGGGCCATCCTGTTATCGGAAAATAATCAATGACTGGGTGGTCTAATGTGTCCCATAAAGCAGAGTTACTGTTGATTATTTTCCTATAACAGCACGTCCCCGAGTGTTTATTCCTCTCTTACCACAGCAGTTTGCTACTGTTATATTTTTATTAAATTTAAAAAATGATGCATTGTACATTTGATACATTTGTAGTTGCATTTAATGTTATGGAACATCCATGAAACAAATTAGTTCTTGCCATCACTTACGCTGTAGCAGCTATAAGACTGTTGGTTGCTCTTCTCTCTCTCGAAGTTAGTAAGAAAGAAAAACATGTTAAATAAACATCTCACAGAAAATCTGTTAAATTGTTCCTATAGAAATGATAATGTATTGAAATGAGTGCATTAATATAAACTTTGCAGATGGAACTACTAAGTGGCCATGCTTCTATAGAAAATTAATCAACACCTTCTGTCCATCAGAGTTCTAGTTTGAAAATAGTATAAAATAGCTTGTGTCCGGTTTAGTTGGACTTTCCCTTCATCACTTGAGCTGTTGACCTGGAGTGATGAACTCGGCCTGAGCCATTCAGCATGGTTTAAGAACATCTTCATAATGACCCAGGTCATAATAGACCAGTAGATCTGGGACAAAACAGAGCAATAAGAGTTGTACTCTGTTTACTGGAGATGTGCTGGACAATCGGGAGAATCAGTTTCTCCATGGCCTTAGAGCCATTGCCGTGAGGTAATGCTGCTTGTGCCTGCTTACACTGCACATAACTGCAGCAGTGTTGAAACTATAGGTAACATTACATTCAGAGTCCGTTTGCTGTTGATGCAACAATGGCTGTTCAATGCTGCAGGCTTTATTGCAGTTATAATGATTGTGGTGTTCAGAAATGGTCGGCGAGCAGACATGTGGTAATACAGATCGTCGAAGGAATTTGTGTTCAACAGATAAAAAGGGAGGCATTTGCAGTCAGGAACGTTGATAGAAGAGAGATTTTTATCTGTCAGTCAGGTGTTTGTCTGTTATTTTCATGTGTCATTCTAGTCACAGGGTTTGTGATAGAATGTTGTGAAAAACCTTGTTTGATGAGTTAGTTGCCAGACTTTAGTCATTGGTTATTGTTAGTTCCAGAACCAACGCAGGCCTTGGGGCATTATTGAAGGTGTTTGTGTGAGCAAATACCTGAGCAAATTCTACCTCAGACACTGATTATAATGTGTTATGTTGCAGTTGTAATGATATATATTGTAGGCCGTCCTCCTCAAGCTTGTGCGAAGTATTGTGTATTCTGAGATGCTTTTCTTTTCACCGTATAAAGAGTTTCTGCCTCCGTTTACATGGACAGCAGTAATTTAATTATTGACCTTATTCTGAATGACATTTTTGTGATTAAGGTGTTTACATGAGTCGATTTTAGAATATTACTTTCATGTTCCCGTTTTACGGGGGGACACCCTTGATGGGGTGCCAATCCATCGCAGGGCACAATCACGAACACACATTTACACACCCATTCACACACTACAGACAATTTGGAGGTGCCAGTCAACCTCCAACCAGTGTCTGGACTGGAGGAGGAAACCAGAGTACCCGAAGGAAACTATATGCACACAGGGCAGAGGTGGGATTCAAACCCCCCGCCCCGGAGGTGTGAGGCAAACCTGTTTACCTAAATCAAGTGGACACAAGGATCATTTAGTTTTAGGCCCTGAAAAAGTTAAATACTACAGCCCTACTACAGAGTTTTTGTACAGGCTGGCAAACCAGAACTTGTTGTTTTTTTTTTTTTCTTTCCACCCCCCCATTTGTACTGTTGATAAAATGGAGATAATGTAAGAGACAGTTTAACCTGCAGTATGTTGCACAAGAGAGCTGCAAGTGTCAGAAGTGACACGTTAAAAGCTTGAATGTTCGAGGCTTCGTCTGCGTGAGTGCCTGTGTTTGCAGTGGCCCAGCTATGGATATTCACACAGGTGCATTAACGCCACCACTGTGTTTACATACGAGCCAGTCAGAGCCTGTTGAAGCTGCAGGCATCCCTGTGAAAATCCCACAGGACACCACAGGGTGTGTTGTTAACTCTGTCACTTGGCCGTGACAATAACTGCAAGGCAATAGCGCCGAGCTTTGAGGAGAGCGATCAATTGAACAACAAATCAAATATAGTGCAGTTTACTTTTGGAGCCCCAGAGCTGTTTGTGTGAGCGAGAGAAAGAGAGAGAGGCAGAAGTTTATTCGTGCTACAGATGGCACATCTCTCTCTCTCTCTCTCTCTCTCTCTCTCTCTCTCTCTCCCTCTCTCCCTCTCTCTCTGACTGTGATGGGGTTGGGGTGGCTGAGCCAGGCACTGAATGCATTCTCTGTCAAATTCCCAGCATTCTCCTCTCCATTGTCTGAACTATGAAGCTCTCTTTATGCTACAAAGTCCTATGCCTTTGCCTCAGCTGAATTATAATAAAGGCTCACTTGTACTCAACTTATGCCGCTGCCAATGTACAGTACAGGCATCGTCCACAGACTTTCAGTAGCTGTTCTCCAACATACTCGCACAATAATAATAATTCACCAAACTAAAGATTTCCCAATCTGACTTTTTTATTTATTTATTTTTGTAAACTTGCAGCTACTTTAAACTTAATCTTTTCACTAAACTTTTGTTCCCTTGTCTATTTATGCCGTTTACTGTATTTCCTTGAATTATGGGTGGATCTTGTTCCAACCCCTTCAGCTATCGGATGTGCTTTCTTGCACAACCAGTCAGTGTTTGCCTCATGAGCAGCATCACGTGATAAGATTTCAGAGATGCGCAAGTCTTTGCGATTCCCCCTTAAGCCCCTTCTTGTCAGGCTCTCTACAAACACGTGCGTCTTCACGTCCTCTACAAGCGCAAATGTTTGAGGAAGTTTTACCCTATTTCTAAACGAGAGAGAAAACTAAGTTAATTATGATGTGGCGTGTGTAAATTAGATGAGAGATTTGAACGCTGACTTTGTAGTCTGTGTACATATGATCAAAAGTATGAGGTTGAAGAGTGTTATTAGACAGTGCTTGGAGTCAGGTAAGTGTTTAAACTTTATAGTTAGATTAAATTTAATAAATGAGCGGTGTGACAGCTTGCAAGTATTTGGTATTTTGATTTGTTTTTATCTATGTACTGACCGTTTTTGTCTTCTTGTCTTGTGTTTCCTCAGGACGCATGGGTCTGAACTTTCACCACCCAGCAGCAGAACACATAATGCCACTGAGTGAGTGATTTTTGTCCATTCCCTTCATTCTGAATTACGCATGTGTACTGTCATCATAATACACTTTTAATGGATTCATTAACATCTCTGTATATAGTTCTATGCACTCCTCTTAATGGCAAATCTGCTCCAAATACATATAAATTACTCTCATTATTATTAATATTATTTTTTTAAATGTCTGTCTATAAATATGGTTGGTGCACATTTCCCCATTGAGCTTCATAGAGTTATTCTTTAGAACAGCTGGCTGTAAGCCGGGCTCATTTTTGCCTGTCTGTTTGACCTTTACATAGCCTGAACTCCCGGCTGTGTGTCTCATAGTTCACAATACTGCCTTGTGGCTCTGAGTACTTCAAGAGTGCTTGTGCCAGCTGAGCAGGGCCTCGTGGAGCCTGCACTCATGAGCACTGAAATAACAGCCTCGAAACACTATATATCCTTACTGTCCCCTTTAGCAGGTGCCTCATTGCCGCAGGGGGCATCCAGAGAGGGACGCTGCCCTAAGCATTTGGAACAGTTCCAAGAGAATAGCTGGTTTTGAGCAACACACCCATGTGTGCTAGACACACATTTTAGCATGGGGTGTGGAATATATGACGGTGCCTGAGCAGGCACCCGGTAGGTGTCTGCTGTTTTTTGTCAGTTAGTGTTGGGTTGGAGGACATTTTTGTGGCCTGGTGTTGCATCCATCTGGTTTAGTGGGTAAGCAGAAAGCCAACTCGTTTCCTCCCACCACCATGCCTTCAGAAGGCCCCTTACTGAAAATTTCCAAGGGAATGCTGCCTAACGGACACGCTGGTTGTGGACCAATGTGGGTCATTTCTAAATGTATTGCTATTATGTAGGGATGTACTTTACAGGCAAAATTATCCCTAGGCTTGTCAAATCAAGGTTAGTGTGGCTGTGGATTTTCATTCCTGTCAAGCAGGAGCTCGCATGTAATCTACTTCTATAATGGTCTGGTGAGTTTCTGCTTGGTTAGAATGAAAACCTGCAACCGCACATTCCCTTAAGGACATTGTAGATAATATTGCATGCTCCAGTGAGTTTCTCATATTCTCACAAAGATTGCATTAATTCAGGGTATCCAAAAGGACTCCATACATACGGGATTGTGTTTGCAAGCACCATGATGGTTCTGACTTCGTCAGTGGATGTTCGTGGACGTCTACTTCCGAGTTGAGCCGTTGTTGTGCTTACCATGTTTCCTGTTAAAGTCCATTGAAAGCTTGCGAGAGCTTCCCGATCCTGCCGTGAGAAAAGTATGAAACGTTTTGGAAGACATTTTGTTAAGTGTTAATTTCCCCTATGTATGGAGACTTTTGCGACACCCTGTAATATGATCTATTTATTTATTTTTGTAATTTATTTTTTATTATAAAGTTTTATAATATAAACATTTTTAGGTCCGCACACCTGGTAATATCTGTCCTAGTACTTTTCTTTATTGGTGAGAGAGTACTATCAGGGGTACATTTTATTTTTTATTATTTCTTAAAATTTCTTATTTATTTTTAACCATTAGTTTGTATCTTTCATCTGGAAAGGTGCAGTTGGTGTACCTTAAATTAGCTTTTTTGGGTAAAGCTTCAAAGATCGATTGGTGGTCTTGTGCAATGGGACAGTGTTTGGGCATGATGTGCTGGATTTTTTTTTTCTTTTTAAAGGAAAAAGAACTACATCTCAATATTTTAATGCCATGATTATTTATACATTAGCTGGAAAGCCATTTTATTGTCTAGTTAGGGGGAAATAATTAAACGAGTGAATACTCTTGCACAATACTAGTGCAATATTACCAGCCTCCTTGTTTTAATTGAGGAAAGAGTTATCAGTGCGCCAAGTAGAATTTCAAGAGCCCTCAAGGTAGTACATGTTCAAAAAGTGCCTTCCTACAATTACACCGTGACGAGCAGTGTCGTCGTTGTTAAAACTGTGCCAAGATCTTCCGCGGCACTTGGTATTCAACAGATATCTTTTTCTCATGAGTCCTCTTAAATAATGACTGCAGAGATGAGCTCACCAGTCGGTTGTCTTAACCTTCTACCAATTGCCCCAAAGCAAATTCCACTTTATGAAACACTTAAACTTTGTACCACAAATTCCCCCACTCTCTCATACTCATTGGCTTGGCTAATATTGTTTCACAAGACACATATCTCTTCCTCTCTCCCTCTCTCTCTCTTGTCTCCCTCTTGTTGCTAGGCAGTCTAGACTCCCTGACCTCTTCTCATCAGGCGACGTATGTCTGCTCTTAGCAGCTAAACCCACACAGACATTTTAAATGAAAAAGGCCTAAATGTGGGATGCTCCAGTCTGGAGTAAATATTGTCCTCCTGCAGGGAGAATGCCACACAATTGGGCGACGTTGGAGGCCTTGTTTTGAGGACAGGGTGTTATAAAGAAGCTTGCTGAGAGACTCTTTAGCTCATTGGAGGGTCTGTTATGCAAGAGTCAGCATGAACTTTATTCAGCTTTCCTACCAGACTCTAACAGGATGATGTGATTCACACTATTCTCTTGCTTTGGGGTTTAGAACCTGTGCAGAAATAACCTACGCACTAATAACATGCTACTAGATAGTAGGAAATACTACCTAGTGTCTCAGCTCTAAGTACAACGGTGTTTGTTATTCCCTGTTACGCAGGACGAAAATGCCAAAATCTATTTAACTGTGTGAAACATGTACACAACAAGCAACCCAAAAAGTGTCAACTCAGCCCAGAGCACAACGGCTCAACCACCAGCATTCTCACAGAATTTGCAAAATTTTCTGAAATGCAAATCAACCCGTGGGAGTGTGTGTATGGTTTCGCCTGTTCGGCAGGAGCTCACAAGTTCCAAACCAGCAATTCGAGCCATGGCCTAGAGTCCAAGAGAGCATTGCTCTCTGGGTGAAAACGATAACCTTGTTCTCTCCCATGTCGAGCAAAATAGGCACGTACCACATGGGTCCATCTCAGAGGAATCTTGTGTTCGCCTTCACACTTCAGGGGTGGACACGCTGCACTTTTCGTTCCATTGACTTCCATTCATACGCATGCGAATGCTGGAGACTGAAACGCAAGCTTCGTGCGAAAGACGTTTGGAATTTCGCTGCGTTCCAAAGTTGGAGTTTGGTGAACCCTGACCTGCGAAGTCGTATCACGTGAAGACGTGTGGCCAGTAGAAGATCGACACGACACGTCACGTCACGGCATGACGACTTCAGAAGGATTATAACGATGTTGCACTGTCCCGTTTTATACAACAGCTTTAAAATAATATCAAATCGACATCAAAAGAGGAGTTGCCTAGATTGCGGTGTCGCTACATACAGGATCAGGCGTGTGATGTCTAGTCTAGTGTGATCGCCGCTTTCCACTTTGGTAGCTTCCATGTAATGTAATAGGACAAGCTGAACTTCTGGGAGAGAAATAAGTCCTCAATAAATCCTCAAATCCTGATTATCATCAGTAAACAAGTCTCCAGCTGATTAGATTGTTTTGAATAAAAAGTACTTGTTAGATTAATTCATGTAAAACTCTAGCTAAATATAGTTTCTAAATAGAATGCTGCTTCAGTTTTTCTGTATAGATCGCTCACTTATAGAAGTCTCTGTTCTTCCCAGAGAAAAACATGCATCATGTACCATCACCATCACCTGCGTTCACACTAGCAACTGACAAGTAACACGTATCACTTGTAATTTGTCGCTCATTGGCGTACAATACAAAATGAATGGCTGCTTGTGTTTTGCCGCTTGCTCGTATGAACATACGATGATTCGCACCATACATTTAGTTCGTTTAGTCATTCTTTGTGTATTAATCAGGAACTTAATATTCAGTACATAATAATAATGTTTTGTTTATGGCACATTTGTTCCTTTTATTACAGGTTCTTTTTTTTCTTTTTTTTTCCTGCTTGTGTAGACTCAGTGTTAAGTGTATGCATGAGGTCACATGGTATAACATGGATTATGGTCTATGGTCAGAGTGAATAAGGGGGAATAGTGCTTTTGTTTTATTCAATGCTTGCACAGCCATCCAGGAGTAAAAGAAAACAAAATGAAACATGCTCTCTGTATAGGAGGCATGGCATTCTCTCTCGCCCCTGTCAATCACCATGCCACTAGCCAGTCGTGGGCATCTGTGAGCTCACATATGCGGAAAAGGGTATATAGTGCTTTCCTCATAACATTCCTGAGATACCTTTTCAGCTCATAAGGTAATTATAGATAATTATCCAGCCATACTTTTGCCAAGCTGAGCCTGAGCTCATCCCAAGAGTGTGTGTGTGTGTGTGTGGACTGACAGACTGAGCCAAAAACGATAGAGCTGTGTTGGGGCCTGTGCTCTCACACTGTTGCCTTAGTGACTGTTCTCAATGTCTGCCCACAAAACCCATGTCTCTGTTTCTCTCCCTCTCCTCTCTGTCTGTCTGTTTTCTTTCTCTCCATCGTTCCTTCTCTGATCCCTCTTTCTCCCCTCCCCCCATCCCCTGTATGTTTTCCTCTCTCCCCCACTCTGTGCCCCCCGAACAGCCAGGAGTTATGGTCGCAGAAGAGGTAACACTCTGCCTTCTCTTCTCTCCTCTTTGTATCTGCCTCATCTTGCTATGTTTTGGATGATGTCTTATTAATTTATGCCCTTCTCTGGATGATAGTTTTCAATATCATCAATACATATAATCATGTTGGTGGGAAGGAAACTTTAACCGTTTGTTTCCTAACATGGGGCTTGAGTGTTATATTTCCTGGTTTTGTGTTTTGTTTTTCCTTTCTAAGAGGAGAAAATTGCTGGAAAATCATCTTATTTTTTGCCTTCGTCATTGTGTTTTTCATGCTTGACAAAGTGCTTTGTGATTAGTCCTAATGGCCTCCAACAACACACACACACACACACACACACACACACACACACACACAAAAGGCAGAGTAATATGATACCAACTCGATAAATCATGGGCCTCTTATCAATTTAATACTGTATCAATTTAGTACTGTTGTGTGTAAATGCCAAACGGTGCTAAAAAAAAAAAAGTTTTGAAACAAATTTTCTTATTCAAGTGCATATGTTGATGAATGCCCATCACCTGTGAACTACCAGACGCATTCACGCCACAGTTTGTGTTTGCCGATGCCCACTAAACTCCAGAAAAGGCAACGCTTACAGATCTGAAAGGACATATGAACTGCAAAGAATTATGCCAATAAAATGTTTTTTTTTTCTTCAAAATGTGGCCAAAAGTTTAAGGACACCTTAACATAACACTCTTTTAGAATATTCCATTCCAGGTTTAGTCCTCCTTTGCTGTTCAAACAACCTCCCCTCAAAACAGCGCCATCTTTCAGAAGAGGTGGCAAACAGAGGTCATGTGGTCATCTTTCGATCTTCTGTTCAAAACAAAATACTCTACTCTCGTGTGAAACAATCGCAAACACAACACAGGTTTAGAGAATTTTTGCGAATTAATTATTTATTTTCGAACAAAAGATCTAAAGGTTAAACAATGAAGATCCATTTTTCACAGCCTCCTTTGGTCATATTTACCAAGGGTGCCAATATTAGTGGAGGGCCCTGTACATTGCCCAGGTGATTTGTTGACAAGAAGTCCATTGCGCACCCTCAGCCAGAAATCCCTCGCACTCTCCCTGATGCCATGTTTAACAAGTAGGAGGGTGTTGTAGGAAGTGGTTGGTCTGCAGCACACTAGGGATCATGTGACACATTGCAGCTTAAGACATGCCAGATCGGTCACTTATCCGTCACTTAGTGCTGGCTCGAACAAAGTTGTGAAGGAGCGGATTTATACGCTGAGCCGTTGCAATACGTCCTCCTTTATACCAGTGGCATTTCTTCTTAATTGAACGACTGGTTTAATTTGTCTTCATTTCTAGTTTTATTGTAGAAAGCTCTCTTTTTTAAATTAGTCATATATGAATGTTTTTTTTCTTCTGAAATGATGGGATTTTCCTGAATATACTTTTTTTGTGTGTGTGTGTAAAAGCTCCCACGACCACAAATAAATCTGTTCGTATCCAGCTTGATAAGTGAGGCCCATTATTAGTACTTTTGTCAAATTGACTGATTACACCCTTAATAGCTGACGTGAGGTGGTTTTATTTTCTGTTGTTAAATAATTTATTATAGTAAATGTTCAAAATATCAAAACTAGGGCTGTAGGATATGGGCAAACGATAGCATGTTGTGATTATATTACAATTCTTTACAGATTGATTGTTTGCATATTGCAGTATTTCAAAGGCTAGTGATTAAATGATACATTGTGTGGCCCTAAATGAAAATACCATATTGCCTACCTTTTTATATATATATATATATATATATATATTGCACACATGCACAAAATAAAAATTAAGTCACATGTTGAAGCTTGGGCATCTATGTTGACCATGAAAAAGCACACTGACTTGACTGATTTTCATCCTAAAATGCTTAAAGTACTTGGAAAAGTGCTGCTAAATGTCTACAGTTTAGTCTATATCACACAACCGTTTAGAAGAGCTTAGCAATAAATATACATTCCAAACTTTTATCATACTGCACTGTATGTCTGTGTGTCTTTGGTTTGATTTTTTGACGGTTCTCTCTTAGCTGTGCTTTTTTTCTTAGATTGGATTTGTGTAAAAAAAAAAAAAATTGCTTTTAACCATCACTGCAGTGTTAATCAACTGTGGCATAACCCAGTTTCCCAGCCCGCTGTGTAATTTTCCTGCTCACACACACTGAACCTCAGTGGACTGGTCCTTTTCTCTGCTGTGCTTTGCAGCTGAGAACTCTGGTGTGATGTTCAGAGACTGAAAGTTAGCAGTCCTAAATGCAAAGCAAATAAATCGAATCCAAAGTAATTCAGCATACTGGCGTCTCATGCTGCTACAGCAGGGTCATGTGTGTCATTTAATTTCACTATATTAATGCATTTTTCTTGAAAGTCATTAGCGCTTTATAGTTCTTTTCTTCCTGTTTTGTTTCTTTAATGAACTAACTTCAAATGAGATGAATAACCCCAATGTACTCCTTCTCTTTTTCTGATTCCATTTTCTACCCTCACATTCTTTCATCCCCTTTTGTGCTCTCTGTCCTTCTTTCTGTCACTCTTTCTCTGTGTGTATAGGTCGCTCATCACTGTTTCCTTTCGAGGATGGCTTTTTGGATGATGCTCATGGAGATCAGTCTCTAACTCCAGGACTGAACTCCCCCACTCGCTGTCAGAACGGCGAGAGGATGGAGCGTTATTCCAGAAAGGTCTTTGTTGGTGGACTGCCTCCAGACATCGATGAAGGTATTCGGCATACAAACCACAGTTATGCCATGTAAAATAAGGTTCTCATTTGGGATACTCAAATAAATGGCATTTTTTCCCTTTGAAAACAATAGAAAATTAATTATTCAGGCTTCGAGTTAAAAGAGGATCGACCTTTTACATAGACTTGTCGCTCATGAAACTTCTTTTCTGAAGTGCTCTGCAAAATTTATCTTCTCAAAATCTATCAAGGAAAAGAAAGATAATCTCAACCTAGTGTGCCTACATAGGGGAAAACCCCATATGAACCAGCTGACCAGCATGGATTAGTGAAAGAGGCTGTTACATTAATAGGTTAGGAGTTACCATGACTGTTTTTACTTTTTAAAGAAAGTCCACAGATCTTGTAACTATATAATTGTATCCTGTGTCACCCAGATGAGAAAAATATAAAACTTTCCCCTCTTGAGTCTGGTTCCTCTCAAGGTTTCTTCCTCTTATCGCCTCAGGGATTTTTTTTTTTTTGACAATGTCCATTGTTAAAAGTGCTAAATAAAAAAAACTGAATTGAACTGGCTGTTACTCATTCACACCTCCTCACCACCAGGGGACATAAGAATCACCTAAATCCCTTCTTGTAGGCAGAGACGGTCACAACAAAGAGACTATGGATCAGTATTTGCAATAGTTGGATTCAGCTAACTCAATACTAAAGGAGATGGGATTCCTGCTAATTCTTTCCACCTTGCAGAGAATTCAGCAAATACGCTAACAACTAGGCCCCAAACTGGCAGCAAGACCTTGCTTTTCGTTAGTGGTCAGAACACCTTAGCGGCTCTGTTCCCAGGTTGATCTGCTGTACCAAAAGGGACAGAGATTTGACACCCATATCAGGGTCACCTGAGCCTGTAGTGCCGAATCACCACTGAGGCACTCCTGAATGCACGACTGTGTACTTTCTCAAGATTCTACAAGGTCATCCCTATTATTAGGATCAGTGCAGCAGTCATCTCTGAACACCTTTCCAGTTCGATTCCTCATGGAATTGATTACAGAGGTTGCAACCAGGATACAATAACCACAGCTGCATACGTGGCTAGTATTTCTTTGTCTTTTCTGAGGGTAGAAACTGTCTCATACTGAACTGGTAAACACTGATAAAATAATATACTAGTATACTAATATACTATATTTTATAATTCCTATCTCTTTGTTGGAATGCTTTCATGGTCGGTGTTGATGGCACTTTTATATCTAGCTGGTTTTGTGCGCGTATTGGCTCTTATCTCTTGCTGATGCTTTCAGCAGCACCAAGCAGACCCTGTGTGTTTGACAGCAGATGTGATGCATTTAACTCGAACAGCGTGAATCAGGTTGTTATTAAACATGCATTCCGCATGTTGGACTTTGATCAGAGTGGCTAGAACAGGACTAACGCATGCCAGCGTCCCAGACATGGCTTCAAAAGAACCAATCGTTACTTTGTTTTATGATGTCTAAGTCATGGGCTTTGTCCTAAATTCTCCTTTGACTTTTCCCCTTCACACAGATGAGATCACCAATAGTTTCCGTCGCTATGGTCACCTGGTGGTCGACTGGCCCCATAAAGCAGAAAGCAAGTCCTACTTTCCTCCTAAAGGTAAGAACAGTGATACAAGAATGACGCTTACTGTCCTTCAACAACACCCACCAAAGAAATCCCTCAATTATGTTTGACCATAGCCATTATATCTTCCCTTCCCTTCACACTGCTATGCACCAGACCATTACACTGCTACCCATTTATATTTTTTTACCACCAGAGCCTGCCATCCCTCTACAACAAAGATTCCCAACTCTGGTCCTGGAGTACCCCCTGTCTTGAACATTTGAATGTTTTTCCTCCTCACACCCAATTCAGCTCAGGAATGATTGCTGAGTAGTAGTATCAGGTGTGTTAGTGGAGAGAAAACTCCACTTTTTAGGGTTTGGAACCGGTGCTCTACACAATTCTACCATAGCCTTTTACCCCCAGCATGGATATCTTGCCTTCCCTCTATATTTTTACCTATCACCATCCACCATACCAGTACACTGTTACCCTCTAGAGCCTATCATCCCTACACTGTTTTCTACCCAAGCCTACCACTGCTCTACATTCTTACCCTCCATAGCTTTTTGTTCCCATACACAGTTTCCATACACACACACTAGAGCCTACCATCCCTCTACATCCTTACCCAGCAGAGCTTACCATTCCTCTACATCCTTACCCACCAGAGCTTACCATCCCTCTACATCCTTACCCACCAGAGCTTACCATCCCTCTACATCCTTACCCAGCAGAGCTTACCATTCCTCTACATCCTTACCCACCAGAGCTTACCATCCCTCTACATCCTTACCCACCAGAGCTTACCATTCCTCTACATCCTTACCCACCAGAGCTTACCATCCCTCTACATCCTTACCCACCAGAGCTTACCATCCCTCTACATCCTTACCCACCAGAGCTTACCATTCCTCTACATCCTTACCCACCAGAGCTTACCATCCCTCTACATCCCTTACCCACCAGAGCTTACCATTCCTCTACATCCTTACCCACCAGAGCTTACCATCCCTCTACATCCTTACCCACCAGAGCTTACCATCCGTCTACATCCTTACCCAGCAGAGCTTACCATTCCTGTACATCCTTACCCACCAGAGCTTACCATTCCTCTGCATCCTTACCCAGCAGAGCTTACCATCCCTCTACATCCTTACCCACCAGAGCTTACCATCCCTCTACATCCTTACCCACCAGAGCTTACCATCCCTCTACATCCTTACTCTCCAGAGCCTACAATCCCTCTACAGCCTTACTCACCAGATCCTGCCATTCTTCTACACCGTTACACCCCAGAGCTTTATAATATTACTACAATCACTATAATATTAACCATAAAAGCTTTTGTCCCCCTACATGGTTACCCACCAGAACAGAGCTTGAGCCTGCCATCAACCTACATAGTTATCCCCCAAAACATACTGGCACATAACAAGAATGTTATGGAAGCCTATGGTCCCCATATCTGTTCACAGAAGCCTACTATCCCTCTACACCACATGTGTCAAACTCAAGGCCTGCGGGCCAAATGTGGCCCACTACATCATTTTATCTGGCCCGCGAGAACGTGATGGGTACATGATTGTCTTAACATACGCTTTATGGGTTAATATTGGTGTGAATGGACTGCTGTAGCCTCTGCTCTAAGCGTCTCTTACCGCCGCGGATGGGTTTACATTTGACTCAATTGAGAACCCAGAGCATTTCATACAGACGTGGAAGGGTCCTTTTGCAGTATCATGGGCGTGACAAGTGTTGGTGGTCAAGGATAATGGGTGGTGTATTCTCAACAATTTATTGACAAAACTCTGAGGCCACAAACACACACGAAGGCGGAAACGACAATACCCAACATGTCCAAGAAGAACACAGGTACAACTTCAAATGTTATGCAACATCACATGGACCGTAGATAGCATAGCACACAGCGGCAAGACCGCGCTGTTAGTTTTTTCATTAGCTGTGGATGAAAGCACAGACAACATGGATCGCATCTATCCATTTGAGCTGGGTGAAGTGCACGGCAAAACAGTGAACTTTATTTGGGCGCGTGGCCTGAATCACCGCCAAGTCCAGCTGTTCTTGCAGGAGGGGGGCTCTGAGCATGCAGATATGCCGTACCATACAGAAATAAGGTTCTGAATGAAGTTAAGGGTTAATATCATAACTTGTTATAATATTTTTCTTTATTTGCTTAAATAGTTCGACTGATTCAAGTAATGTGGGTTTCAAACTGAACATTTATTTTTACATCTGTGCAAATGCATATGTAATATTTGTAAGTTGAATACATAATAAATACAGTAACAGTTATTTAAGAATATAATAGGGTGTAGTTTATTTATTTTAAATTACATTGCATTTTGATACATTCATACTGTTAATGTGGGCCATCGAGGGCAACCATTATGCTGATGTGGCCCTCGGTGAAAATGAGTTTTCCCCTGCTCTACACTGTAAACCACCTGATCCTTCCGTCCCTCTACATCTGGGCTTCTCAGCTTCAGTCCTTGGAACCACCTGCCCTGTACTATTTGTCCTGCTCTCAACTCAACATATGTCTTATTTTGACAGTTATTAATGCACCTTGTGTATCTCTTGTGTGTGTGTGTGTGTGTGTGTGTGTGTGTGTATGTGTGTGTGTTTATATAAAAAATATATATATATATATATATAAATAAATACATACACACACACACAAACAAACCCAGCTTGCTCTTTGGCAATGACATGCACAGACACTTCTAGGCAAGCATTCTCAGGCGGCAGAACACAGGCTGTCTGTCTCCCAGGTGCACACACCCGTCCTGCAGGTGTACCGGGTAGGGAGGATTGTTTGTGCTCAGTAACTTGAGTGATTGATTCAGTGGGAAAGCGTTTGGCTTGGCCAGGTGATCAGAGCTCAGCTCATGGGCCAGAACCTGCGTCATCTCGGTGAGAGCTCCTCCATAACACTCCATGTGTCATATCCAGGAAACTATTAACACAGTCCTGGATGTGACTCACATTCCTCAGCCTGAGGCTAATGTGCTGCATCCAGGGATGGCCTGAAAAGAATTCTCATTCCTTTCCATCTTTCTTTTCCATCACTTGCTCCTTTTTTGGAATTCAAAAACATGTGGCTAAAATAGCAGTGTTCAGAGCTATACAGAAAGCAGTGTCCTTGTAGGGGAGTCATGTGATATGGAAGTGTCTTACAGGAAAGTGATCTCATCTTAAACTCTCTTAAACATTTTTCTTCTTCAGATCTGCTTATAGTGATTTACAATGTGTACTTTGTTGTGTGACTAAATTTTTGACTGATACTCACAACAGAGGAGTGGAATGATATGTAATCAAACTCTAACGTTTATTTAGTATATTCGGCATTAATGTGTTCAGAGAAAGCACAGACTTTATATATTGAACCATTTATTTTAGATTTTTTTTATACATGTTGTTAAAGTAATAGACCATTTTCCCAATTAAAAAAGAAAAAGAAAACAAACGCAAGTAAAGTCATTCAAGTATTCTCCAAGATGCTTGACTGTCATTTCAAGTTGGTTAAAGTACGTCTCCCACTAAATCCTGACTTTGTTTTTTTTTTTTTGCCAAACAGTACAGCTCTGTCTGACAGCGTCCCCGCTGCACCGCTGGCTGTCTCTCCTCTTTTAGAAGCCATGTTTTCGTTATCAGCCTGTTTTGTGTAGTCAGGCCACGCTCACACGCTCTGTACTTTGTCAACGTGGCTGTGTGTTCCATAACAGTCGTGTGATCAGGTCGTCTGCTACAGTGTGCTGACTTTAAGGGATTTTCGCTTTGTCGTGTTTGAACAATAGTCCCAGTTCCTCCTCCATGCTATAAATCTGTACAGACGAGCGTAATCATTTCCACAGTTAGGCTGAATTCCCCAACACCCTCATTATGCGCTGGTTAAAAATGAACTACTTGTGTATCATTTCATAATATCATATGAAATCATATCATAATATCATTTTCAGGACACATGCTTTTGCTTGTTTTATATATAATTAGAAAACGAATGCCATAATTTAAAAGCAAATTGGCGTAAATAAAGTACATTTATTCAGAAATGATTCGGTACACACACGTTAGGAAAGTATTATGAAAAACCGAGTGCTGTGAAATCTTTCGTGCCGCTACTGTGTATACGAACATGTGTGCACTTGAGTGGTAAAGCTGTAAATCTCAAGTAAGATCAACTGTGCCGTGTGTGTGTGAGAGAGAGCGAGAGAGAGAGAGAGCGAGAGAACTCTGCGGTGGATCATCTAACCACCTTGCACACAGTAGCACAGCTGTTCTCTCTCACCAAATAGCCTGTGGGTTTCATGTTCACACATTTAGATGTTTTACGATAGCCTTAAACACATACACACACACACACACACACAGACTGCTCTGCTTAACAATAGCGAATTCAAACGCACACAAATAAGGATTTATAATGTCACAGGGTCACTGTGACACTTCAGTAATCGTGTGAAGGCACCATGTTGTGTGTGTGTTGTGAGGGAGAAGGTTTTTTTCATTTTTAAATCCTACATTTAGCCCTTGCCAATTCTCGATTGCTAGCTCCTAGAGTTCTCCTCTATCACTCATTCTTCATTCGAAACACGTGAAGCTTCTTTGTTCTTCTCACGTGAACGTCCATTCGAACGGCTCCTCACAGGGCAGCTTTACATCCGTGGAGCGGACGCTAACCGCCCTTTTTTTGTGTACGTGAGATCACAGATGCCTACTACTGGATTGGTCGATGTCACTCTGATTGACAGGAGAGGAATTCAGTTCGAGAACACGGCTAGTTTTGCTCGTCTGGTCTCCCGGCCTTGCTTGGCTGTAGTGTTGTCAGGATTAAAAGTTTCTCCACGATACTGTGAATTTCTTTCCGTTGCACCACTGGGGAGTATTTGACAAAACACTTTGTTTAGCCTCAGTACCTTAAACACACTTGCACACTTTCAGATTTTTCTATTCTTGTACACTGTTGGGCAAAAAAACAACAAAAAAGGGCCAAGAACAAACTGCCAAAATATATGTGTGTAATGCAACAACATATCATTGTTCAGTAAATTAGCAAGAATTAAATAAATAGATGAAGTTGCTTAGTATATATTGGGATAGCTTTTCTCTTTGATTTCCTTAAATGTTTAAGCCTTGTGGGTAAACTTGCAGATGGCTATGTTATTTATTTTATTTTCATGTTGTACACCCAGACCTGTGTTAAACATTTGAATTATTATCAGGATTTTACCTTTGTGTAGAAGACTACATACATGAATATCCCTCTCTCTAGATTTTTCTTCCAAACAGCAAAAATAAACAAGTAAATGGTGGCACAGGAGGTCTCAGGAGGACATTTGTTTAATTCTTGATCATTTTCTGACCAGTGATTTGCTGTTACGAACATTAAAATCTTAATAGTTTGCCATTTAAGGCTTAGCTCATTTTTTAAAATATTTTTTTTATGCCCAGGAGTGTACTTGCATTCAGCTCTGTTCATGCTGTCTTTTTCTTTAGTTCATATTTTTCTTCACCTATTTTGCTTCTCTGTACATCACTGTTAAATCTCTTGAGCTTTTGATTTTAGGGTCCATGTCACTCTCTGAGCTTATTTAGAACTTGCTTGTATTTGGTGTTCATTTCATTTCTTCTTCATGCCCTCGTTCTTGTTTGGACAGAACATGGTGTTTCTTTTTTCCCCCCCAACCAGCTCCCTGCTGCCTTGACCCTCATCCCCGTTCTCAGACTGCAGGCTTTTAGAGGACAATCTTCCACATACACCAAAAGTCTCTCTCTCTCTCTCTCTCTCTCCCCCCCCTCTCTCAGTCTCTCTCTCTCTCTGTCTCTCTCTTTCTCTCTGTCTGTGTACGTATGTCTCTTTCTCCCCCCCCCCTCTCTCTCTCTAGCAATTTCTATGTCCAGCAGCAGTCATATTTGAGCATTGTTGGAGCTGAGTTAGGTTTACCAGAGGAAGTTCAGGAATGTATTTTCTGTGGAATTTGACAGGATATGGACAGGATAATGTATGTGAAATTTGTCCAGTTTGCCCATATTACCACTGGTATTTCTAGATATACATCAGTGAGACTTGAGCAATATTGCTGTGTGTGTCTGTCTATACCCACGTTAATTACATTACAGTGAGGTTGATTTATGCCGTTACAGGAAAAGAATCCATGGCACAGTGGTGTGCTGGCACGACATGAAAAAGCGGACTGACGCCAATTGGAAGTTGATTAAAAAAAAAAAATCCCCCTATAACAGCTCGTCCTGTAGTGTTTTATTCTTCTTGTACCACAGTGATTTGCCAACAATTTTATTAATTTTATTCATTTATTAATGAGCACCACTAATTGACGTCTACAAGGCCAGTTATTTCCTATTATCACTTCACTGTAGCAGCTATAAACAGTTCATCTGTAACCAGCCTCTCTCTTATTCTCTTTCTTCAACTTAATAAGGAAGAAAAAAAAAACATGGCTTCTTAACATGATGACAAGAAACCGGAAACTCCTCTGTCCTGGAGACTCTATCCTGCCATGGTGGAAAAAGCGCTGACACTCGAGACTCCTTCCATAAACCTTAAATAAACATCTTACAGAAAGCTTCACAAGTATATTTTCTTGTTAAGTGGCACTTTGAACATTTAACCATCTATTACATTAGCCATAGATGATGTGATTGTCCACCATACGAGTCTCTCTAAATGAGTTGCTCCTAGAAAACGGAACGCACTAGAATTGTTGGCCAGCATTACATTAGGAGAGTGTGATGATGCTCCTTTACTTTTCTTGTCCTCTTTTAAAAGAAAACTCTCATATCCACTGTTTAAGTGCTTACACCCACATGCGCACACACACACACACACACACACACACACATATCCACATCCACACACACGTGTGCACACATATATATATATATATACACACACACACACACACACACATACATATATACACACAGACATACACAAACGCACACAGCTCTTTCTTTGCACAGTGGCTCCTTGGCTGACTCAGTATTTTCCTCCCTCCTCTCTCCTGATGTTCCTGCATCGCTGGTGGTTCTACTCTGGAATGCGGAGAGTAAAACATGACTGTTGTGCATTCCTCCACACACTCAGCACTTGTACACAACACATGGCCCTAAAGCCTAAAATATGTGTGCCCTTTTTTGTATGCACCACAGTTTATTTCTAGTTACTTGAATCAAAACATGATGATTTTGTTGCTATTTCAGTAAAAAAATAATTCTATGGATCACAGACAAATTCAGATTTCATTGGAAGATGGCTACAGTGAAGGCTCATAGCAAGATTTGAGTAGTTTTGTTTTAACATACAGTACTGTGCAAATGTCTTAGGCAGCCTATTTTATATTTTTTTTTTTACTAAAAACTTTTATAGATTTTTATTTTATGAGTTCTAAATTATCGAGTCTGTACAAAAAAACATTTTAGATTCCCAAGCATTTGTTTTCAAGCACAAAATTAATTGTTATAGAAAAACTGTTTGTATGTCATTAAAGAAAGCAGAAAAAAGGAAGCCATCAATGGCTGCAACCAGATTTCTGAGAAGGCAGGTTGTGAAAAACCCCCGATTGACTGCAAAAGACCTGCAGCAAGAATTGGTGGCAACAGGCACTGAGGTTTCAGTGAGCACAGTAAGGCGCGTACTAAATGCAGATGGTTTCCATTCCAGAACTCCAAGACGTACACCACTACTGACCCAAAAGTACAAGAAAAGTCTGCTCAAAATCATATAAATAAGCCACAGAAGTTTTGGGATTCTCTTCTGTGGAGCAGTAAAACAAAATGAACTTTTCAGCATGATGGATCAGCAGTATGTCTGGAGGAAAAAGAATGAAGAAGGAACACTCTGTCTACAGTCAAGATGGTGGTGGCTCGGTGATGCTCTGGGGCTGCTTTGTATCCTCTGGCACTGGAAACCTGCAGCGTGTGGAAGGCAAGATGGATTCATTGAAGTATCAGGAAATCCTACGAGAAAACCATGCCGTCTATGAAGAAGCTGAAGCTTGGGCATCATTGGACCTTCCAACAAGACACTGATCAAAAGAATACCTCAAATTCTACCGAGGCTTGGTTGCAGAAGATTTCCTGGAAGATTCTACAGGGCCATCACAGTCACCTGACTTGAACCCCATAGAAAACAATTCTCTGGTGGGATTTGAAGAAGGCGGTTGCAACACACAAACCCAAGTATATTACTGAACTGGAGGCCATTGCTCATGAGGAATGAGCTAAGATTTGCAGCAGGTCATAACAGCAAAAGGACCCTCTACTAAATACTAAAGATGCTCGCCATGAAGGGATTAAATAATTACGAAATTGGAGAAATCATTATAAGTTGCATTTTTAGTTGAATTTGGGGAAACCACTTGAAGCATTCACTGTGTTGAACTATTTCAATTGCTTTTGTTTGATTTATTCATTTCAAACAGCTGAAAGTCTGTAAATTTTTACAATAAACCTGATTTGCAATGGGGGTGGAATAAATTTGATTGCAACTGTATTATTTGTTTTCATGTTTTAAATGAAACGTCCATTTTTATTTGCTTACAGATTATTTGCCTGATTATTTGCCTGCATTAGTAATAATAACTAAAGCTGGGCTTTGTTAAATGTGTCACACGCATTACAACTGATGGATCTGACCCCTAACTTATCGTACTGACTTTCTGCTGTCCACAGTTGACTGAGTCCTCTCTCTCTCTCTCTCTCTCTCTCTCTCTCTCTCTCCCCCTCTCCTTCCTTCTTGCTGTCTCGTTCTTATACAGGTTACGCCTTCCTGCTTTTCCAGGAAGAGAGTTCAGTTCAGGCCCTCATCGATGCCTGCATTGAGGAAGATGGAAAACTCTACTTGTGTGTCTCCAGCCCCACCATTAAAGACAAACCAGTGAGTTAAAATCATTTTACATCTGTAAATAAGCTAAAAATGTTTTTAAGTGGAAATTCTGTAGATAACCTAGTGTTGTTATAAACTTATTTACTGAACAGTTTACGTGTAAACCTTTTACAGTTTTTGTTTCAGTTATTTAGTTTGTTGGTGTAAATATCAGCTGGGTAGTTTTACTTTTGGTTTGTGCGTGATGATGCGTGAATCACTCTTGGCATCAGTGCACAGCTGTCTACGTTCTACTTACTTCCCCATAGCACTTAGACATGCAAGGACACTTGAAGAGTCTGATGATGAACAGTGACACTCCTTCAGAAACGGTTTGTTTTATGAGGCTGAGACTCAGCACAGACTCTCTGTTGTTCAGGTCCAGATCCGCCCGTGGAATCTGAGTGACAGTGACTTTGTGATGGACGGCTCTCAGCCTCTGGACCCTCGCAAGACCATCTTTGTGGGAGGAGTCCCTCGACCTCTGCGTGCAGGTGAGGGGACGAATTCAGACTTTCTCCAGATGTGACTATATTCAATACCTCAAAATTCTGTAAATATTATGTGCTTCCATAACCTAAAATGAGGTAAACCAAGTTCTTTTAAATTTTTTAACTTGTTATATGTAACTCTCTCTTGGTTTCTGTCTCTCACTCTCTGTGTGTAGTGGAGTTGGCGATGATCATGGACCGACTGTATGGAGGTGTGTGCTATGCTGGCATTGATACTGACCCTGAGCTGAAGTATCCTAAAGGAGCAGGTCGCGTGGCCTTCTCTAACCAGCAGAGCTACATCGCTGCCATCAGCGCTCGATTCGTCCAGTTGCAGCACAACGACATCGACAAGCGGGTGAGTGTACGAGTGTTTACAAGGTTGTTTTTCTACGAGGTAAATTTCGCACACCACTACACGCTTCCAGGTGTATCTGAAACATGCGGTCAGGGCTGCATTAAGCTGACGTGTGGCAGCAGCACCCTGGTATAGTGCAAAAGTATTTTATTTATATATAGTGCTTTATTTATTTATTATACATCCAACACAGAGTTCATGTTCTGGGTGGGACAGTGGAATCTGTACAGAAGGAATCTTACTCATGAACCAGCATAAAGCTGTACTAACAGCACCGCAGTGTATTATATCTGTTTCTGCCACATCACACCAGTCACTGTGCTTCCATTCTCCATCCTCTATACTCCATCCAACCATCCTCCCGTCCTCCATCCTCCCGTCCTCCATCCAACCATTCTCCATCCTCTATTCTCAGTCCTCTATCCTCCATCCTCCATTCTCCACCTGTAATCCTTTCTTCTGCTTATTTTTTTTTCTTTCTTTCCATCATTTTCTTTTTGTTATTTCCTCCTCTCTTTCCATTTTCCTTCCCAACTTTCTATAAATTCTTGTCTTCATGCTTTCATCTTCTCATTTTTTCTTTTCCTCCTTTCGTTCTTTCTATAATTTACTTTTTTTTTTTTTTTTTTTTTTTTTTTTTTTTTTTTTTTTTTTTTTTTTTTTTTTTTTTTTTTTTTTTTTTTTTTTTTTTTTTTTCTTTGCTTCTTACTATAACTTTTCTTTTTTCCTTCCTTCTTCTTCTTTTTCTTCCTCCTTCCCCCCTTTTCCCCCCTTCTTTTTTTCTTTCCTCCCTTTTCTTTTCCTTCCTTCCTCCTTTTCTTCCCCTTCTTTTTTTTTTCTTTTTCCTTCCTTTTTTTTTTTTTTTTGTTCTTGTCTTTATACTTTCATCCTCTCTTATTTCTTTCTTTCTTTCTTTCTCCTTTCTATATTTTCTTTCTTTTTGTTCTTTCTGTAATTTCCTTCCTTTCTTCCTTCCTTCCTTCCTCTTTTTCCAATTTCTTTTTTCCTTCCTTTCTTTCTACCTTTGCTTTTGTTTTTTCTATTTTTCTTTTCCCCATTTCATTCCTTCCTTACTCTTTCTTTCTCATTTCTTTCTTCCTTCCTTCATTCTTTTGTTCTTTCCTTCCATCTCCCCCCCCCCCTTTTGTCTCTTACTTCTTTTCTTTCCTTGCTTCGTTCCTCATTTTCTTTCCTTATTTCCTTCCTTTCCTTCCTTCTATCCTTTCCTCCCTCGGTCTGGTGTCAGTGCTTCTCAGTAGATCATGTTCCAGTGACAGGGTTAAATGGCTCAGACGATGTTGTTTTCTGCTTTGTGCCTCACTCGCAAACTCTCATCCCAAAATTTCGCACATGTACATTCAAGGTTCAGCATAACAAACCCACTACAAGCCAGTTGCAGGTCTCAGAGGACCAAATGATTGTGCATTTGTTGTGTAGGAGTACTAATCATCAGCTGTAGTGTATTTAAGTCTCCATTTGTCATTTTTCCTTACCTATTTGAAAAAAATTCTATTATATTAATGCTATTACTGTCATGGCTAATGTGGCCCTGCTGAGGGGCATGGCCTTGCACTCAAATCCTGGTAACTCATTGGCCCTGTATGTGTTTTTGTGTGTGTGTAGTTTACAGTTTATAGATGATCCCAGACAAAGTTCCAGGCACTTATTCAGGCTTCTGTTACACTCTTGTCACCTCACAATCATTTCCTACTCCAGCATTACGAATGGAAAGCATGAAACAGGCATGTAATCAGTTAGACCATCAGTTTCTGGATGACCGACAACCATTTGAAGACGCACGCAAACACACGCATACACACGCGCACACACATTCACACGCATTCAGGCTAATTATAGCATATGCAGTGGAGTTGTTTTCTATTTTAAGTGTGTTCTCCTATAGGACAGAGCTGATGGTGTGCAGATGAAGGCTGGCAGTCTGCCTGACTGGACAGAGTGATTTGGAACTCTGTGTGTGTGAGAGAGAGAGAGATGGAGAGAAAGAGAGAATCCGATCACCTTCTGGTCTTTTTAAGGGTGTACTATTGTGCTCATTTACACTGAATTCTGGCTTTCCACCAAAACAAGTCATCCTACAGTACATTCAGTTTCTCACGCTCGTGTTTTATTTGTGGCTCCTGCTGAGAGTGTCGGACTGGCCTCACTTTACAGTCTGCATCAACTTTTTCCTCACTTATTTCTGTTTTGTGGTTTTGATGAGTCAGTGAGAGGCTGGACTAGCTTTTTGAGGTGTGATATTTAAGGAAAGGCTGGGTGTAATTACTTTTTCAGCTGTGTGTCATAAAGGTGAGCGTGACATTTCATTTGGCTGAGTGATGCGGACACTGAAGCAGGGTTTTAGGTTTAGGTCTGGGAATCAGTGTTGGCACGAATAGTTTTTAGGTGTCTGAGCCTGTAATTATGGAGGGATTGGTTTAGAGACTGTTAATGTGGTATAACAGCAAACAAATGGGCTTCACACACACTAATAGTTTTCTGTAAACAGAAAAAAAAATCTGTTTTATTTATTTGTTTGTTTGCGTAGCGCAGTTGTTCAAACTAGTCTTTCCTTAAACGTGGACGTGCAGAACATTTTAAAGGGGAAACCTGCTTGAGTGATCACTTTGTCTTGGCGCACATCGAAGCCATATCCAGTTCCCTCCTGAGAAGGACGATGTAATGAGAACTTAACTTCGGGTATTGTTAGCACTAGTAACATGAAGCGGATTAGATGTTCAAATCTATTTCATAGCTGTTAAATACTTTTTATACCTCGAATAAAAAATGTTTGCGCTTACAGTTTTGCTTTTGTGACTCGACTGTTTTGATTTTTTTGTTAGAAAACCCTTTAATATAGTCATTCATATTGACTATTTTCCTTACAATGTGTTTTTGTGCTGTTTCGACATATTGTCCAGCCCTACTACAGAAATCACTTTTGTGACGTGTAACATAAAGAAAACACCTGGCAAGTTTTCAGCTGGAAAATTGAATTCAGCTGAACAAAAGAACCGATGATATGAAACAATAACTAAAGGAAAAAAAAAATTCAATTCTGGAGAATGAACAGATTCAGAAACCCAGGATCTTTCACTCATCTGAGCGGAGGACAAAATCAAACCATAACTTCACAAGTACGGTTTTGATATCCGATACATCCATATTTTTATATATTCTCCATCAAAATTGTACGACAGGGACGTCTGCTATGGAATTCCCATTTGTGCCTAAATCAAATAAACCAAATGGCAGTTTATGAAAAAGTGGGAAAATGCTTCATTAAAAGTTTTGATTCATCAGAATTGCATTGTTTTAATTGTTGTTGTTATTATTATTAGAAGTTATAAGTAACTAAAGAAACAGAAACATTCTTTGAAAATGTATATAATAATAATAATAATAATAATAATAATAATAATAATTTCTTATTTTAATAAGTTTTTTTCCTTCTTGTATTTCATATCTTCTTCTATATGGAGGGCATGGTGGCTTAGTGGTTGGGGGTTTGAATCTTGCCTCTTGTGTGTGTGTGTGTGTGTGTGTGTGTGTGTGTGTGTGTGTGTGTGTGTGTGTGTGGAGTCTGCATGTTCTCCTCCTCTGGTTTCCTCCCCCAGTGAAAGACATGCGTTGTAGCTTGATTGGCATTTCCAAATTGTCAGTGTATTGTGTGTGTGATTGTGCCCTGCGATGGGTTGGCATCCAGTCTAGGGTCCCCCGCCTTGTGCCCCGAGTTCCCTGGGACAGGCTCCAGGCTCCCCGCAACCCTGTGTAGGATAAGCAGTACAGAAAATAGATGGATGGATGGATATTTTCTGCCATTGACTTATGTGGAATATTTACTATTTAATTAATTGATTAGTTTGTTTAATTTCATTATTAGGGGACAAGCCCAAAATGGGCAATGGCCCCTATTGTTTTCTTCTTATTGTTGTTGTTGTTGTTATTATTAATCAATAATTAATAAACCATTTATAAATTAATAAATCATTAGAAAAATTATTTTCAACTGTACTCCGATGCCAACGTGTAAGTTAAATCTTAGTGTTCTGGAACTTTCATGAATTTGCTGGATATGCAGTGCTCTGGCAGTGTATTGAAAAACGAGCATGACAGGATAACGTCATGTAGAAATATAATTTTTTTTTTGGTTTGAAGCAGCATTCCTCACATTACATACCTGTTTCTTTTTAACCTGCTCTCTGCTGCTTAGTGCAAATCTCACGTTACGTCTCGCGTCTGCAGGTGGAGGTGAAGCCGTACGTGCTGGACGATCAGATGTGTGACGAGTGCCAGGGAGCGCGCTGTGGAGGCAAGTTCGCCCCGTTCTTCTGTGCCAACGTCACGTGCCTGCAGTACTACTGTGAGTACTGCTGGGCCAGCATCCACTCGCGCGCTGGCCGTGAGTTCCACAAACCGCTGGTGAAGGAGGGAGGAGACCGACCACGCCATGTCTCCTTCCGCTGGAGCTGATGGAGGAGTGACCACCTCCCTCCCTCACTTCTTCACTCCCATCATCCCCCTCCAACCAACTAACTACCACCATCACCACCATCACAACTACAACCGAAGATAACATGGGTCTTCTTTTATCCTTTCTTTTTAAAAAAAAAAAATGCACAGCTCTTAATATCTTTGTCCACCATACTCTCTGCTAATGAACATTCAGTCGAATAAGAATTTTGAGTCTTTCTGCTCAGAAATTTGCACTTTGGCACACATGTACACACTTGATGTTAGCTAGGTCATGACAATACTGTTCTTTTTTTCAAATTTACTTCAATTTCCTCTAGTCAGTCAGTGTTTCCCAATAGGACATCATTTAGACAAGAGTGAGACTAACACACACACACACACACACACACACACACACATATATATATATATATATATATATATATATATATATAAAATTTAAAAAATATATTATATTTTTGGTTTTTTAATCTATAAATATATATATACGCATAGATAATTCCTTTTTTATTTTTATTTATTTCATTTTCTTTTTTTTTAAAAAGGAGCATGCACTTGTTTTCAGAAAACCTATATCATTGCCCCGAGTAGAAAATGTGAGGGAACAAAATTAAAAGGTGAAAGGTGAAAATCAACCTTTATTAAGGGTAAAAGGAAAAAAACAAACAAAAACAAACCAATCATAAATTAATTTAAAATTCGAACACACCTACTGTATTCGCTCTCAACAGTTCAGTTAATACCTCATGTGCACAATCAGATTTTGTTTCCTTCGCTTATCATTTTTAGGCCTTTTTTATTTTTTTAACAATATTATTTTTAGTGTTATGTACATGTAATGCTGCAATAGCTTTTGCTGCTAAATCCATGGTATATAGGTGTATACCATAGTACTTTATTCAGGCTGGGAAGTGGATGAGAATCGGTTAGGGCGCCTGGTTGGGAGGAGTGCAGGCCGGCATGAGAGCGAGCGTTGGCCTCGGAGAGGTCTGCGCTCGCCCCTGAACTGCATGTTTCTCCGAATCAGGTCTCTGCATGCAATAGAATTTTCAGTATCGAGTCTATTATTAATATTGGCCCACTTTGCACATGGTAGACGACGACACGGCAGGAAAGTGCGCAGGAGACAGAGACGCCACGAGAGGAAAGCCCGTCTTGCCCGATCTCAATCTCACTGATCGTATCATGCCGAAAGCTAAAAGCGAGAACAGACGACTAATCCGCAGTTCTGATTTAAAAGGCCTAGATGTAGGATAAGTCTTCAAACAAGCTGTCTCTAGTAGGTGAAGAACATTTTTCTTTTTTCAGTGATTTGTTAATATAATTGTGCAATTTTTTTATACAGTATGTAGTTAGGTTTGAGTATATGCCTAGAACTGTGATTCGCTTTAACTGTTCTTAATGTCTAATAAGTCCTGTGAAAACTTCATAACCAGTGTATACAGTACACAGTCTTCCCTGACCCTCTGTTTCGTATACACACACACACACACACACACACACACACACACACACACACACACACACACACACACCTTTGATAGTTCTCACTCACACAGGATGTATAAAAACTAGCCCCTTTCCTAAAAACTACCAACACCATTCACTAGAACTAATACCACATCAGGCCTCGACGCTTCTGCCTGACTAGTGAAGTGACTAAAAGACAAAAAAAATACTGCAGTGACGTGTGTTTTTCCCCGCAAAGACCCACATAAAGAGTTCCGACCGTGTGACTGCAGCACATTGGATTAACATCACCAGAACATTGTGTGCTCGCTGCATTTATATATCTATATATCTATATATACACAGATTTTCCTGCAAAGCTTGAAGAATAGAACCAACCTGCTAATAATGATGGTGGATATTTTTTTAAGACTATGGGCTTGAGAGAGGACGAGTGGGAGTTTAGGAGAACACAAGTATTGGCTGCTGACGTGATGCGTTTAAGAGCGAGACAGGTTTTACGAGCCCGCGACAGTCCCGAGCTCGGTGTTTCATGGAGCGAATGGTAAATGGTCCCATCCCGTTTTCCCGTAGTGACATCCATCACACCGGAAAAGGCCGCAACAACCGTGGCTCGGGTTTTTAATCCTAAACAGTCACCTTTAGGATGGAACACTTTGTTCGCTTTTGGAAGAAAAAAAATGTAAAACAAGAGCTACTTTTTTTTTACTGATGGTAAAAAACAAAAAAACAGCAGAAAACTAATCATGAATAGCAATGAGGATCCTTATGGACGTGAATTCTGGGGGGTTTGTGATATTTCCTTCCCAACCCAGAAGGGTTTTCTAGATCTGTTCCTTTTCTGTAATAGACATTTGTTATGCACTACTCTTTGTATCTAGATGGTTAGCTATCAGTCAGCTATTTTTTTTGTTGAGAGAGCGCAAGCGAGAGAGAGAAAGAGGAAAAAAATAGAAAATGTGTGCTTTCTGACTGATGTGATCTTTTGCAATACCTCAATTTTGAAATATAATAGGAGAGAAATCAATATTTTCTAAGTAAGTTTATTCAAATACAAAATATATATTAATTTAAATTTGCAAGAAAATGATTTAACAGATGGTTAATTTTATTTTTGTCATGTTGATTTGCTTTTATGTTTAATTTTATTTTTTTGAGAAAAAAAAATGATAAAAAAGCAACTGAAGGAGCTAGAGCTTTATAACTTTAATAGAGTAAGAGTCAGCTGAAGTAGAGACGACCTTAACACGGCGTAAATGGAGAGAGAGATTCGCCAACTGCACGCCACAGTGTTAAAAAAAAGAAAAGAAAAAAAAAGTTCATACAACATCTTACTCCAGAAAGAAAAAAAAAAAAAAAAAACATGGAGTCGACATCCATTAGGTGCTTAAAAAGTCAACTGACGATATTTCCCTTGGTTTTGTATGTTTATAATCAGTCATTTACTGACCAGTGAAACAAAAAATTTTTTGTTTGTGATTTTTTTTTTTTAAACAAAAAGCTTTTTTATGTTTCTTAAGTGTAGCCCATTTGTTTTGTAAAAGCAAATTGCCCTGTTTTGTTAACCTGACCTAATTTAAGCTAAACTGGTCTTTGAGGGTTCTTGATTAAATGGAGAAAAACGAAAGGAATTTTTTTTGTTTTGTTTTGTTTTTTAAATAAAATAATTAAAAAAAAAACCCACACACAAAGATCCGAACAGTTTCGGCTGTAACTTGATCGAAATCCCCCAAGGTGCATCAGCGGCGTGGTGGCCTTCTATTCACCTAAGACTTGAATTAGTCCCATTTTTTTTAAGGCTATAACCTCGATTCTTTGTTGTAATGTGCAATACTGTTTGTACTGTTTGTAAAAAAGAAAAAAAAAAAGAAAAGAAAAAGAGGCATAAATCTTTATTGCAGATTTATTTTCATTGCAAGCATTGTGATTCACTAAAATCATTTTCTACTGTGTATTTACCTACTCTACATGCTAGTACCTTCCAGTGGTAATGTAGCCTTTATACTGAGAAATTTTTCATTATTTTTAGAGATTTTTTGCAAAAAAAGAAAGGAATTAAAACATTTACATATTTTTTTCTTCTTTTTTTTATTTCATATTTCTTTTACAGACTTATTTCTCAACCATTAATATTGGCTATTTCTGGGGGAGATTTTCATATCTGGTCAATGTCGTTAATATTATTTTGTATTTTTACTTGGAATAAATTAATTTTATGATGCTAATTCTTTAAAAAAAAATTATTTTTGTTCATTTTATTTGATGAAGCTGAGAACCTTTGTAATGTTACTAGTGTCTAGATTTTTTGAAATGCGAAGCTTTGTGTTAACTCGCTGATGTTGCTAACATTAGTGTGACAATGATCTCAAGTAATGGGGAAAAAAATTCAAAGCTAGGAATTGATGCTCGGGAATGGAAAATGATTGGTAATGTACAGACTGAATGGGCAATAAAACGAAATGGCAGAAAGGAGCGAATGTGAGGTGAATGTTTAACTACTTCTACTCCGATCACTGCCACTGAAAAGCCCACGATCTGCTGAAATTAAAGCAGCGTGGTGCGGCTGGAGAGTGTCACAACAACTTTCTGAGAGCATTCACTCACAAATACCCTTAGAAGATTTCTTTTCCCACCTGTAGCAGGACTCATTTAGACAAGAGTCTAGATAAGAGGGCAGTTGTTAAGGTTCTGTGCTAATCCTGGGCCACACTAGAAGATAATCCGGTTGAAATTGTTTTCCGTTTTCTCCCCAAATATGCTCTTGCCAATTCCCATCCACCAACTTACTCTCCTCGATCACAGGCCAGCTACCACACAGAGAGGGTGAAGGCCAACTGCATCTTTGCAAACTGTTGACCTGCTGCGTCAAAGGGCAGTATAACACTCAGAGGAACCTGATATCGGCACGAGCTCACAGATGGCAACGATTGGCTAGTGTCACTGTGATTGACGGGTTATGCCGTCCTTCACAACAAGAGACCTCGAGCCAATTTCGCTCTTGACTTTCGGCCACGGATAGCTGTGGCATTGTTGGGATTCTCCCAAGCTTGTTCTCCCGACGGTAGCACAAACACGCTTTTTTTTTGGCACCAAGATAAAATGAACCAGAACCTTCTGACCAATTAGATCTAAGCGTTTAACTGTGCTGTGATGTAATCATAGATTTGAAACCTGCAATATTTACGTGGTATGAGTGACAGCTGAGCAAAATCGTCATCCACCAAGTCATATTATATACAACAATATATATATTGTTTGAGAAATTTGGCAAATTCCTAGGTTCTGAGAGTTGGGATCATTGGTGCAGTCGGTCATTTCTCGCACCCCCAGGCTTGGGGGTTCGAATCCTGCCTCTCGCATGTGCTTCGGGGGTTTCCTCCGGGTACCCCGCTTTCCTCCCCCGGTCCAAAGACGTGTGTTGTCCGTAGTGTGTGAATGGGTGTGTAATTTTGCCCTACGATGGGTTGGCACCCCGGCCAGAGTGTCCCCCGAGTTCCCTGGTATGGGCTTCAGGCTCGCCACAATCCTGTGTAGGAAAAGCAGTACAGAGGATGGGTGGATGGGTGGGTGGGTGGATGGATGGATGGATGGGTGGGTGGGTGGGTGGGTGGAGGGGAATCCTATAGTGTGACCCAGGCGTTAGTGACGGAAAGATTGTAGAGGTCTTGAACAAGCCGCTTAATGCTCTTAACCCATCAGCGTGCTGTTTGAGACCCTGCGCTCTGCCCCCGACATTCTAATCAAAGTTGAGTAAATATTTCCACGTATTTGTTTTTCATTTTCGTACACTCCATTGTGATTGTAGCTGTGTGTGCATGTAGTCCGTGACCGTAACTCGGTCAGCGTTCAGATATGCAACTGATCCAACAGTTCCCCCAAGTTCCTTCAAGTTCACAAGTAACGATTTTGGCTACGATCTTATAGAACACCCCGTCGTAATTTTTTTTTATTTTTATATATATATATATATATATATATATATATATATATATATATATATATATATATATAAAAATTAATAAAAAATGTAATTCTTAAGGAAGTAAATGCTCCAGCTCTGGTGTTGTGGTCCTCTCTTTTACACCAATATCAAAACAAGAATGTCCTCTCTAGCTTGCTTATTTCTACCTATTTGTTTTGGTCTTTTACTAATCCGAGGCTTGCCTACTAACCTTCTAATGTCGTCCTCCTGAAACGGTTATTTTTGCTCTCACTGGCGACTGTTGATCATTTCATCATTAGCTCACTGCACTCGTTTTGTAACCCTTGTTCTAAAAGGACCTTCACGTAGAATAATATCACCGAACAGCTGCTGAGGAACGAGGAGACGAGAAAGCAAAGCCGCGTCCTGGCCACTGTTTCACACTCTCTCTGTAAATGTCTATATATATTTCCTGTACTAGATTCGGGGAGTTATTTATTCACCTGTGCTTCATATGCTCATTCTCCGTGGGTGGAGCTGCAGCCCACTCGGTCATGTTGTGAAAAACAAAAAGCAAAAAAAAAAAAAAAACCCAACCCCCATATACAGATATAACTATATACATGAAGGACTGATTTCTTTTTCTAAGTTATGTTGTAATTTATAACTAAGGGCAGGTTCTATTATGACAAGGTTTTAAGATTGTTGACTTGGACCTGTGCTTGTCTAATGTTGTAGTTAAACTGTGATTTAAAAACAAACAAACAACAAAAAAAATAAACACAGAGGGCAATGCTGCTATTGCTTACAACTTGCTTCAAGTTTGTAGTTCCCACCTTCATTATTTCCCCCTTTTCTGTACTAATAAGCAGATCTTATTAAACATAGTTGTATGATGCTGCGACGTGTGGTCGTCTTTTGCATGGCCTCAGTGTTTTCCTGTAACTCTTTGTTGCATGAATGTACCTGTGTCTACACCACAACGTCTAATGATGTCCATCTTGTACATTCTGATGAAAATCGTGTATTGAACAGAACTCCGAGCAGGCTGAGACACACCCTAACCACTAATTCACCTCTTCAGTGCTCGTTCTGCATTTAAAAAGTGCTTTAACCACAACGTCTGGCTTTTTAAAAAAAAAAAAAAAGAAACATTTCACTTAGTAAAAGGTAAAAGGTCTTCCAGGCGTTCAGGCATGAACTACTTAACCTTCAGTACATCTCCAGCTGGACTAAAAATACCTGCACTTCCTTAAGCTCAATATGGTGTGTGGAGCATTAATTATATCTCTAGGGATAAATCTCTAGGCATTTGCAGGGTCATAGTGTGAACAGCCAGGAGCTGAGACAGCACCGCTAAAAGGCAGATCTAAGCAGAACACACACACACACACACACACACACACACACACACACACACACAACTAAATGACAGATCCACCTAATTATGTATGTATGTAGTATGTACATATACTGTTCAGGAGACCAATTTTGACATTTGTAATTGTATGCAAATATTACAGTAGAAGAATCAAAAAGTCACCCAATTGAGCAGACCGGTGTTTCATTAACATAATGATCCGTGGTTACCCAGGTGAGGATGGGTTCCCTTCTGAGTCTGGTTCCTCTCAAGGTTTTTTCCTCATATCATCTTTTTCCTCACCGGCTCGCTCAATAGGGATAAATTCCTTCACGTAAAAATCTGTATCCTGTGTTTATATGTTTCTGTAGAGCTGCTTTGAGACAATGTCCATTGTTAAAAGCGCTATACAAATCAAATTGAATTGCAGAGACAGAATAGGACCAATGCTGCCCTGAAACGCTGAATCGGTATCTGATTCCCAGTTGCCGTTGGGTGAGGAGCTCAGAGGTGCACTCAGCGCTGGTTCCAGTTCATCCCGGAGATGCTCGGTGGGGTTCAAATCCGAGCTCTGTGCAGAGTTCTACACCATGTCTTCATGGAGCTCGCCTTGTGCAGAGTGACATGGTTATGCTGGAACAGGTTTGGGCCTCTTGGTTCCTGTGTGCTTCTAACAGTCTGGGGAAGAACCACATATGGGTGTGATGGACAGATAGACTGCCTGGCCAAAACAAAGGTCACTGTTGACATTTAAATAAGCAAATAGTTTAGAGCGTATGATTGGATCATTACTGCAGCGATTAATACGTTTCAGCTGGCAACAATTATTTGAACCCTAACTGATGCAGTGTGTAGCTTCTCATTTCTTAAACACACATGCCAGAAGACGTGTCCCCTGCTCGTGGAAAATATGTTAGTGTGTTTCAGAAGGGGCAAATTATTGACCTGCATCAAGCAAAGAAAACAACCGAGGAGATTGCTGAAATCCCTGGATTTGGGTTTAGAACTATCCAAAGAATTAACACCTGGACGAAGAGTGGTGAAAGGTCAACTTTGAGGACGAAATACGGTCAGAAAAATTAACGTTTAAAATGTTCAGAACGCTTGGCGAAGTCACATTGTTAATAAATAAATAAATAAATAAAAATTGCCACTACAACTCATGGCTGTGTTTAATAGTGGAAATACGAGCATTTCCACACACACAATGCGATGAGAACTTACAGAATTGGGACTAAAGAGCTGTGAGGCCTAATCAGTGTGAGGCTATTTTCAATTTGCTAGGGACAGTAAAGATCGGACTGTGGAGCAATGGAAAAAGTTCATGTGGTCTGATGAGTCGAGATGGACACTACGTGATGGGTACGATGAAACGATGCAGCCATCGTGTATAGCGCCTTCTGTACAAGTCTCTGGAGGCAGTGGAATGATCTGGGGTTGCTTCTAACGGTCAGGTCGAGGCTCCGTGACGTTCTGCTGCGATAAAATGGAGTCAGCCGAGTACCTGAAAGTGATGGATGACCAGGTTATCCATCAATTTCTTCTTTGACAGCACAGGCATATTGCAGGACAACGCCGAGATTCATCAGGCTCAGATCGCGAGTGGTTCAGAGAGCATGAGGAATCATTTTCACACATGAATTGGCCACCACAGAGTCCTGACCTTAACCCCGGTGCAAGTGTTTGAGATGTGCTGGAGGAGACTTCCCGGTGTGGTTCGACTCTACTCAATGCGAGATCTTCAAAAATGAACACGACTCTGTCTGGAACACAACGCCAGAATGAACGCTCGCCGTACTCAAAGCTAAAGGTGGTGCAACTACATTGTTTTGGCCAGGCGTTGTATAGAATGGTGAGCCAACTTTGCAACAATTTGGGGAAGAACAAATGGGTGTGATGGTCAGGTGTCCACAAACTTTTGGCCATAGTGTTTTTTTTTTTTAAATGAATCCATTTCCTTGTGAATGTGAATGTGCCGCACATTTAAAGATGTCCATCAGACACTTGGATTTCAGCCCAGGAAAGAGGTTAATTAGTCGTCTTTTAGTTTATACTTTTATTTATGATGCTTCTCAGAAGGTCGACATTTCTGTATTATAAATTCTTTATTCTGCATTTTTTTTTACCTTCATGAACTGCAAGCCGTAATCAAGGTTATTAAATGAACTTGAAATATTTCACTTCGTGTGTATTGAATTTAGAGAAGTTCCACTTTTCGAATGAAAATGACTGGAACCAAAAAAAAAAAACCCTTCCCACAATATTCAAATTTTTCTGAGATGCAGCTGTATATATGGGAATAAATGCAATAGAATTTATACAGCACAGTAGAAAATAACCATCAGAGCTTATTCCAACGGTGAAAAGTAAATTTAATGGAAACTAAATGTCCAAAATGTAGATAGATTGGTCATGTCATCACACTGAAAGCTTTTTTTTTTTTAACCAAAGTGCAGCTTAAAGGAACAGCTTGCCGTAAATCAGGCAGCCATCAGACCCGTGCTGTTTGGCATGATGTGCGAGCAAATGTTAGCATGAGGATGTCAGGATTGCATCAGTTACAGGAAACACCCAGTTCTGATATCAGGACTGCATCAAAAATACAAACATTTTATTGGTGCATCCCGGGTTTGTGGATTCTACACACGCTGCACTGATAAAACACCAAACCAGGACGAATCAACATTCCACTTTTTTTTTCTTTTCCTTTTAAAGAACAGACAGGCATCAAAGAAAGCTCATTAGAATTTATTACAATTCTACTGGCTTAATCAAGAGAAGGCAAATTACAGAAATATTTACAAGTCCTTGTTTACTTTTTAAAACTATCCAAGATTCGATGGGCGTCCTATATCTGCAAGGTGAACATTACCCATGATTCCAGTCAGCACCGTGCCCTTGCACATGCCAGACGTTTCACATTTTCTCCCTGTATGAGTGTGTCATGGTAGGCTGTGTGTCTGATCAGAGCTTTAAAAGGCGGATGAGGGACCAACAGGCTTCAGAGAAAGAGACCATCGCCCCCTAGTGGAAAGGAAGATTAGCACACCCCCCCCATTCCAGTTAAATGTTTTTCTGTGGTCTAAACGTCTACAGTGTCCCCTGGTGTTCTAGATACAAGGCTCCAGAAGCTTTTTTGGTTATGATGGCTGTCCATTTCTACAAAAATAAACAATATATACAAAATCCTATGTTTTGTATATTGGCTTCTATGCCTATTAAGATCCAATACTGATTTGACTTTCGAGGTAAGCTTTAAGACTGTGTATAAGTGCAGAAGGACTAGTCTATGATCAACTAGGACTGTTTATGATCAACAAGACAAGGAAGATCCCACAGCATGTTCGAGAATAAAATCAGCAGACCAAGTCTGGGGGAATGAGTTAATCCCAGTGTGTTTGTCCTCAGCGTGGCAGTGTGGGGGTAGGAGAGCATACATGTCGAGTACGAGAGTTCTTGAACAAGCTCAAGTCCAGGCTGACATAACTGACCAAAAGGTTTGTAAGGAATCATGGCCAAATGTTTTATCCAGAGGGTGTTTCACTCGGAGTTAATATGATCACATTTTTGTCTGGAACAAATAAAAGTGGTCGATCCCAAGAGGACATTTGGTGGAGGCTGTGCGAGTAGGATGTGCCGGGTTAGTGCAGTGACAGCATGAAATGATCCAGGTCATACTCTGCTTCATACTGGTGCTGGTCCCACAACTCCCCCAGGCCGTCCAGTACAGACTTCATACTGGTCTTCCCTGAGGACGAGGATGCCGCGTCGCTCTTCTCGACTTTACCGTCCTAGAAAACAGAGGTTACAAGTCAGACAGAATACACACATTTCATTCACATTATGTGCATTTTTTTTTTTTTAAACAGAAAAGCAAAACTTTGTTTCCCAAATTTCTCAGATTTGTGTGGGGTCAGTGTGAAAGAACGCATGGCATGTCTCACTTAAAACGCCTTCAAATTCCAACAACTTTGTTCAAGTTTTCAAATGAAAAATGTACTATACTGCAATATTAAATTCAGACATTAGCAGTAAGCAATAAAAATAATCATTCATAAGGTAAAATCAATTTTATTGACAAACAATTCAAAATGTGGACCCCCCCCCCTCCAATATGCATTATATTTATGCATCATCAAAGCCCTAACATGCGCACACAGCCTGTGCTGTCTAGTCCCAAAGATCCTTGCCCTGTTTGTGAGGTTATCCATCCGCATGTACATATGGGAAGGCGTATAAAACCTAACGCTATTGTGTACAGACATAAGCGCCAGTGTTAACCGGTTCCTCCCTCTCCCACAGAGGCAACCCCTCACAAAGTTCCACTGTATGAAGCATGAGGGGGCTCATTTATTCCCACAATGACATAAGTAGGACAGTGTTGGGCACACAGACACCCGAACTCGGATGAGCGCCATGAGTATGAGTAACTTTGATGAGTAACCCTTAAATGAACAAATGCATGTGGCTATGTGAAGATTTTATACTGTGCACCTTTGATACAGTGGCGTTGTTAAAACAGCCTGACAAGAGGCACACATACCTTGTCCAGGGTGAAAAGGTTCAACAGCTGATCTGTGCCCATGCTCTGGAGGCTGGAGTTCTCCTGACTGATCACGGTGTTCGCTATGCTCATCTTAAACTTCTGCAGACCCATGATCTTCTCCTCCAAAGTGCCACGAGTGATCAGACGATACACGTTCACCACACGTTTCTGAAACCCAGACGCGCCCAGGCTTTAATTTTTCTAGCCGAAAGCAAATGCCAGACACTTTCGTAAATAACTGGACTACATACAGATATAAACTTACCTGTCCTATTCGGTGAGCACGGTCCATAGCCTGTAGGTCTCTCATTGGGTTCCAGTCATGTTCCACGAACACCACGGTATCAGCTCCCGTCAGGTTCAAGCCCAGACCACCCACGTGTGTTGTCAGTAGCAGCACGTCTATCGAAGGGTCGTTGTTGAACCTGCAGGACAAAAAGGTAACGGTAAAGGGGAGAGGTGGAGACATTCAGCCAGAACCATAGTTTATGTGAAGATCATTGGTTTGTATAATGAAAATATTCAATCCACATTTGAATGCTTCAAGAGTCCTTTCTCTACATTTTGTACAATCATCTTGTCCATGCATTAAACCGTTGCCAAATTACTCGTGGTACACTTCATGTACAAAACGGGGCATCAATAGACTTTAATGCCAACATTTTTTTCTTCCACCACGCATTTCCTGATTACATATGAAAAATTATTTCTTTCAACAGTATCCATTCATAACTGGCATTTATGAGAATCCATCTTTGTGACTGAATCACAGATGGCAGTTTACTGATCACACAATGCACTGTTTAACAATGCGGTTCGGTTACACACCATGTAGTGAGAACATACTGAAAAGGAAGCCATCTGGGAACCATGACAGGCTTAAATAAATGATGAACATGGTAACATATGGATTTATGAACATGGATTCTCGCTAGCCTAAGAAAAGTTAATTCTAGCTAAATTCTCCTGGACTAGAAAGATGTGCATCTGTACGAGTGTGTACGTGCATAAGGTTATATTTATGAGCATTATCACCTGGAGACGATGGAATGGCGCAGGCCTGCGGGTACACTGCCGTCCAGACGCAAATAGGTGACTGTTGGCAGCTGAGGCTTCAACAGATCATGCTCCACCATGTCCAGCATGCTCTTCAGCTGGCAGAAGATCAGCACACGGTGCTGAGCCACCACAGCCTCTGTACTGACATCCGAGGAGCCGGATGAACCCAGACCACAGTCCAGCAGCAACTGCATGGTGAGAACGTGTTTATTCAAAAAAAATTTATTTATCTATTTTTATTCAATGCAAGTGCTGCAATTCTGATGTCTGTGATAAGTGACATCCCAGTTTTCAGCAAAATTAGTTAAAACACAATATACAAATGATTAACTCCAGACATCCCATGACAATTTGTTGGAGGAATCTACACTTTCCAGGTTTCCACTTGCAACTTTACTACTTGCTTGTGTCTGGTTTCCATAGCTGCTGCATTCAATACTGACATTCTGACATCGAAGAACAAAAAACAAATAAATAAAGGAAGAAAAATACCCATTTAACCATTTCCAGCACAATGCACAAGCCTGTATTTCACAATTCCTGCTTTTCCAAAATTATAGAAAATAAATACAAGAGGTCAATGAATCTACCTGTTTAAGGGCAGAAAGTTTTGGTGCATGCTGGATGTCCCGGAGACTGGAATTCTGAGAGGTGAGCTGCTCGCTAATGCGCTTGTGCTCAGGATGCTGAGGTGTCAGGACCAGTGCTGGGTGGTTACACAGCTTCCTGAGGTACTGCAGTGCCTACACAATATATACAGTGTTAATGCTAAAACTACGACAAAATATTCCATTCATGTTACATTGCATTACAATTTAGTCAAAACTGGTCAAATTAGTAATTAGTTCTAATGTACAGTCTAAGGAAATGGAATTAAGGGGGGTGCCTTAAAATTGGGCACACCATCATCCTCATTTCTGGTACGACTTTGCTGTTGCACGTAACTGACTAGGAACTCACTGCAAAGTCCGATCAGAATTTATTTTCTTTCATGGGTTTGATCAAAGTGAATGCTTTATACATTTATCTGGAATGTTTTACAGTGCATGTAGTCCTAAAACAGCTAAACTACTTTTTGTCCTGGGGTGACCTCCTTTGATGTCTCACCTGGAACACGTGTCCTGTGGCCTTCAGTTTGGGTTTGTCCTCATCCTCTTGAGCGGCTGTGGAGAAGGCATCGTCCACATTCACCTTAGCACGAGACTTGGCAAAGTCCTCATACAATTGAACCTGCACACAGAGAGAGACAGAGACTAAAATGAAACTATGTGGACCCTTACAATAATTTCATTAAATTCCAGGCATCAAAACATGGTCAACATTAATGTATTCATACGGGAAAGACTTTCCTCATTGGACAAATGGATCGGTTTTACGCTCTGCTGACAGGAGTACATGAATACAAGTGAACATGCAAATGACACTACCTGTAGGGGACTCAGGTTACAGTAGTAGTCTTGTATAATCTTGGGTGGCAGATCTTGTAGGACATCCTCCTTCATCCTCCTCAGGAGAAAGGGTAGCACTTGCCGATGCAGAGCCTCCATAGCCAAAACCCCTAAGAGACACTCTCGGTCAAAATACACTACATAACACTTTTCACACTCAGCTGTATTTGCAAAATCAGGCACATATAACAGAAACAGAGACAGACTAGAGGAATGTACGCATTATCTACCATTCTGCAAACAACTGAGCACACAACAAAAATCGACGTTCAAATTTGGCCAATCTAAGATTGCAAAAACTCCTCAGCAATGATGCTCTCTACCAAACAAATCAATCCTGGGTACACACTCATTCAAGCCAAGTGTAAAAACACCCTAAATTCCACCAATTCACATGGTTAATAACGAATCAACCATCACCTTAGCATCGCCCAAGCCTATAGAATAATGCTAGCGCATGGTCACCACTAAAAGAAGATTCACAACACACCATTTATAAAAAGAAAATAATAAAATAATAAAATAATAAGGGGGGCTTGGTTACGAGGAGTTCTACCTGCTTCCTGTTCCCGAGACGAACTCTTGGCGTCTCTGCTAGCAAGGATGGGCTTCCCATAACGGGCGGCAAACTGGCGCTCCGTACCCAGAAAGCCTGGCATCAGGAAGTCAAAGAGAGACCACAGCTCTAGGACATTATTCTAGAAAGGAGACAGGATGAGAGAGGATAAGAGGCTTTTTCCCCCCGTTCTATTTTCAACACTTGTTCAGGAAACCTTCCTAAGAACCCATTGAAGTAAGAAGGGTCCAAAAAAAAAAAGGTCAAATTATTCAAAAATATTTAAAAAAATGCCTTTTCATGCTCCATAACAATGTACAACAAGATGTCCACTAAACCCAGGTGCCATAGGTACAACATGTCAGCACACTCACAATTAATCTTAAAGTCACCGGATTCGTTCGTACATTAACCCTCTTACCCCTTAGTTCCCACAGTATCATGTCCCACAACCCCCATATATTCCCCATAGAAACAGCATGCCAACCCTGAGTTCCTGGGCCAAAATTGGCCCCAAAATCGACACAGAAGTGACAATCAGCATTTATAAAAACCCGAAACCAGGATGAAAATACTTAAATAAGGCTGAAAATCACATAGTATGGTTATACATTTGTAGCACTCAAAGAAAACCCTTTACCTCGTGAAATTTGTACATTATTCCACATAACGTTCTAGAGAGTTCATGTTTTTTCTGAAACATGAGAAAGAAGAGTTAAGGAGTTCTAGACTCACCTGAATGGGAGTCCCTGAGAGGATAATTCTGTAGTTGGCAGACAGCTGCTTGATAGCTTTGGATAATTTGGTCTTCCCATTTTTAATAACGTGACCCTCATCGAGGATGCAGTAATTAAATTTTATATTCCTGTTAGTGTGGGGAAAAAAAAATCAAATCAAATTAATTCAATGGTTAAACAGACGGAAAGCAGATTTGAAATGCATACGGCAACCAGAATATCAACCTAAAAAAGTCGATGTCATTCCGCACTACATCGTACGACGCTACCACAAGGTTGTGCTTTTTCACTTGGTGCTGTAATCTGGAACAGAAACGGTGAAAGAGCAGAGTCAACCAAATGCCAATTTAATGGTCCTCTATTATAAGGACAGTTAATCAAGCCCCAAAACAGTAGGCCTGTTTGAACTGCAGTGGATGGTGAGGAACGTACCGTGCTCTCTCTGTAGGGGGACCTGTATAGTGTAGAGGGTTCAGGTACTCCTTTGTGCAGAACTTGCCTACCTCGTCCACCCAGTGGCCCGTCAGAGTAGGGGGGCACACAACTATAGAGGGCAGAGGACAACAGTCTATAGCCTTGGTCCGGGCATACTCCTGTGCCCTGCACACAAACATGTAAATAATTTTTTAATTAATTAATTAATTAATAAAGGGAGATTTAAACAGGAGGAAAAAGAATTAAAAATGGTAAATAAGGCAAATAAATTGGAGGAGACAAGCTTGAATTATTCACAAAATGATTTCTTTATATTATTATATAAAAGGACAGCCTTAATCTAGAATGGCTTGTACTGATGGAAATGCAGAGAGGAGTACCTGAGGTAGTGGTCTCCAGCCAGAATGCAGATGGATTGAAGGGTTTTCCCCAAACCCATATCATCACACAGGATTCCATGCAGCTTGTACTTATTCAAGAAAGACAACCAGTTCACTCCATCCTAGTGCAAAGAAGATCCATTTTTAAAAAATGGAAATAAATACCTCAAAGCCACACCATACATCTTTTTACATTCATTTTCCCACGGAGTAATTCAAACGAAATCTATGTTCAAACTGCAGCACTTGTATCAAACACTAACTACAGTTCAGAGAGAAAAAGAACAAAGTCATCTAATTCCACAGGCAGATTTTTCACTCTGGATTTGTTTTCAGTCCAGTGGGAAAAGGAAAGTGAGAGCCACTCCATTTTCCAGCTTACAATTTGTTTGGTATAAATGTAATTTGTCATCAACACACCACCGCTGGCTCTCTTTCATTTAAAGGCAAAATCCATCTGTGATATTGACCGTGAGGATGGAGAGGGGATAAAGTGCTGAGTAGCCACTGGTTTAATTGAAGTGCAGAAAGAGTAGAGCGAGGCCATATTTCACCCAGTACTCAGCAGGAGTGGTGTAGCTGCACTTGGTCACTTATGCAAATGAATGCAGCAGAGGCCACATTACACAACACACACACCCAGTCTAGTCAACAAATACATGCATAAAAGAGGTCGAAGATTTGAAACAGGCAGTCATGACACACTTGAATTCAATAAATCAAGTGTTGAATATTTATAAGTTTAAACAAAACACACATTTAACACATAAAGAGCACGACCATGAAACCACCTACCTGCTGATATTTCCTGAGTTCTGCCTTAATAGGGACAGGGATTGTGTAATTCTCTAGCTTTCTGCTATCCAATAGCTGTTCCAGAAAGTGACGCTCTCTGGCCTTCTGACGAATGAGGTCATCCGACATCGTGGGCGGGTTGGGGATGCCAGCCTATAAAATGGACACCCAGCAATAAGATGTGCATAATTTTTTATATCTTTCCCCCCCCCCTTTGCATGAAAAGCTATCTAGACTGAAAAGAATCTTTGTAACCTTGTATAGATCTATTCATTACTTACATTATCTGTATCTGCATTAAGCATTTACACAAGGAACAGTGTTACCAAGCCATATTCCCTGCATTTGTGTGCTGATTTGTTTAACAATGTGAATGATTCAATGTTCTAGGCAGAAAATCCAACCTAGCTTATAATGTGCTTTGTGTGTGTGCAGTTAATGATGCTTATAAAACAAATGTCAGATTCAGGCATAATTTTCAGACATGAGGAAGAGCAGCAACATATTTTAGGAATGCCATGGTGCAGGTTCGAGGAGTATTACACAAATTTTCCAGTTCTGGACAAGTTTTATTTGCCATTTCAGAACCAAATTAGATATGGACCCAGAATATTTTCCTTTAGTGATATTTGTGTATTCAACTCGAATAGAATTTAGTCCATATATTTCCCCCATTGGTGCAGTTCACGTCAGTGAGTGAAAACACAGAAATCACAGCCTAGTGCAGAGCAAAACCATTAGTCCAAGTTAATCTTAATTAGTCTCGTTCCAATTAATAATTAACAACAAACAAACCCTATTGTGGTTTGATTACAGTGAGCAAGCAAATGACTCTATATAGGCCAACCCGAATTAAGTGAAACAAGCGTACCATGTATTTTGGCTTGCCATATTTGTTTTGTAGATGCGAGCTGCTAAACTGACTCATAAGGCATAAACTGAGGCAAAGGACAGAATTGTAGCACTGATCTGGAGATTTTAACCAATTCTGGATATGATACAAAATGTTTTAAACTAGTCATTTATATAATTATCTAATCATTTATTTAGCAGCAGCTCCGTTTTCCTTGCTTAATTTCTTGGTGATAAAATTTGCAAAGATTTGTTTACTTTGTTTGGTCACGCTATTCCAGACCAATTAAGGATGTTTCCAGACCACGTTTTTTTGCTGTTGATTCATTAATTGATAATTGAATCTTAAAAAATAAAAATAAAAATCCCAAAACCTCAAACAAAACAAAAATAAATAAATATAACTTTATAATATAACAATTCTGACTTAGAAAAAACAGATTACTAGTTGTGAAAAGCACCCTTAGACTACTAAACAGTAACACTAAAAATGATGGCAGTTGCTTTACTAAACCCTCCTTTCCAACCAGATGGGTAAACAGAGTATGGAAAGAGAACACACCTCCAGAGGCAGCAGGCGTATGAGAGTGGCGAAACACTGTGTGGCCATGAAGCGCACACTGTCACTAGGATCGCTCATCCGGCCCAGCACAGGCACCACCAACAGCACGATGTAGGGTACAATGTCCACGTCCAGCTGCTCCATCACACCTGAGCTACAGTGAAGGACGAACACTCACATGGCCTAATGAGAAAGCAACAGCCACTCACTGCTTGTCTCGTAAACAAGCAGGAGCATTGTCTGTAAATAATTTACTAATACTTATACACACACACACACACACACACACACCAACACAGAATACACTTGCATCATTGTGTGAAGGATACAAGCCATTGCCTCAATTGCACCCTCCTGTTTGGTGCGGTCATCAATCGCCCCGAACCATGGCAGCACGTGCTCCAGGAAGCAGCTCATGGTTTCCATAGTGGCGATCTTACTGAACACGCCAACACAGCGAGCCGCCATGTGACGCACAGCTGTGTACGGATGCTGGAGACAAGCGCACAGCAGAGGAAGCTGCTCCAACAGCTAGAAAAAGGAGCAAGACATTGATAGTTTACTTAACCAAGAGTTTGTACAGAGAGTTATGTTATTAAATATAGTGCACACATGGTTGTGGGTGTAGAAGTGCATATTCATCTACCAGAGATATGAGCTCCTGAGCCATGGCTCCTGTGGTGACCTCCAACACCTGGAGAGAGTTGACCAGCTCCTGAGCTACCAAGTCACCCTTCTCCAAGAGCTGCCTGGAATCTATAATACAGTATATTTGAAGAATATTTTGTAAACATTTGAGCTGGTAAGTATAGGTTACTTCATCGCTAAGGTTTATCAAGATCGACACGTTTCACTCCATTACATATACAGCCTTTAAAAGGTGCTTACTACAACCCAGCATGTCCACCAGAGCCTTCAGTGGGCCAATCATAGACTCCCAGAGACAGGGCAAATCCTTGGTGAGACCAGGGCCAAAGTGCCTTGCAACAGTCATCAGTGAGAACTCTGCACCTCTCCTCTGGATGAGAATCGGCTTCTTACTCTGAGAAAGTAACCAGAGAGCCTTATTAATGCCGTGTAACCTACAAATTAACCAGCACGAATTACAGTAATCAGTGTGGCATAATAATTTGAGTAGAGAAGATCAAAATCCCAGACCTCATCTGTTTCTGTGGAGATGGAGCTGCCTGGGGGAGGGTCGTTGGGTGAGGTTTTTGGCGGTTTGGGAGCAGGGCCTCTTTTGCTGGTGATGGCAAAAGCTGCTCTCTGATGTCGGTAAAGAGTGATGATACCTTTTGTTTTATTCACCATGTGGTGCATGCCATCTTTCTCAGACACGGTGGCTACAGGAGAGCACAATAAGAAACCCAAATTATAGCATCTTACTTAATATGTAAGGACCGATGTTGATTATAGTATGCAAATCCCCTAAGGCTAGGACAGTTATATTATTTTAATTCCCTTCTTGGCCTAACAGTTTAAAAGACAGACGTACTAAAGGCATGTAAAAATGGACACACGCACAACATTTAAAGGGCTTAAGTGTTGTCACCTTTGCAACCATCCTGTGTTGGAGGTGTGTGTGGAGGAACAGGGCACTCTGCATTGGGTGTGAGCATGGGGTCCACACACACCGAGCTGCACAGGTTTTTAATGATCTTTGAATTAGGGCAGGGTGTGCGCTCAGTGCAGAGCTGGAGCAGGCGGGCTATGCTGGAGGCTGCATATCCCTGCACCAGGGTGTTCTCCTCCTTCTTAACGGCCTCCATAAGGGGCCGCACAAGTGGGTTGAGCTTGTCCGGCAGCGCTGCCAGGCCTATCATGGCACAGGCCGCAAAAGTATGCACGCGTAGATGCATCTGCTGCCATTCAGCACTGGTCTCAGCCACTGTAGAGCATGCCTGCTGCCGCTTACTGTCCAACGACAGCAGCTGCCGAGACTTCAGGTTCAAAGACGCTGTGGCCTCAGAGAAGATGCTAGTCACCTGATTAAAAGAAAAGGGGAGGGGGTGAGAAAAAAAAAAATCACACACACACACACACACACACACACACACACACACACACACACACACACACACACACACACACACACACACACACACACACACACACACACACACACACACACACCCTTGCGTAAGTATTCGGCCCCCTTGAACTTTTCAACCTTTTGCCACATTTCAGGCTTCAAACAAAGATATAAAATTTTTATTTTTTGTGAAGAATCACCAACAAGTGGGACACAATTGTGAAGTGGAACAAAATCTATTGGATATTTTAAACTTTTTTAGCAAATAAAAAACTGAAAAGTGGTGCGTGGAAAATTATTCGGCCCCTTTACTTTCAGTGCAGCAAACTCACTCCAGAAATTCAGCGAGGATCTCTGAATGATCCAATGTTGTCCTAAATGACTGATGGTGATAAATAGAATCCACCTGTGTGTAATCAAGTCTCTGTATAAATGCACCTGCTCTGTGATAGTCTCAGGGTTCTGTTGAAAGCGCAGAGAGCATCATGAAGACCAAGGAACACACCAGGCAGGTCCGTAATACTGTTGTGGAGAAGTTTAAAGCCGGATTTGGATACAAAACGATTTCCCAAGCTTTAAACATCCCAAGGAGCACTGTGCAAGCGATCATTTTGAAATGGAAGGAGTATCAGACCACTGCAAATCTACCAAGACCTGGCCGTCCCTCTAAACTTTCAGCTCAGACAAGGAGAAGACTGATCAGAGATGCAGCCAAGAGGCCCATGATCACTCTGGATGAACTGCAGAGAACTACAGCTGAGGTGGGAGAGTCTGTCCATAGGACAACAATCAGTCGTACACTGCACAAATTTGGCCTTTATGGAAGAGTGGCAAGAAGAAAGCCATTTCTGTACTGTAAATAAAATAATTTTAAAAAAATAAATAAAAAGAGAGATGCCCGGTCACAATGAACGTACACGAGACAAACTGTCACAAGCGGTCGATTTCAGATATGTAATATTTTGATCTCTGCACAAATCCTCTATTCCTGGTACAGACATGCATCTAAAAAGAGAATGACGACAGCATCTAAATGGACAGGATTTCTGTTGCTAAGCATGCAATGATGGTTGCCAAGATTTCAGTTAATACTGAGGTTCTCAACCTTTGTAAACAAAGCCCCCCCAAGCCTCCATCATGTGACAAGAGGGTTTCTACATATCTTCCTGTAAACCCTGTTTGATTGGTCTCGCCTCCGTTCACTGAAGTTATAAAATTACATCACTGATGTCTTCTTTTACCGATATTCAGTTAAACAGTGACAAATCGCACCAAGTGGAGAATTTTTGGGGGCTAAAGAAAAAAAAAATCTTCAGGGCTACAGCCCCCTATGCCCAGGCCAGGTTACGCCCCTGCTTAAAAACATTATGAAGTAATATTATGATTGTCAAACATGGCACCTTCTGCAATTCACCTGGTAAATTCACATCTGGCTCATATTCAGGATCCAGATCATTCAAGGCTATTATCGTGTTCATAATCAATAATTTGTTCGCCGACAGCTTTCAGATCCACCATCAAATGACATTAGTATTTAATTAGAACCCCCCCAGTCGCTGAACCATGTCAAGTTTTGTAACATTTCTTTTATGTCTAGGGTAATTATGATTGAAACATTATCTCATTGCTTACCAAACCACCTTGAGGAATAAAAGAGAATTGCACTGAGCCATGAGAGATTCAATATTATTGCGCAGAAAAATATACTTGCATCATTATACACCTCGGGTCAATAGTGAACTTCTTACAATAAGTTAATTATAAAAAGATATTATTCGACAATTTCATATTTATTTTCTTGTTATATTGTTGATTGCGGCAAAAAATATATATATTGTTAAATAGATTGTGGAATACTATGAAGGTCTAATGTGAAAGAATGAACGAGTGGGAGGGTACTGATTGACATCCCGGTCACTAAAGACCAATGGTATGTTTTAAACTTGCACCGTGATGGCAAATAAGTTTCACCTAGCTCATGAACAATTACATGGGATGGATACGAAATATATATAGCATAACATGTGGGCAGTGAGGAAAAAGTACAAGCAGTGATAATGCACTACTACATTACCATAAGCAATAAACCATATGCAAGGAGCACGAAACTAGCATTATCTCAGAACAACGCTTTATTATGGTTTATTCCCTGATGGTGATGCACGTAATTCAAATATTTTGCCACTGAGGCCCATCAGCCATGTTGACACAGCCTCTCAATATAGCGAAACAGGTTATAAGATTAATTAAGGTCTGGTTAATTCCCCCTCCAATAAATAAATAAATAAAACTAACCAGCTCGTTGGCCTGATCGATGGTGAAGACACTGCAGTTGATTTTCTCCCTCACGTCGATATGTGCATCGGCAAGGAGTGCGATGAGCTGCTTGCATTCGTTCTGCATGCGTGTGAAGGGGATGGCGATTTCATCATAATATAAATGCTCAGACAAGATGGCCAACAGACGAGGCTGGACCACACTGGACACCACCTCACACTCCTACAGAGAAAAATGGAGAAATTCAGAAACATTCATTAACCTCCAAGGCCAATCTCGTCTGTTCTGCTTAATCTTTAAATTCTCAAAAGATACATGAATTGTGATGGAAGCTAACTACCGATGGCTAGGATGTTTACCTTAAAAACACATACTTTTTAAATTTTATTTTGTTATATAAATAATAAATAAATACACATACACATGCTTGTTATCTTTCTCAAGCATTTATAGAATCAATACTATATTGCCTGGAAACAGTAAATAACACTTACAGAATGAGGACTTGGCAGTATATTAAAGTTATTTTAGCAAATTTTCAAGAGCATACATTTCCTAGGGCTACATGGAAAATAAAAACGCATGTGAAATTTTACCACAGCATATCTAAACTAAAATTTAAGCAAAAACCAGAACAACTACAGTGAAGTCTATGTGTACTGAAGAATGTTTACACAGCTATGCTATTAAAGCAGTGCATATGACACAAAGCTCTAATATGACCACACTATAAGCACCTTTAAAACTCCTGCCGTTTAATGGAATAGATCTGGTCATATCTGCCAGATGTTACCCCATGCAGAGAAAATAATGTGACATGAGTAATGGCCTGAGCATCAATTATTGTTTAACCAACATTGTTTTTAATTATTAAACATGTATTCTATTATACAGGTATTTGTGAAGCAATTTTCCATTACTTTTCTAGGTTTTTCCATGACCGTATGAATCCAGGATTTAATCCACGGGACAAGTGCTTGAACAGTAAAATAACATCGTATACAGACAGACACTTCTGAATGTCTAAAAAGGTTGGAAGAAGCAATAAGTTAGTCAATACCAGTCAAAGAGAGACTCTTGGTCTGGACCAGGTCGCACTCTCCTGCTTACCTTCTGTAAGGATGCCCATTCACACAGCACCATGGATACAGCAACGCGCTGCAGGGCCGACTTAGAGTTAAGGTGGAATAGGAGAAGCTGAGCCAATGACTCCGCTGGCCGAATCTCTTGAGTTGAGCTGTTTAACCGTGGGTCACAGATACAGCTGCACAGTGCTCCCAGCAGTCTGGAACAACAGATCACAGCTACAATGAGGCATGAATTGCCAATTTAAATAATAATTATACTACTACTACTACTACAAGCAGAAATACAGAAACAGGGATGCCAAACAGCATAAAACTTCAGAGGAAAAAGGGAAAGTTAAAGCACACACTTGGCAGCCATGAGCCGGGCACGAGTCACTACGTAGTCTCTCGAGACTGGGTCCTCAGTGATGGTGTCCGCTCCACCGATGTACTCTTGCACAGTCTCCTTCACCTGCGGTCCACCCTGCCGAGACTTCCCACTCGCCTTCTCCTTAATCCACATAACACACAAGATTAGCTCCACTCACAGACTAGTGATCCTTTTGTCAAGGATGGCTTTAAAAGCTTACACTGAAACACCACTGATTATGCAAGACAGTACAAAAGATGTAAATTTTGTGATTTAAGCGGTGACTGCCAATGGCATTAAAAAAAAAATTAATTTCTCCAGTTTTTTGTTATTTGAAATTCAACGCAGTTTTAGTTCGTTTAGCACTATTTGCCAGTATTCATTTTATTAAGTGTTTGCTTTTAGTTCTAGTAGACTGAAACTGATATTTTCTGAACATTGTGCGCCATTGGATATGCACTACATTAATGATGCTCGTTTCATCTTTCTAAATGCATGATAGGAAAATCGTGGATTCATGAGATCTTTGGCATAGAACATACTACCAAGTCCCTTTCTTAAGCTATAAAATGTATGAATATATGTAATATGAAATATTCTATACAAAATAGTGTCTTATTAAAAGAAACCAGGTATGCACTTTTCAGTGCGAGTTAAATTCAGAACACCCCCAGAACACACAGCATTTTCATACTTTAAACTACCGTAATTTCTGGACTATAAGCCGCTACTTTTTTCACACGCTTTGAACACTGCGGCTTAAACAACGATGTGGCTAATTTATGGATTTTTACGGGCAAACAAGTTTCATGCCGCCAAAACATTTAGCCTCGTCACATCGGACCAATGAAATTACCCAACAGATCACAGTGGACCAATGAAACTGTTCGAATTAAATTAAACTGTCACATCGTTTTGTGCTTCATGCACACCCCCTCATCAGGGAAAACACACGAAGAAATGCATATTGGTTGACGTCATGTGTTGTCGAATCACGTGTGTTTTGGTATTGCCCGCAGCTGTTAGCAGTTTGGCTGGTGTGTATATATACCGGGAGCCATGACGCACACAACGCAGGTAATTAGATAGCGAATATAGTTAGAGTCTTTTTTCATGTTTCCTAGCCATAGCCCATGTCTGAGTTCATGTCAAGGCTAGTTGGCTTATAACATAGCTTATAGCTTAGCCTGTAGCCTAGTAGCTTGTAGCATAGCTTATTGCCTAGTAGTGGATAATATAGCTTAGAGTTGTATAGACTTAGTTTAGAATATAGATGTAGAAGTGGTTTAGAGTATAGATATAGAGTCTTTGACACGAAACATGACAATGACTATGAACATGGCATGGAACATAGTTAATGTTTAAGTTAGTTGGTTTAGTTCATTGAGTTGGTCATGGTTCTTGTATCTCTTGAGTCTGCTCTCCTCTGTTTCAATAAAAGGTCTCGTCCTAACTGCACTTGCAGCCGTCCTGCTTCGTTTACGTCACGTATCGTGACAGTTACAACATGGACACCTGCGGCCTATATATGTACAAAATTGTTTTTATTTTTAAAGTTAGTGGGTGCAGCTTATATTCAGGTGTGCTACGAAAATTACGGTACCCTCATCTGTGACTTTAACAGGAACACCTGTACATCTGCTCATTTAAGCAGTTACCCAATCAGCCAATTATGTGGCCAAACACAATGAAGAACAAGTGTGATCTCTGGGACTCTGATTGTGGCATGCTTGCAGTTGACGCCTGGAAAAAGATCAAGCGATTTTTATTTATTTATTTTTTCTCTGTTCTTAATCTAACCAGTTTCGATGAGCCTGTGCCTAGGGTCGCTTTAGATTCCTGTTCTTACCTGACAGGAGAGGAACCCAATGTGGTCTTCTGCGGTTGTAGCCCATCTACCTCAATGTCTATTACTTTGTGCATGCTGAGATGCTTATCTGCTCCCCACAATTGTAAAGAGAGATTTGAGCTTCTATATCCGTCCTGGTAGCTCGAACCAATCTGGCCATTTTCCTCTGACCTCTCATCAACGATGCTTTTCACACCCACAAAACTGTTGCACACCAAGTGTATTTTTTGTCGTCCCCCCCATCGTTCTGTGTAAACTCTTGAGACTGCAGTGTGAGAAAGTTTCAGGAGCTCAGCAGTTTATGAAATACTTAAACTAGCCCTTCTGGTACCAACATCCACAGTCACAGAGATCCATTTTCTTTTTCCTTCATTCTAATGGTTGATAACATTAACATTAACTGAAGCTCTTGAGCTACAGGATTTTTTTGCACTGCACTGCTGCCACAGGATTGGCGGTTTAGATAACATGAATGTGCAGGTGTTCCTAATAAAGTGGACAGGGGTATAATTAGAGCCACACATGCAATGGCTGTAATTCAGTTTATTGCAGCTTATTTAGTTTTATCACATTTAATTGTTCTAGTATTATATTTATTTTCCATTACACAATATCCCTGATAGCGGCAGAAGTCATACGATTTCACGGCCCCATGTGATATATTTAATGCTGGTTAGGTGACTTTACAAGATGCAAATGAAGTCAGATGAGCCTTACACTCACCTTGGATCGAGCCTTGACCTCCAAGAGCATGTTGATGTCAATGGGAATGTGAGGTGCTTGCATCATCAAACAGAGCCAGGCACCCATCCACGGACAGCTGGCTGCTACGACATACTGCTGAGGGGCCTGCCGTAACAGTTCACACCACACCTTGACGCAAATTGATGTATAAATTTAGTACACATTACAAAAAACAAAAAAACAAAACATAAAACCAAGTGTGGGTCTGCTTTACATGCCTTCTGGATGAGATCGAGTATCTCTTGGTTGCTCTCGAGAATGCATGACTGAAATATGTGCCTCAGCATGTCTTGTAGGATAGGGTTCAGCCACATGGCACAGCTCTGTAGGAAGTAAACGAAACTACACAGTAAACACTACAAATAACTCCACTTACACAACAGAACTGGTCAAACAAGTTGACTATAAAACTGAATCTGCAATATCTGATTTGCAATTAGTTCACACACAAACAGGGAGGGTAACTACCGATAATTACCATAGTGAACTTCTAAACAACTCTGCATAATCCCCTCCCCAACACAGTTTAGCAGTCTCTTTGAGGCTACATTATACATGTGCCACTTACTATCATACCTGATCAGCCATGGACAGCAGGGTGAAAAGGGTCTCTAAGGCAGCACGTCGTACAGAAGCAATGGTGTGTCTAAGAAATGGCCACACCCGAGGAACCAAAATGGTCAGTGACTGCTGCACGCTGCAGATGATGAGGAGAGTGTGTTAGGCAGAACAGGGAAGGACAATTTTAAAATATCATATCTGTTTTAAACCCAACTAAACTGTAGAGGTTTAAGCACAATCACAAACAGAAGTACGGAAACTACCTTTCCAAGACCTTTACCACTCATTTGCTCACCACACTTGTAAAGCAATCCAATATCAATAGTCAAAACAAATATCATTATAATTCCTTCACAGTGACGAACACATTTAATCCACGTAAGTGTCTAGAAATGCACAGAAGTTACATTTTCACCAAAATAGAATAACCAGCATTGCTAATACAATATAAGAATTATAATACAAATGTAACTGATAAGCAAGACGTGCAGACTTGTAGGCTCACCTGCAGTGAAGGACCTGAGGGTATGTGAGCAAGGATGATAGTAAAGTCATGATGCTGTTTGTAGAAGCAGTGAGGTCATCAAGCTCCAGCAGAGCATCCCACAGTGTGTTCACTATGAAAGGAACCTACAATATTCAAACAAAAATGCACACTGATATGAAAATGGATAACCAACTAAAGTACTAGTCCAGGGTATCTGCAGGTATCAGCACTTCAAATAAATGTTTTTGTTTTGTTTTTTTTTTTTAAAGACCTGCACATCACTTCAATTATGCTACGCAATACATCAGCTATAATGGATTGTGTTCATGCATATACATCCATTTCTGGGTTTAAGTAAACTACAGCAGGGGAAACTTCTGTAGAGGTATATGGGAGACTGTAGCAGATATCCTTTTTGCATTACAATATGCTATATGCTTTTTGCATTACAATATGCAATATAACAGTGGGGAGAAGGAGAAAAAAAATAACCCAGTACTTCCTTCCCAACAGAGGATGAAAAAAAATGAATTACAAAAAGATAGATTAGAGATGAATTTACCATCACTCCCTCAACAGCTGTATTACCCACAGACACCCTAAAGTCTTACTAGTATACAGAATTTAATATACTACACCAAATGAGAGAGACATGAAGATGGAAGTAACCAATTATTTGCCAATTATATGGGCAAAAGTCTTAGAACACTAAACAGTAGCATGTTACATTATGATTTTTGGGTGAAGGCATTTACTCCCTATCACTGACCTTAGTAGGCTGTAGCTGCACCAGTCCCTCCACTACAGGGATAAGAGCAGAAGCTGCTACTGCACGCACATCATCATCCAGATCCTGGAGCCCTTCGGTGATGGCCGGAAGTACTCGAGGAAGCAGTTGTGAAATAAGATCCTGGGGTTAATGAAAACAAACATGCATTTACGTGTTTGTTATATTGAATATTATGTATCAAACCTTACAGAAAACGACACATAAATTAACATTCAATGACTCCCACAAAGCCACACACAGATAAGGCAGCACTGACACTCTTCTTACCTGTCTGACAGCAAGGGCGTATTTGATGCCCAACAGTCCTCCATGCCGAACCTCCCACTGATCCTCTGTAAGCAGCTTCAACAAAACGTCCACGGTCATGGTGAGACCGCATTCAGTCATGTGTCTCAAGGCCATGCCCAATGTCTGTGCACAAGTTTCTCTCACTGGTGCAACAACCTAACAGAGTATTAAAAATAATGGACAATCAGAAGGGTTAATAATAAGGGACAATAAGGGCCTGCAGCAACGGAAAAAGGAAGAAAGTCCAGAAGTTGCCGTCAGGAGAAAAACGAGTCCAGGAGGTCACGAAAATGGTGCCTTACCTCATCAGAGACAAAGTCTCCAAAGCGGTCCAGAGCAAAGACACATAGAAGCCTGATGACCAAGTCCTCCAACCAGTCTTGATGCTGCTGGGATAACTGAGAAAGTAAAAAGAAAAAGGGAGAAAAAAAAAAAAAAAAAAAAAAAAAGTGGTTAAAATGCAGGCACAGCAGCTCATAATGCAGGTGAAGCATTCACATTACTGGACAATATTCAGACTAGCAGACAGTTTTATAAGAATAAAAAGGCATCTGCTGCTTTAAACTTATAACATTAAACTACTTGTTGCAAAACTGGACATATGGCTGTGGGGCCACAGGGAACTGGTGTTTGGACTGCTTCATGCTTTCAATATCATGAGTCACATGAACACATTTATAAAAATTCTCATGCACCAGACATGTCATCACGGTGCCTGGCAACAACTCTGACTGTGCCAACTTGCATCAATACAGATCCTTCAAAGCTGCATTAGGCATGTTCAACTAGCATGCAATAAAACAGAGCAGATGTGTGGGTTGTTGTATTTTTTTTTTTTTAAATGCACAAAAACAAAACGAACATGAAGCACTGACTAGCAAAATATTAGTTTGACGTCATCAATATGGATCCTTTATGGGATAGACAAACAAGAAGAACAGCAGTGAGAGTCCTTCATCCTTACCTGTTCTGAAGTGCTGCCCACCAGCTTCCCTCCTCCTGCACCATGACACTTCAGCACCTCTCTCAGGCCTGTGCCTGCACCGTGCCGCACCTGTAGTCCAAAAAAAATTCACCCCACCACTTGCAGTTTAACATTAGTAACCTACATACAACAACCATACAGCATTAAAAATAAAAGCTTGTTAAAGATGAAGACAAAGTAGTTACAGTACCTCCCAGGATGGATTAAAGAGGTCATTACAAAGCTCTTCACAGAAGCTCTCCAAGGGCCACTCTTGAGTCTTTTGTACAGAGAGAGGGAAACAATTTGATTCTGCACATTTCCCAACCATCAACACACTTGATCCAACTAATCAGTACTTGATCATAATCTAGATCAGTGTTGTGAAAAGGAACAGCCAGAAACAAGGATATTTAACAGGCAATATACAGATACACTGAGTATCTTATTACAGGTGGGAACATGTATGCAAGTATCATACAACACTTGTACACATCTGTATGTGCGCGTGTTGAGTGGAACTGTGTGGAATATGCACGTGCATCAAGCAAAGCGTCTTTCTGCACTGAGCATTTTTGTTTACACACCTCCTCAAACAAACTTGAGTTGTCGGGAATGTTATCAATTAAGACTTTGTTCTCAGCAGCCGACTGCTCGATGACTACGTTTGTGGTTTTTCGCCGTTTCTCTTCAGGCTCTCCATCGAAGCTGTCATTGCTGAGAACAAAAACACAGTAGAACATGGCTGTCTGACCCATACCTCTAAACATGAGCTCAAACACAAAGTAGGAGGAATGTTTCAGTGTATTGAAGACGGTAGTACCTTTTTTCATTGGGGTCCAGATCTCTGGATCTCTGCTTTGCCACGAGCTTTGCCATCCTTTTAGCCTTGTTCTTCTGACGATTGCTCATTCCGGGCCGGAACTCAGAGTCTATAAACTCGGCTGCCTGCATGGGCTGTGGAAAAGACGCATGCCTTTTATTACCCACCACTGAAACTCAGCAATGCTCTCTAGACTATAAAAATAGCAATGATCAGCAATAATCAGCTGTACTGGTGGCAATTCTTAAGGTATTGTTTGGTATGGGTAGAGCTTGAGAGATGCAAATTGAGTCACGTGTCAAATCGGAATTTTAACTTTGTTCATTATAGCCTCCATTCACAATGAACACGGAAAACCCATTGTTGACAAATTAAAGCTGTTAGACAGCAGCTCACCACCTTGTGAGTCAAAAAAAGAGGTTGGGCTATTCCGAGTACTTTCCAACCCAACCATGTTTTAGGGTGGTGGTATTTGGAAGATGGCGTTTAGAGCAACAACAGTGTAGGTGCATACATGCCCTAATAAATCTGTTTTTTTTGCCTATTCAATTGTGAAGTAGTAACTCCATCTTACCGTATGGCTGCGGAAACTCTGGAACACAGCCCCCTTGCCAGTCTGCGATCTATTTACATTGGTGGTACAGGTGTAGTCCAAGTCTTCATCATTAAACAGCTCCTCTGTATCCATGCCTATAGCAGCACCCATATCCAGACCAAGCTTCTTCTGCAGAAGCTTCCTCTGTCGGGCCAGTCGTTCCTTGGGATCCACCTCAGCTGTTTAGCAGACAAAAAACAGGATCATCAAAAAATTGTTGTGGGTATCAATTCTGTGCCCTGTTCAATACTACATCAGTAGCAGAAATAACCGGAACGAACATTAGCCTTTTAAAAACAAAGACAAGATGAATAAAAAACACTGAAACCCAAGACAAAATTCAAAGGCAATAACCGAACTATTAACTGATTAAAAACGAAGCAAGAACATTCTAAACACACAAAGGCGGCTGTGGCTCAGGTGGTAGAGTGGGTTGTCCACTAATCGTAGGTTTGGCGGTTCAATTCCCTGCCCACGTGACTCCACATTCCGAAGTGTCCTTGGGCAAGACATTGAACCCCAATTTAGCAGCTTGCATGGCAGCTCTGCTACCATTGGTGTGTGAATGGGTGAATGAGACAGTGTAAAGCGCTTTGGATAAAAGCACTATAAGTGCAGACAATTTCCCAAGTACATAATAAAAAGGTCAAAAAACAAACAAAGCATTTGTTGATGTTTTGGCAATGCAAATTCATTGCATCATCACAGAAGTTGAGGACAAGTCAGTCAAATAGCAAACAAATAGGCTGCATTGTTGAAGTCAGATATATAGACAAACTTTTGTTTACTTTATGCTCCAGTCAAATGCAAAAGTACCCAAAGGAAACCACAGGGTTTACACTTTAACGGGAATCATTCTATACATTCACATTAAGTCACTCTTTCTGAGCAAAAATAAATAATAAACAAACAAACCAAACAAAACAAACCGTATAAGTAAAATTCCAAACAAGTTAAGAATGCAGTCCACAGGCATGGGGTACACCAAAACAAAAGCCGCATGTTTACCAGTTCATTATTACGGTGTAGCCACACTTATGCACAACCTACCTGACATATCGTCCTGTACTTCAAACTCTACACCAGCAGAGCCGAGCAACGAAGCTCCATGTCTGAGCAAACGGGAAATGTCAAATCTGTAGAAACTGAGTCTGTCTGTAGAGCTGTCCTCAGGAGACATGTCTTCTGCTCGGGACTCTAAGTGGGACAGAAAACTCATTTTAGGTGGGAGGCAGCATGCAAGAAAGGCATCAATAACCTTACCCAAATGTGATACCCAACACGTATATGTCCACTTCTAGTTTAAGACACTGACAAGTACTGTTGACAAACAACTGTACATGGCGTTCTGGCTGAGTAACCTACCTTTGCTTTCACTGTTTCACATTGGAGTTTCACTCTCTGATAGAAACTTTCCCCACAAACCTTTCAGATGACTTTGTGCTGAACATTTAACACAAATCTAAAGACAATCTTTTCTAAACCACAAATGCGGATTTGCAGCCCATCTAGTGCCATGCATTAGATACAGGGCACTGCATAATTATTATTTTATTCATTACACAGGTCTTGATACTGGTTCTTAAAATGTGGGCAAGGCAAACCTCTCCTAAATGTCAACAGCTCGTTTAACCTCCATTTCGGACTTGGCTTTACATAGTTTTGCAAAGAGAATTGTAGTGAGCAGAGGAAAGCTCTCTGGCATGCAGAACTGAACACCGATTGCAGAGCTGCATCTATTTAAACTGCAAAATCAGTTATGATCAAATACAACTACACCATGAAGCTCAGGCTTATACGGTACCGTGAATTTGAAGAGGCGAGCCCACAGAGAAATACAGGAGGCTGTGTTTACCTTCCTTTGGCTTGGGAGCGGGGTTCCATTCCGGAATATTTTTCACTATGGCCTCCACTGCCTGACCAGCTGCAATTCGCGTATCCCAGTTGGGACTCCTCAAATATATTAAAACCTTACAAAGACAAGAGGAGGGCAGAAATGAAACCATACAAACCGGGGTTTCATTCAGCCAACATTGCATATGTAACAACTAGTCTACTTCTGGGCATTTGACACACACCTCTGCATATCAATAACCAATTCAAACACTGCTCCAACCTTTAGATTATTAAAAAACCTTTTGCATTTCCTTTCTTTTCCACATTTGTAAAAGGCCATTTATGCAATACCGTAAAAATTAAACTGAGTTATGCAAGTAAAACAAACAAGGCTTTAAAAAAAAAAAAAAAAAAAAAAAAACCCTACATCCCTCAGTAGTCGCTGCATTAGAGGATATGCAGGGAAGTGAAAGATCACCTTTGATAATAGATTATTTAGCTCATGTGGATGGAGCTTGACAACATCTCCCAGCTGTTGAGCGGCGGCTTTCCTCGTCACAGGAGTTGTGCCGGTGTCCAACAAGATGAACAGACGCTCAAGCCTGAAATGCAGAGGGGAATTATTATATTTTTTTATTACACAAAAGCACAAGTCACAGACCGACATCTCATGCAATGTCTGGGTGTTCAAATGATAAACGGAGTGTAGTTTGTGTACATTTAACATGCGGCAGACACTGCTCCTACTTCAGCGTTAGGTGAGAAACCAGCTTTCAGGATCAGCAGTTAACATTACCTCATTGGCAGTTGCAAATTGGTTTACTCATCAACAGGAACACAAAATAAACACACCTGTCCAACAAGCTGACTTCATTGACCCGTCCCATATGTTCAGGTGTCAGAACAGGGGTATTCAGCATGACTGCACGCGCTTATTCACAAACACGGAACGACTACAGCAGATCATTGCGGCGTGTGAACATTGGGTTGCCACAACCACATCACCGTCGCTGCTTCAGTGCACCTGGATTCAAAGGAATGCGTCTATTTCTGATAAAGCGACGACTGCAATAACGTACCACCATTTTATACGTTTGTCAAGCGCACCGTGTCAAAAGTGGAGCATGTTACAATTAACTCAGGAAACAACGCTGGTAGGCATCCCATCAGCACGAAGTTAAGCTCGAATGAAAACAACAAAAAATTAAGACTTGTACACTGCAGAACAGATTAATCAGCAGCTCACGTCGCTGAGGCCGAGGTTTATCCGTACAGAAAGGGTAACCAAACCTGGCTCATAGTGGCAGGGTGACATGTGATTGCTGTAGACATCCGAGAGGTGGAAATGTTTGACTTTGGCATAGGACTATCAAAACTTGTGTTCTATTTCAGCAATTACTGGCAGTGAGGATCCGACATAAAGCATGAAAAGAAAGTGTTCCTGCCCTTTCCAGTCTTGTTCTATATGCTCAGTGATTCTGCTCATGTTTAAAGGTCATGGATATGAATATGGGGAATGCATTAGTGCAGGAAAAAAAACAAAATAAATAAATTAATAAAAAGGTCACACCTAAAGACAGACATACATATACATGTCTGTACATGTCAAAAGCTTCAAGTATGACATTTTTCTCCCAGATATTCAAATGAACACAGCGTTAGATGCAGAAAAAAAAAAGAAAAAATGAAGATCGGCAAGAAAAGTGCAAGCAAACGGGCCACTACGAGACAAGAAACAAGCCCGTGGAAGTACGTGTGAAATGCTGCGGAACGTTGAAAGACTTGGAAGAGCAAAACAAAAACACCTTCCTCCATGACCGCAAACAGTGCTCTAGGTATCTCACTGATCTGGTGAACACGTCCCAGACACTGATGGACCATCTGTTTCACCTTAACGTTGAGAAGCAGGAGATATTGGTGGGTTAGAAGTACACGGTGCTCTCACAGGGTATAAAAATAGACGAGATGATGATGATGATGATGATGATGATGCAGCTTCCCTGCCTACACTCACCAAGATCTGGCCAAATAACTGGGCAGAGATACAGGCATGATCACACACACACACACACACACACACACAGAGAATGAAATCCCGTAAACCGCTACAGGAAGCCACACATCACCTCGATCACACTTTAAGTCGGCATGGATGTTTAATCGACTCCTCACTCATGATGAGGAGAAGATGTAGCAAAGCTTCCGTTCAAAAAGAACAGAGGGCATGACTAGCACTCCAAACGGGCACACACATACACGAGAGAGCAACTTTTACAGCGGAGAGCTGGACTCGTGTATGCCAACAGAAGCGGTCTAGCGCGCCGGGGAGAAGGTCACCACTCGCATCATATTCCAACATAACGAGGCCTCCAGAAACTTTCACAACACTACAGACATCCGGGGGGGGGTTCTTTCATTGTTATTATTATTATTATTTTATTATTATTCATAGATCAAACGTTCACTTGACCACCAAGTTCTAACACACCGCTCTCTTTAAATACTCGCTTTTCTTTAGCAACGACACAATTTGATATCCACTTGTGGGTAGGAAAACGTGGCCTAAGAGAGCTAGCTCTAGTCTGCCTGCTGCACTGGCTCGTCGTGGCTAGCATCATTGCTAGCTCGCTCGGAGTTAGCGGGGACGCCGCTCGAACACACGGTTCTCTTAATAAAGGGAGAAGAACCCGAACTCACCTCGAGACAGCCATGGTGGAAAATGAACGCGTATAATTCTTTCCCGAATGTAGGTTTGGTCCGTTGGCGATGTGTTGAGGAGCGGACAGACACCATTAAGTGCTCAGGGGGCGGATTAGCTCATCAATCCACCGACTGACCGGCGGAGCGCTCGCGCGATGTTTAGCCAGCGCGTGCTAGATGGAGAAAGGCCCGATCTCGTCGCACACCGTCCGCGAAGCCAAGTGTCGCCAGTGGAGCCGCGGTTTCTCTCGAATCTCTCCTGACACACAAAAAACCCGCAAGTCACACTTTAACACTACGGACAACAAACTAACCCTCGGCACTTGTCCCAAAAAGGTATTTCACGCGAATAAGTAAAGAAAAGTAATTTTGTTGATCACAAAAGAGAAGCCGGGAGGCTGATTTTATATGAGGAGCCATCTTGTATTTATTCCTTCCTCCGCAGTAGCCGCGACCTGATTGGTTACATGGCCTTCGGCGGACCAATCAGAGCGCAGATGTCAAGAGGAAGCACGCGGCTCGACAAAAAAAAAAAAAAAAAAAAAAAAAGAAGAGAGAGAGAAATAAACACCCTACTTGACAGGATATGGGATTCCTTTCCTCAATAGTCTAATGCAGTTATCACATTGTGATGTGCACTTCAAGTTTGTATTGGGTTTGCTAAAGAGAAGCAAATACAGCTGTTAAACTCAGGTCAAACTGGTCAAAATTGTAGAGCATCTTTGGCAACTTATAGAAAGGGAAACATTTCTAAAGTACTGCTAGTATCATACATAGGTTAAAAAAGGTGGGGGAATAACAGCAGTAATTCAAGTAGAAATGTCAAACATTTGTTTGTTAATGTATTCAAGTAATAAAGATGTTGGAAAATGTGTTCTCAGCCTGCGTTTTGCCAAATGATAGCTGATCAGACAAAAAGTTGGATTTTTCAGCAGGGCAATGATGATGAGTCTTTATTGGTCACGTATACATTACAGCACAGTGAAATTATTTTTTCTTCACATATACCAACATGTTAGGAGATTGGGGTCAGACATGATACAGCGAAGAGCAAAGAGGGTTGAAGGCCTTACTCAAGGGCCCAACAGTGGCAGCTTGGCAGAGCTGGGGCTTGAACCCCCGACATTCCAATCTGTAACCCAGAGCCTTAACCGTCAAGCCACCACTGTCCCCGATGATGAAGAATATTTGATATCATTGTGTTTTTTCATGTAATTAAAAAAAACAACAACCCAACAACATTGAAACTCCACTAGTCCAGGGCTTCTTTTTTTGGCAGCCACATCATACCCCTTCCAGTTTTAAAAAAATCCACAGACTTCTGTGGAATTTAGAATTTGGATTTGGAATGTTATGACCACAATTGTACCTTTCAAATGACTCACTCAATGTTCCTGGGATAGACTACACTGCAAACTTGAGTAGATTTTAAGCTGACTGTATTATACTTGTTTTCAAAATGAGTAAACTTGGTAAATGGTCTGAACTTATATAGCACCTTTTAATTTTAGCGATTCTACAAAGCACTTTACAATGTTTCTCATTCACCCATTCACACATACACACACACTACGGCGGAAGTTGGGGTTCAGTGTCTTGACCAAGGACACGTCGGTATGTGGAGGGGCTGGGGTTTGAACCACTCTACCACCTGAGCGACAAGCAGCTGCCCCAAATTCAATTCCAAGTGTCTACTCAGTTTGGCTTATAACTCAATCATTCACTCATTTTCAACTACTGCACCATTCTGGTCAGAGTTATGTTGGATCTGTGGTGGGCACGAGGCAGGAATACATGGATGGAAGAAGACAAAGAAGTAAACTTTAGTTATCAAATATACATTACAGCACAGTATAATTCTTTTCTTCACATATCTCAAGTTGTTAGGAAGTCAGCCACGATACAGAATCATTGGAACAGAGCAGGTTTAGGGTCTTACTCAAGGGTGCAACAGTGGCTGCTTGGCAATGCTAGGATTTGAAACCCCTACCTTCTGATCAGTAGCCCCGAGTCATAACCATTGAACCACCACTGCTCATGGGATGGGATGCCATTCTATTGCCGGACACCATAATCACACACATTCACACACTCAATCAATATCTAGGGGCAATTTAGTGTAGAAAATCCACCTATTTTCATATTTTTGAGAAGTGGAAGGATACCAGAGAACCCTGAAGAAAACCATATGGACACATAGAGAACATGCATAGAAACTCAGCAAAGTCAGTATCCCAAGCTCTGGATTGAACTGTGGACCAGGGAGCCATGAGGTGGTAATGATGTCCATTGCACCACTGTGTAGTCTTACAATTATAATAACTAAATAATAACTATAGCAACTATTACAATTTGATAGTGAGTTATAGTGATCTCCACCATCTTACAGTCATCATACAAAAGATAATAATAAAAACACAGACTATATGAATATATGTCACAGACCCTTACTGACCTACTTTGAAAACCACTGCAATAGTCTTTTGCTACACTTTCCTCTGTGTGTAACCATGAGGTCTGACTCATATATGACTGTTGTTTCAAATGAAAAAGTTATTTCTTCCATATACCCAGATGATCTAGAAAACTATAAAAACATATATCTAATTTAGTCTGTAAGGCTAAGGCTGCATCTGCTGAAATAGATTTTGGGTCTTCAGAAAGAACTAAAGACACATTTCCCAACTGTTTTATTAGATTGTTTGCTAAGTTTTATGTCATTTGTGATATAAGAGAAATTAAATATAACACATGTTTGGTGCTGTCAATTCTTCTACAGTGCTTGCTGAATTTATATTTCTGTTATGCACTGAATGAGCTAATCAGAATTCCAGATTGGGTAAAATGTTGAAATAACAACTTCGTAACCCCAGTCCTGCAGATTAGTCAGGACGTACTGCACTAGAGCAGGGAAAATGTTTGGTTATTACAGTAAGTAAATTTGTGTTGTGCAATTTGTGCAAGTGGTACGCTACATCATTAATTAATTAATACAAATTGTAATTGTTGCAGATTGCTTGTGTACAAGAGGAATAAAACGCTTGACATGCTGTTGTAGGAATATAAACTACAGAGTGGTAACAGTTCATTAAAAAGTGGCAAGAAGAAAGCCATTTCTCAAAGATATCCATAAAAAGTCTCGTCTAAAGTTTGCCACAAGCCACCTGGGAGACACACCAAACATCACACCAAACGTTGAGAAATGGCTTTCTTCTTGCCACTCTTCCATAAAGGCCAGATTTGTGCAGTGTACGACTGATTGTTGTCCTATGGACAGACTCTCCCACCTCAGCTGTAGTTCTCTGCAGTTCATCCAGAGTGATCATGGGCCTCTTGGCTGCATCTCTGATCAGTCTTCTCCTTGTCTGAGCAGAAAGTTTAGAGGGACGGCCAGGTCTTGGTAGATTTACAGTGGTCTGACACTCCTTCCATTTCAAAATGATCGCTTGCACAGTGCTCCTTGGGATGTTTAAAGCTTGGGAAATCTTTTTGTATCCAAATCCGGCTTTAAACTTCTCCACAACAGTATTACGGACCTGCCTGGTCTTCATGATGCTCTCTGCGCTTTCAACAGAACCCTGAGACTATCACAGAGCAGATGCATTTATACAGAGACTTGATTTCACACAGGTGGATTCTATTTATCACCATCAGTCATTTAGGACAACATTGGATCATTCAGAGATCCACGCTGAACTTCTGGAGTGAGTTTGCTGCACTGAAAGTACAGGGGCTGAATAATTTTGCATGCAACACTTTTCAGTTTTTTATTTGCTAAAAAAGTTTAAAATATCCAATAGATTTCGTTCCACTTCACAATTGTGTCCCACTTGTTGCCGATTCTTCACAAACAATTAAAATTTTATATCTTTATGTTTGAAGCCTGAAATGTGGCAAAAGGTTGAAAAGTTCAAGGGGACCGAATACTTTCGCAAGGCACTGTATATATTGCAAAATTTTACTTCAAGCCAATGCAGTGTGGAAAAGATTGATGTGATGTGGCCATATTTTCTGGTTCTAGTAAGGACTCTTGCAGCTGCATTCTGGACTAAATGGAGCTTGTTTATGCTCATACAGGATGTGGTTGTCAACATAGAAGGTGTGACTAAAATTGTAAGTTCTACAGCACAGGAAGGGCTGAAATATCTTAGTATAAACAAAAAACTTTTAAATTGCCTGGTGATATATGCTTATTAAATTGTCCTTTGATATCAATACAAATCTGGCATTAACTCTTTGCAATTTGTATTTTATACATACATAATTTTAACAGTGTCCCATGAGATGATGATGAGAATCTGTATGTATATATGTATGTACATACAGTATCTCAAAAAAGTGAGTACATTTATGCTATCATTGTGAAAAGTGAGTACATTTATGCTGTCACTGTGATCAACATGCACTGACCTGGGATTTGCTAGTATATACTGTGTAGACTCAGAAAAAGGTAAGGACTGATATCACATTTTCATATCATGGCAATAGCCCAACCTTCTCCCAAAGTTTATTTATTAGCCTGCACCTATATGGGGCTCTTGTAATAAATATCCACTGAGCAGAACATAGATAGTGATAGATACAGATAGTGTATCTTTGCATATGTCCACAATATGTTGAATATTGCACTATATACAGTAACCTGGAGTTCAAAGAACCAAATTATATACAGCATCTCACAAAAGTGAGTAAACCCCTCACATTTTTGTAAATGTTTGATTATATCTTTTCATATGACAACACTGAAGAAATGACACTTTGCTACAATGTAATGTAGTGAATGTACAGCTTGTGTAACAGTGTAAATTTGCTGTCTCCTCAAAATAACTCAACACACAGCCATTAATGTCTAAACCGCTGGCAACCAAAGTGAGTACACCCCTAAGTGAAAATGCTCTCATACTCCCTCATACTGGTCACTGGAAGTTCAACATGGCACCACATAGCAAAAAACTCTCTTAGGATCTAAAAAAAAGAATTGTTGCTCTACATAAAGATGGCCTAGGCTAAGTTTGCCAAGACCCTGACACTGAGCTGCAGCACGTTAGCCAAGACCATACAGCGGTTTAACAGAACAGGTTCCACTCAGAACAGGCCTCACCATGGTTGGCCAAAGAAGTTGAGTGCACATGCTCAGCGTCATATCCAGAGGTTGTCTTTGGGAAATAGACGTATGAGTGCTGCCAGCATTGCTGTAGAGTTTGAAGGGGTGGGGGGTCAGCCTGTCAGTGCTCAGACCATATGCTGCACACTACATCAAATTGGTCTGCATGACTGTCATCCCAGAAGGAAGCCTCTTCTAAACATGATGCACAAGAAAGCCCACAAACAGTTTGCTGAAGATAAGTAGACTAAGGACATGGATTACTAGAACCATGTCCTGTGGTCTGATGAGACCAAGATAAACTTATTTGGTTCAGATGGTGTCAAGCGTGTGCGGCGATAACCAGGTAAGGAGTACAAAGACAAGTGTGTCTTGCCTACAGTCAAGCATTGTGGTGGGAGTGTCATGGTCTGGGGCTGCATGAGTGCTGCCAGCACTGGAGAGCTACAGTTCATTGAGGGAACCATGAATGCCAACATGTACTGTGACATACTGAAGCAGAGCATGAGCAGCATGCAGTATTCCAGCATGATAACAACCCCAAACACACCTCCAAGACGACCGCTGCCTTGCTAAAGAAGCTGAGGGTGAAGGTGATGGACTGGCCAAGAATGTCTCCAGATCTAAACCCTAATGAGTATCTGTGGGGCATCCTCAAATGGAAGGTGGAGGAGCACAAGGTCTCTAACATCCACCAGATCCGTGATGTCGTCATGGAGGAGTGGAAAAGGACTCCAGTGGCAACCTGTGAAGCTCTGGTGAACTCCATGCTCAAGAGGGTCAAGGCAGTGCTGGAAAATAATGGTGGCGACACAAAATATTGACACTTTGTGCCCAATTTGGACATTTTCACTTAGGGGTGTACTCACTTTTTTTGCAAGCAGTTTGGACATTAATGACTGTGTGTTGAGTAATTTTGAAGGGACAGCAAATTTACACTGTTACACAAGCTGTACACTCACTACTTTACATTGTAGCAAAGGGTTATTTCTTCAGTGTTGTCACATGAAAAGATATAATCAAACAATTACAAACACTTTTGCAAGATACTGTATTAGAACCAAATTTTGCCTAGTCATGAACACATTTTATTATGTTACTCTGTGTTCAGAGTGACTATATTACTAGATTATCTCTGGGGATTTTAAGCTGTATTTTACCTTCTATAAAACACAAAACCAGGTTTAAAATGCACAACAATAAAATATAGACAATGTTTTAAAGTTTCTACGTGTTTTAGCTATGCTGATGAGATCCTAACACATGAATAGCTTACATAGTGTACATGTTATGATCATGTGACCTACTAATGATCGAGTTGACCATATTAACTCAAACCTCCCCTTTTAGGAATTTTACTGAGCTTTGAAAGTAAGGAATGGAGTATTTACACACATAAATTATAAATCCCAAAAGAACTGAACAAAGTTATGGTGAGTTAACAACTTTAATACGCTCTATTGTAAGTCGCTGGATAAAGTGTAGTCAATAATTATATTATAACAATCTACTTAGATTTTATACCAAATTGGATGAACAACAGTGTTATGTCCATCATACCCACATTCTTGGCAAGAATCTGATCTGAGGTGGATAAAACAGCTAGAGTTTGACCCCAACGACCCCGCCAATATCAAGTGTGTCAAGTTGCTGGAAGTGAGTGAAGCTGCAGAAAGAAACACGTATTTAACTTTCACTGGTTTCTCAAACAGTCTGCATGTGCAAAATCACACCCTCCCGAACCTAATTTCGCAGAGTCCTCTTCAAAGCACAAATATGGGTAGCATCCCACAATGAATCACAGTGGGTAGTGTCTAAACAATGTACACTAGCAAGTACAGAATACCCACAATGCACTGTGCCATTTAAGACTCACTTCTCACAGTTGTAAGATGATTAGTGTTTATGTATTTATATGATATTAGATTTTAGATTTATATGTTTATATTTGACTTATATGATACAGAATTTATATAACTATACAGACTATACAAAATATACAGAATATCAAGTAAACTATGTAGTGTATGAACTCAGAAAGTGTTTTAGAGACTATGTCAGTCTTTTGGGGGAAATGCAGTTCTATACATTCCTTAGTATCCTTATTAGTCAGTGAATTGTTTTTGTAAATAATTACTAACATGCCCAATTTTCATGGTAAACTTGATAATGTATTAGTAGATTTCAAGATTCAAGAGTCAAAATTTTATTGTCATTGTGTTTCAATCAATTTCAATGAAATTCTGTGTGTGTAACTCAGTACACGGTAGTTCTGTTCCCATGATGCATTGTGCTGTTTTCATGTAATAGGGCTGCATGAACAAATACACTTTTTGCATATTAAAATGCACATTTGATTGTTTGGTATTTAATGTTCTACTTTTAGTTACCTTTTGTTTTTGGAAATACATTTGCGTTTGAGATCAAAAGATAAATATGAGACAATAGATCGGAATTTCACCATTCGTTTCCTCATATTTATCTAGTTATGTTAAAAAACTTAGAATATGACACCTTTGGCCATGACACTACCTCCACCATACTTGACCAATGAGCTTATATTTTTTGGATCATGAGCAGATCCTTTCTTTCTCCACACTTTGGCCTTTCAATCACTTTTGTAGAGGTTAATCTTGGTTCCCGATCTTTTGTGGTTCATCTTTGTATTTTCTTGGGAAATCATATCTGGCTTTCTGATTCTTACTGCTGATGAGTGGTTTGCTTCTTGTTATATGGCCTCTATATTTCTGCTCTTAAAGTCTTATATGAAAGGTGGATTGTGATACTTTCACCCCTGCCCTGTGGAGGTTGTCAGAACTCCAGTGGTTTCTTTCTTTTTCACTACATTCTAACTTGTTGTATTGGCTATGCCTACTGCTTGTTTATGGTTCTGATCTATTTTCCCTCTTTTCTCAGTTTCATAATGTCTTGCTTTTCTCCTATAGACAGCTATCTGGTCTTCAAGTTGATTTAACTTTTTTTTTTTTTAACAACAAATGCAATCTTCACAAGCAAAACCCAGGGCTCAAGCCAAGAGTACACATTCAGAGCTATTCATTGTTTAAACAGTCAATCTGACGGGACACAACTAGGCAAAAAGAAACACCTGTCAGTCGTGTGCACCAATATTTTTATCACTTGAAAAATGGGTGGGTTCAACAAAAGGCGCCACGCTAGATTTAAATATCAGGAAATTAATGCTGAAATTCTGATCCACTGTTTCATATTCATATTTTTATCTCAAACCCAAATCTTCAGTGTATAGTAAAAACAATAGAATTGGCAGTGCTGTTCCAATACTTTCAGAGGAGACTGTACATATTCTATACTATTTGGCTAAAAGAATATTGTTGCTTTTTGTAGGAAAAAAACATCTGAATAAAAGAATGTCACTTATGGCACACTATCTACCATACTATTTTTCTTAAATAAGCTTGAATTTCCCAATTAAATTAATTCCCCTCCTGTTAGCTAAGAACAGGAATCTGAGGCTATTATCAGCACAGGCTCATCGCAACTTTACAGTTGAAGATTAGAAGAAAAAAAAAATCAACTGGACTTTTTCCAGTCTTCAGAGTAGTTAACATGTCCAACAGGAACTTATTAGAGTCATTCATTCTTAAATACTGCTATATTCTTATACTATATCGTGTGAATTGAGTACATTTAAGGAATAGAAAGGATTTAACTGTGGTTAAAAAATATTCACTTTTGAATAAAGCTGTTATGCTTTTTGGAATGATCATGTTGCTTTTATAAGCTGAAAGAGAGAGAGAGGGGGGGGGGCTGTGAGAAATGGCGGCATGCCATTAAAAAAAAAAGTGCAGTTTATAAACTACTGCAGCAGTGTGAAGTGCTGCTTAGCCGAAAGTTAACTGTTCCATTTAGTTCTGGTCAGCAATGCCATGTTCTTAAAACAGTAACAGATTACACAATCCTACTACTGCAAGATAAAGATGGCAGAGTTACAGTATATGAGGTACAGAAAATCCATCCATTTTCTGTACCGCTTATCCTACACAGGGTCACAGGGCAGCCTGGAGCCTATCCCAGGGAACCTGGCGCACAAGGCACCTGGATGGGAACAGTCACACACATATTCGCACAGCCATTCCCACACGACGCACAATTTGGAAATGCCAATCAGCCTACAATGCATGTCTCTGGACTGGGGGTACCTGAGTACCAGAGTACCTGGAGGAAACCCCCAAAGCACAGGGAGAACATGCTAGCTCAGCGCACACAAGGCGGAGGTGGGATTCCAACCCACAGCCCTGGAGGTATGAGGCAAATGTGCTAACTGCTAAGAAAGCATTACTGTGAACAAATAGATGAAAACACATCAAAATAAACTAAATTCATTCTCTCAGAATCATTTGGTAAAAATGGGTTAAAAGGTTATTTTTAAAAAGTCAAATTCAATTTATTATAATAAAGTAAATACCCAAGGGCACCAATAATCCTGGAGCTGACTATTTATTTATTTATTTATTTGAAAACAACAACAACAACTTCAAATTGCTTGCTGCAGCTAGTACAGCGCTATTTCCTGCAATGGAGATTCTTTTTTTTTTTTTTTTTTTTGTCTTCACTGGAAATATTTTGCATAATTATAACTGCAGCAGTACAGCTCACATACCAGCCCACCCTTCTAAAGGAGGACCATCATTTCAGCTGAGAGAGCACAAAGAATTCAGTATGTACCGAAAGTGATTAATACAGATTTGTGATATCATGGAAACACTTGCAAAGGGAAGAATGTTTTTGCAAGTTATTAGACCAAAGGAACTCCAACAGCAGCTGAATGTATGAAAGCATTTCCTTTTACCACTGCCTTCACCCACAGTCTTTTATTTAGAAATGCTACATTTAAAATGCAAAATGTTTCTGAGCATCCATAAAAGATAGAAGGTTTGACACTGTACATGAGCACCAAGATCCAAAAATTGGAAAAAATTTTGATTGGATGAAGTTGGATAAAGCTATATTCTCATGAATATCAAACAATTGCAAATAAAACACAGGTTTATTGACACAAACATATATATTTTTTTAAATATAGGTGCGCAACAATTATAGGCAACCTTTTAGTCAATACTTTGTGCTACCTCCCTTTGCCAAGATAACAGCTCTGAGTCTTCTCCTATAATGCCTGATGAGGTTGGAGAATACATGGTAAGAGATCTGAGACCATTCCTCCAAACAGAATCTCTCCACATCCTTAAAAGATGGACTCTCCTCTTCAGTTCACCCCACAGGTATTCTATGGGTTTCAAGTCAGGGGACCGGGATGGCCATGGCAGGACCTTAATTTTGTGGTCAACCATTTTTGTGTTGATTTTGATGTAGGTTTTGTCCTATTGGAAGATCACAGCATGGCCCATTTTAAGCTTTCTGACAGAGAAAGTCAAGTTTTCAGCAGGATAATGCACCATGCCACACTGCAAAAATTGTTCAGGAATGGTTTGAGGAACATAAGAAAAAATTTCAAGGTGTTGATTTGGTCTCCAAATTCCATAGATCGGAATCCGATCGAGCGTCTGTGGGATGTGCTGGACAAACAAGTTCAATCCATGGAGTCCCCACCTTGCAACTTACAGGACTTAAAGGATCTGCTGCTAACGTCTTGGTGCCATATTCCACAGCACACCTTCAGAGGTCTTATGGAGCCCATGTCTTCATGGGTCAGAACTGTTTTGTTGGCACAAGGGCCTACACAATATTAGGCAGGTGGTTTTAATGTTATGGCTGATCGGTGTAGATGCACACTTAGCCATCAGTCTGTTTCCTTTCTAGCACACAGGACACATGGGTCTTGCTCAGAGGAAGAAGAAAAAAATGTACACACACTTACTCATCTCCTCTTTCTGCTTTTGTCTCCTAAATCCGCATTTCCGCTTATTAGGAATACATGATTAGAATGATTATGAATTATGATTGACATATTAAAGTCTATTATAAACCTAACCATCTGTTTTTAAGCTAATCATCCAATGGCCTGTGTATGTGTTCTCTCAGCAAGGGATCATCAGGGGTTGTATCGTCAGCTTCAATGTTAAGGATGTCAACACATGCGTCATTGACCATCGTCATGTATTTAAGTTGATCAATTTCCTTCAATCTTCAAATAAGCGATAACAGTGTGTTTATAACGAACCACCATTCAAGTGTTATAAAACTGTTGCATCAAAAAAAATTTTAAACTGTTGGATTCATTATGTGATTTAGCAGACACTATTTCACAGAAGATATCTGTTGTATAATAATCTGTGGGAGCAGTGAGTCATGGTTAATTCTGCACACAGTACCTCACATAAGAGCACGACAGGCTTCTGGACCATGTGTATGACTTTGAGAGGTGCTGTAGAGCGAGCTACACAGGGAAGAGACTGGTTACCACAGTGATGACAATTTCAGGAGAGATCGTTCTGGCCAACAGATCCTTCAGACCATTTCCTCCTCCACAGGAGCTGCTAGAGAATGACGTAGGCAGCCTTTTTCACTTTTAGTAAGTGTCCATTGAAACGGTTGAAGGAAGAATATCACCCTGGAATGAAATTCTGGGTTGATTTCTTTGGTTTAAATTTCTTTAATCAAAATGGTGGTCTATTTTCTCTTTGGTTATCGTGCTTCCTACATTATCAATAATGCTGTTTGACTATCTACTGATAGTGCTGCTCATTATCCCTTACTTTTTGAGGTAATTTTTTTTTCCTCCTTTCACCACATCAGACAAATACTAACTTCTCATGGAACTAATGAAAATACAGCACCAACTACATCAGGAAGATTTCAATATAAACATATTTAATGCATCAGAGTGGAAGTAAAGTGTACTAATTATTGGACAGTCTGGAAAATATATAGAAAATATATATACACTTCCTAAAAGAATTACACGGGGCATATAATCAGTTTCATAATAATTATGTTGGTGTACATACATACGGTGTACATCCGGAAAGTACAAACTTACAGTGCATCCGATAAGTATTCACAGCACTTCACTTTTTCCACATTTTTTTTATGTTACAGCCTTATTCTAAAATGGATTAAATTCATTATTTTTCTTAAAATTCTACAAACAATACCCCATAATGACAACATGAAAGTAGTTTGTTTGAAATATTTGCAAATTTATTTAAAAAAACAAAAAACAAAAAAAAACACACATTTACATAAGTATTCACATAAGTATTTTTCAACGGCAGGAACTGGGAGACTAGTCAGGATCGAGGAAAAGATGAATGCAGCAATGTACAGACGATGAAAGCCTGCTCCAGAGCGCTCTGGACCTCAGAGTGGGGCGAAGTTTCATCTTCCAACAGGACAATGACCCTAAGCACACAGCCAAGAAAACACAGGAGTGGCTACAGGACGACTCTGTGAATGTCCTTGAGTGGCCGAGCCAGAGCCCAGACTCAAACCCGACTGAACATCTCTGGAGAGATCTGAAAATGGCTGTGCACCGACGCTCTCCATCCCACCTGATGGAGCTTGAGAGGACCTGCAAAGAAGAATGGGAGAAACTGCCCAAAAATAGGTGTGCCAAGTTTGTAGCATCATTCTCAAAAGACTTGAGGCTGTAATTGGTGCCAAAGGTACTTCAAAAAAGCATTGAGCAGAGGCTGTGAATACTTATGTACATTTATGTACATAAGTATTCACACTTATACTTATGTTTTTTTTTGTTTTGTTTTTTAATAAATTTGCAAAGATTTCAAACAAACTTCTTTCATGTTGTCATCATGGGGGTACTGTTTGTAGACTTTTGAGGAATATAATGAATTGAATCCATTTTGGAATAAGGCTGTAACATAAAATGTGGATGTACTGTAAGTATCCAGTATTAACTTGAAACTTGGAGTAGTAATTAGATACAATTTATGTCAATGATTTTGAAACAGGAAGAACTCTTGCATAAGGGGAAAGTGTTGCAGGAAAATCATAAATAGCATCAAAGATTTGCTGACATCATATTTGTGCCAAAACTGAAAGCTGTAAAGGTCTCAGTTACGAGTCACATATGAAGTAAGGGATATTGACTGCAATGTTTTTGCTATTGTAATTGCTGAACCCACAAGCCTTTACTTTGTATTGATTTAAGTGTTGGCTATACCGAGCATCCCAAAGGTCTCCATACATAGTGGAAATTAATATTTTTTAGCAAAATGTCTTCCAAACATTTTCATACTTAGTTTGTATTCTATATTTTCAGATAACCTATAAGAATGCCTTTGACAAAAGAACATATTGAAGTCATTATCATGACTGGATCAGGAAGCTGTTGCAAAGCTGTGATGGACTTTAATAGGGCAAGCGCATCACATACCACACTGTTCATAAACTTCAAAAAGACTGGATGTGTTGAGGGAAATTGAAAAGTGGAAGCTCACGCACATCTACTGATTCATAATTCATAATTCATTCATCTTCAGCAATCCTGGTCAGGTTTGTAGTGGATCTGGAATGGATCCCAGAAATACTGGACACAAGGTAGGAATACACCCTGAATGGGATGCTAACTTATCACAGGGCATGCACACACTTACACCTAGGGCAATTTGGCATAGAAAATCCACAAACTAGCATGTTTTTGAGAGGTCACAGAAAACCAGAGATCCCAGAGGAAACCTAGATGGACAAGAAAGAACGTGCACATCACAGACAGCAACCCAAGCTCAGGATTGACCCGAGGACCAGGGAGCTGTGAGACATTAGTGCCATGACTTTAGAATATTCAAAATTGTACACCATAATTAGAATATTGTATGTTATTGTGGTGCTCAGAAAGCAGGATCAGATCAATAAAGCGGTATGCAACAGAAAATATGTTGTAAAACAATGGTACAACATATATATTTTTATTTTAAAAATGTTTCGTACCAAAGTGCATTTGTAACATCACAGGGTGATACATATTCAGCAGTTTAGAGGTAACCTGCTTGGCACTGGCATAAGCTTGCTGGTGCTGATAAAAATCACACCATATTTTCAAGTAGCAAGAAATATATAACAACAAAAACAAACAAACAAAAAAACTGTTCTAGGCAACAAAATAAATACAAAAATATATAAAAAACAAACACAGAAATGAAAAACTTCACATGGAAGGAATTTGAATGAAAGAAGCAAGTCTCACAGGATTGTACATCTCGCCCACTTTGTGCCTCATTGTCCAGTTATTACAGTACTTAACACAATGTCCATTACTTCACTGTTTTGTTGTTTTTTTTTTAAACGGGATTCAGGAGCTCAAATTATTCGGCTTTGGATGGTAATTTGGCATTACAATCATTTTCAGAGGTTGCTTTATTATTCACGTAAATGTCCTTTAAATAATTAACTACTCAGTTTGTAGCTGCAATCACCTGTTGAAGCATGGTGCTGTGCATGAGTAAACAGAGTTCACCTGGTAGGACCTGTTTGGTACCTTCATCTTAGCATCCAGTGGTACAGAGATAGTCTGTGGCTGTGCTTGCCCATGTGATGGGCCACTAGACACCTGCAGTGAACCACTGTGGCAAAGATAAGCACCTGAGGCATGGGCTGAGACCAGCACAGGTTGGCAGCTCTGCTGGGCGTATTGCAAGGTGGGTCTGTGGACGTACTGGGCACTCTGGCTTTGCGCGGAGTACATAGCTTGCCCTGGCTGTGGACCGGGCTGCTGTAGTGGGCACTTCTGCTTGTTGGCTTCTTTTAAATCATTATCATGGGCACTATGAAGAAAATACAAGGTTTGCAGTCAGTATGTTATTGCAGAGACTGTTGGATATAACATGGGTTACTTTAATGATATCTTGTGTGAAAAGGTTCATCACTGAGTAAGAGCTAAAAATGTGCTTAGGTACACTAAGCAGTCACTCACAGAAGCAATCTTTCCACACAGGGAAGTAGCTGCTCCCAGGTGTAGGCGGACAGGCGCTGTAGGCGAGGTGGCCAGGTTGGAGCCAAATGCAGGATTACTCGAGATGAAGCCACACAGGCAGCAGCTACTAACGACGGTGCAAATCGTAGAAATGCATGGTCTAGGAATAGAAATGCATAAAAAAAAAATAAAAAAAAGAATAGTGTTCTGTGTGAGTGAGAACTGCTATGTGGAATACATCTTCAATACAGTTATGAATGGAATCAACTTTACCTTGCAAAGAGACTTCCAGGAAGTAATCTGCATATTTATTCATATACAACATTGTCTTCTCTAAGCATGCCAATGGCCAGCCGTCATGTAGATCTGTTTCACCGACACCAAATGACAGGTAATACTCGATGAAGTGGGCAGCTGTAGGCAAATAAATGTTCCAGTGGAAGTTCTCTAGGAGAAGCAGCTCCATGTGCAATAGGCCCTGTTTGGTCAACACCAGGTTCATGGAGCTCATACAAGTGAGGCTGTTGAGGGTTTCCAGCTTAGGCACTCTGTCCTCTCTTTCTTCAAATTTACCTAGGGCAGAAGCGTTTTAAAGATCAAATTACATGCATTTGATAAATTTATTTATTTTTTTACAAGGTGCCCATACCATATAGTTGCATATCGGATACAATTACTCTCTGTAGACTACCTGTTGCTATGCACAGTTTGTCAGTCACCCCCTATTCTGTACCCAGAAACATATGCAATATATCAGCCCGTACAGGCTTTTGTGGAGTTCTTTTGTAATTGGTGCAGCCAAAAATGCTTGATTTTTCAGCAGCTTTTTTTTCTAAATTTGCAATGCAGCTTGCAGAGTTGTGCTTTTTTTTTTTGCAGAAAACTACTTGTATTTGCAAAATTACAATTGCACAAAATTGTTTTGCGCAGTCTTTTGCAGTGATGTTTGTTGGAAAATGCAACCTTTTAACTGTACTCATGTTCGATGCATGTGAATCAGAGTGCTTTGGCTGAATGTCCGTTTTGATGCAGTCACATGACACATCTTGGCCCAAATCTGCAGAAAACCTGCGGTAATTTTGAAAAATCTGAAGCTCCTCAGAATATCACAAGCTTGCTTGATTTTGCATTCATTTCTGCGATTGCAAAATCCTAGAAGGACTGATTGAACACATCCACTTCAACGCAAACTTACTAGCCAAAAGTAGGCACGAAAGAGCCACCATGTGGAGCTGCTGCACAGAGATGTCATAGCGGTCCATGAAGAGGTCCAGCAGGTACACAGCTAGGTGTCTAGCTGCTGGACACAGCTTGAAGCGGTTGCTCACGATGGCTATGAGGTCTGCGAAGTAGCGCCTAAGGTTCAGTTGTGGGGACTGACCTTTGTAAACAGGCAACCTCAGCTCCTTAAAAGAGAGACACAAACATTCATGGTTACTAGGAGTAGTTGCAGGGATCAACAGCAGGGTTAGAAAGCAAAGTCAGAAGAAAGGAGATTGACCTTGTAGCGTAGAGCATGGTAAATATCTCCGGCAAGTTGGCCTTTCCACCACTGGCCCTCCAGCTCCATTGGATGAAAAAGTGACAGGATGCTTTTTGGATCAGAGAGATCAGAGTTAACGATGCAGTCTATGCAGGTCAACTTACTTTCAACAAATAGGAGCTTATACTAAAACGCTGCAAACTACTGCAAACGTGCAACGACCAACTCCTCTAATTGCAAAGGTCACTCCCATTCAGTATCCACTCTGGAGTGCTCGCGAGTAATGAGAAAAAGAAGTCATCACCCATTGGTTCAGTCTGTGGCCAATAGTGCTCTCAATCAAGAGCCGCTAATTTAGACACATTTAACAAGTGACTACTAAAACTCAGAATGAAACGTTTAGACAAGCGACCATACTGGCTGCTTTGTCAGGTCTAAAAATAGCCAACTTCCATGATAACAATATCCTTAAAGCAAAACACACAGGCTATTTTATCAGATAAACCTACACATGATGTGAAATAACGCATGATTGATAAAAGCATTCCTAAACGTGACTGCAAAACAAACAAACAAACAAACCAGTTTAAACCATTTAACCAAGTGTGAGCCTAACTCTATCTAGAACCCAAATACTTACCCCTATACAATGAAACCTGCATACACACTACAAAACAACAACTGATCCCGCACATCGAAATGGAAAGGAAATGGTAAGGTGATTAAAGAGTGCCGATGGCGGTGTTTATGTTTACGCTGAAACACCTGAGTTAGAAGCAACACGCCGCACAGAATCCTTCGCCAATTTCAGCCAATTAGATTTCTCCTTACAATCCCCAAACTTCAGCGAGCAACCAATCAGGGGCAGTTTTGCATTGACGTCACGGGGTCAGCAGCAGAGGAGCCAGACTAGTAATCCAGTCGAGGGTTTGCTGCTGAATTTTATCTGTTAACAGCTTCCAGTAGCACTGACACTTTTTTTGGCTTTTCAAAATTGTCCAGTTATATATATATATATATATATATATATATATATATATATATATATATATATATATATATATATATATATATATATATATAAAGATGATAAATGTTTGTGATTCCTTCTTATTTTAAATAGTTGAAGTCTTTGCTCTTTGTCTGATATTAATATAAATCAGTAATCAAAATGACTCCTTAGTGCTGTTGGATACTCAAATCAGTAGGGGTTGATTAATTTTCTATAACAAGTTCAGATCACAAGTTTATGTTACTGCGCTTGGTCTACTATCTTATTGTTTCTATAGCAACAGCTCGAAATCAAATAATTTAAGCCTAATAAGAAACAGATTAAGAAAACACTGTTGTTTAACAACGCATTTTTCTGTAAGGAGGGGATATATTTAAAAAAAAAACATTTATGGAAGGAGTCGATGCTAGTGCTTTGTAACAGTCAGTAAGATTTCTACTTACTGACTGTTTTAAGTTTCTATAAAAATTTGACCTAATTTTTTTATTTTATTTTTTTTAAATCAAAACGGCTTCCATTGTTTGGACAATCCCAGTATCAGTGAATCATGACAGTCAGGTAAACAAGGTGCAGGTGCCAGTTGTGCTGCCCATTGTACCCATCTAGAACTGTTTTGCACAGATGATAATAGGGGTAGGGGGCACAGTGGCTTGTAGTTATCATGTTTGCCTCACATCTTTGGGGTTGGGGGTTCAAATTCCACCTCTGCCCTGTGTGCGAGGAGTTTGCATGTTCTCCCTATGCTTCAGGGGTTTCTTCCAGGGTACTCTGGTTTCCTCCATTCTGAAAGACATGCGTTGTAGGTTGATTGGTATTTCCAAATTGTCCATAGTGTGTGAATGTGTGTGTGATTGTGCCCTGTGATGGGTTGGCACCCCGTTCAGGGTCCCCTTCCTTGTGCACTGAGTTCCTTGAGATAGGCTCCAGGCTCCCCAGTGACTCTGTGCAGGAGAAGTGTCATGGAAAATGGATTGATGGATATTAGGGGTTTGAATGTATGTTCTGATGTTCAACTTAAATTATCGTCATGACCATCATTAAAAAGATTACGCTTGTGAAAAATATTGCAATTGTGAATCAGTGGTACTTTTTTGAGCATCTACACACTAAAAGCAGCTAAAAGCAAAATGCATACAATCACTGTCCATGATAATATTTTTATGCTGTGTACAGTAGATGTGTAGAAGATTTTACTTTGATGGGTATAATACGTTTTCAGACAGACTTCAAATCCTCCATGGGAGATGTTTTTCTCCCATTTGATACATAATGGCTTCACCTTTAAATAGGTGAAAACATGGGGCATTTCTGCTGGTTCTCTGAACTGGCTCTAGCTTCAGAGCCAGCATCACATCAGTGCCAATAAGAGAGTAATTCAACATCTCTTGCAAGTGCAGTTTGCTAGTTACATAAGACATTGTGGTTCTATAAACCTCAGTGGTGGTGAGAATCTTCCTGTGTATGTGCCCACAAATGACGAAGAAGAAGAAGCCTGATGAGACCTTCAATGTATTTGTAATGTAATACAAGCGTCATACAGTCATCTTTCCCTGGAAACTTCTCACTTAGTTCTCGCTAGGTCGTCACTGGTAATAAGGAACTCTGACTGTTATCTGGAGTTCATAGAAGTTCATAGATTGTTACCTGGAGATCATAGAACCAAATTATATACAGTATCTCCCAAAAGTGAGTACACCCCTCACATTTTTGTAAATATTTGATTATATCTTTTCATGTGACAACACTGAAGAGATGACACTTTGCTACCATGTAAAGTAGTGAGTGTACAGCTTGTGTAACAGTGTAAATTTGCTGTCCCCTCAAAACAACTCAACACACACCCGTTAATGTCTAAACCGCTGGCAACAAAAGTGAGTACACCCCTGAGTGAAAATGTTCAAATTGGGCCCAAAGTGTCAATATTTTGTGTGGCCACCATTATTTTACAGCGCTGCCTTAACCCTTTTGGATATGGAGTTCACCAGAGCTTCACAGGTTGCCACTGGAGTCCTCTTCCACTCCTGAATGATGACATCACTGAGCTGGTGGATGTTAGAGACCTTGTGCTCCTCCACCTTCCATTTGAGGATGCCCCACAGATACTCATTAGGGTTTAGATCTGGAGACATGCTTGGCCAGTCCATCACCTTCACCCTCAGCTTCTTTAGCAAGGCAGTGGTCGTCTTGGAAGTGTGTTTGGGGTCGTTATCATGCTCGAATACTGCATACTGATCATGCTCTTCTTCAGTATGTCACAGTACATGTTGGCATTCATGGTTCCCTCAATGAATAGACGTATGAGTGCTGCCAGCATTGCTGTAAAGTTTGAAGGGGTGGGGGGTCAGCCTGTCAGTGATCAGACCATACGCTGCACCATCAGCGTATGGTCTGATCAGACCATACGCTGAAAAGATATAATCAAATATTTACAAAAATGTGAGGGGTGTACTCAGTTTTGTTAGATACTGTAACTAGTATTCAATTTACCTCTTCTCAAAAGCTGGGGTCTCAATTGGTTGACATATGCCACAATGTTGTAAGGAACCAAACTACCTTAGGTTTACCTTCATATACTGGCATGTCATAATACAGGCTGGGTGTCTTCATGCCTACAGGCTATGGTGATGACATTCACCACCAGCTGCTTAGACAAGGAAGTCCTTTTGTGTGTCCTCCATAACTGTGGATCAGATGGCCATCTCTTATTCTAAGTAGCACATTAGGAGCAATGAACACTCTGCAGGTTTTCCTTCATGGAATGCTGCAAGGTAAATAAACTAAATTACAAAATTGGGTAATATGATGTTGGACAAAAACCCCGGGTTTCACCACAAGATCAGTCCAGAATTAATTGGTGACGAATGCATTTAAAGTGAGCTTAATTTTCAGAGGCACATTTCAGTTTGGAATCTTACATAAGCAGAAAGAGAGGGATCTAGTGCAAGGTATGCATCCTGTCCTAGATTTTGGAGCATCATGGTGGATGGAGGTGCCTTGCCCTTTTTTAGAAAGGTTGTAATGAGTATATGAGCCACCACAGAGATGCCATCTTAAATGCCACAATGCGCTGCAATAACTGGCAGTGGAAGTCATGGCCTTGACAGCCATTTTGAGGACAAGGAGAAGGTTGAATGGTGTAAAATCTGACTCCAGTCTGCAGTTTTGCATGTCACCAGAAGCCAGCTAATTAGCAGGCTCATGAATGAGGAAAAGATGGAAAAAATAGAAAACTACTTAGCCACGTTAGTGGCACATCGCCAGCTTTAAGACACATGACCTGTAGCTGTGACTATCATCACAAGCTGTTATGCTGATAGATCCATATGGTGTACATTTTTTGGGAAACCATTTGTTTGTTTGTTTTTTTAAAAATTACAATAGTAAAACAAGCTGCTGAAAACTCAAAAGGATCCAGACTCACTGAAACCAGTTGGACAGTTGAACTGTCCGATTTCAGTAGTGCAGCCTTCCTGGTGTTTGATGTGAACGTTAAGATTGGCCTGGTATTGAACTTCTGCCACTGGACTGACTGATTGCATAATTGCAAGAATGAATAGGCACTCCTACACCATCACTGGGGGTCCAATCTTATCCGCAAAGGGCCGGTGTGGGTGCAGGTTTTCATTTCAACCAAGCAGGAGCCACACCTGGTTCTACCAGTTTAATCAGTTAATCTTGGCTTTCAGTAGACTCAAGTGTGGCTTCTCCTTGGTTGGAATGAAACTTGCACCCTTTCCGGATAAGATTGGACACCCCTGACCATCACATAGAAACCATCACAAAAATTAGTTTCCACTAATAGTTTCCACTACAAATACCATTCCAAACCGTTAACTGTTAACCATTAAAACCATCACCAAATGGTTTCCATTACATAGTAGGACGTATTAAGGACGTCTGTCCTTATGGTGTCCACTAAGCATAACATATCGCCAACAGACGGCAACAAATTACCAGTAGAGACCCACACGGTCCATTACAGTTACTATTAAAACCAATACAATTCCCATTATAACCATTAAACCCAATACAACTTCTATGACGGTTTCTATTATTTTTTTTTTTACAGTGTATGTTGTGTTACGGTCAATGATCTGCACAAACTCATCTGCAAAGTCTCACTATGTAACCTAATGTGTTGCACTATGCAACCTAACACCTACTTTTACATAAAAAGGAAGCTTGTTAATATTATAACCCAGTTTTCTAACTTTATATAATTCCCATAGGTTATATATTAAAACAAATGATACAAAATAAGAGAGAAAGGAAGCCGAATGCTCTGCAGGAAATGCAGGAAAATGCACGCATATGACGTGTAACATGACATGGAAATGCAACCGAGCCAAAAGAAAGACTTTGGGCTCTAAATGGAAACCGACTGTTTTTGTGGACTTGTTTCTGTGGAGTCGCAGGTAGTCGGATACGTTCCGAATGAACTTGTTTACACAGAGTAATATGAGCTGTTGTGATGCCTGAAGGCGGGCTGTTTGGTCGCTGTAGTATCTGGATGACGTCCCCTGAGTTAATACGACTGTTATAAACTGTTGATAAAATCGCCGAAGAGGAAGCACGTGTCCGCCCTAGTAAAGCTGAGGCCGCCGCTTCATTTACACGGCTGCACGCAAATAGTACGAACTGCGCGTGCAACAACACATAGGCACCTAGTCGCGGACACTTGTTTGCCAGTGAAGCGGCACACACACACACACACACGCGCGCGCCGGTAATCGGTGTTGATCGGCTTGCCTGGGGCTTTGAGCTGAGTGGGAGACGCGCTGTGTGAGTGTCATGGCCGCCGCCCGCTGCTGACGAACCGGGTTACAATATGAGGACGCGCGACACCACGTAAGTCCGTTTGAGCTAGGAATTTTGCACGCTTTGCTTGTGTATTTGCAACAACTGAAAAATCTGTCTATTTATCTGTCTGAAGTTGTTAGTGAAGTGGAAATTGGGTCGAGAGAGAGAGTGAGAGAGTGAGTATGTGTATGTGTATCTAAACTCCGAGCAGTCTGTGTGCTCATTTCCATCCAGGACCTTAAATAACAGGTATTTACCTTATATGGAGTTTAAACGCAAACCTAATTTAAACAAAAAAGCTTTCTTAAAAAAAAAAAAAGACTTTTAAGTTTTAACATCGACGGTGAATATATTCTGCTCTCCGCCACAGGTGCAAGCAGAGCTCTGTTGTTGGCAACTATTGTAGCTGTATAGGAACGAACTTTCCCTAAGGTTGATACACAAAGCGTTGTTGTTGATGATGTTTTTAAACTACATCATTGGGTTCTGTTCTACAACGCTATAAACTATAACCAAATAATGTTTCGTTCAGTATTGGAGTTGGCAAATCTTTGAAGACCACGAGGCTTTGACACTTTCTGCAGGTGCACCTTAATACACAGGCGCCTGCACTATATTATAGTACTAAACACACTCACCATGCATGCACATGTACTGTCACTTTCTCAAGGTCAGGGGTAGAGGTTAACTTCATTTATACACTAGCTGCTTTGTAATTAAGATGTTGTAGCCCCAGGGTTAACGCTCGAAGGCGATGGTGCTCGGAATGGGTCCAGGATTTTTCAGTTTTGTTATGGAAACCAATAAACTCACTATTATCAAAGTTATTAGATTTATTATTGACTTCATACGGTTATTTCCCTGTTTGATTGGCCAATTAAATGTGTTTAGTCCAAACCTAAAATTAGCTCAAAAACTAGTAGGTTTATATATAACGGCAACTTGGTCCTGATGTATTCTGCCTGTGGAAATTTCCAGAACAAAAAGCTCAATGGCTGTATATAAATTTGTTCTGGGATGGTCTTTGGAATTTCTTTTCGCAATAAAGTGGCCCCTGGTTAGAAAAAAGTGCGCTACGGTGTTTAGCACAAACGTTACCATGGCCTCTGCGGGTCAGTTCAGATCCAAATCCTAGTTATTTCTTGTCTAAAAGTGTGGAAGTCTAGAGAGTCACCGTTTCCCTTCCCATTTTCAGTGCAATACTAGGTTTACATCGGGAATCATGGCGTGGAGGAGACTTACTTCTTTCACATGTGCCAGTCAGTTTGTGTTCACATAAACAAAAGATGACGCTCAATATTGGAAGTTAAGTCATACTGATCTGATAGAAATCCTCTTAGTAACTGAGCTACTCTTAGACAAAGGTATGCAAAGCATCAGAGATGTAATGGTATGTACTTTAAGACAGCTGTTGCCCTGTATTCACATCTGTGTCAGTCAACATCACACACGTTAATGGCATACATACGTGAGTGGATCAGGTCAGAAAAGGTGTCGTGTCAGATCCGATACCGATCCAGCCTAAGTTCCGGTACTCAGTATTAGATAGGTGCATTCTTACAGTTTAACCTGTGATCATAGTTAAGTGTTAGTTTATGTGAACTTTGCTTTGTAATAAAGATGTTGTAGCCTCTGATTCAAATTTCTAGTCATTGCAAGCATAATAATGTTGATAAAAACAGTTTATAATGAGCATCAGTACAACTTGCACATATGCCTTTCAGTGAGTAATAACATAGTGGTAATTGTGGTTAAGTAATATTAGATTTTCAGCATTATATAGCTAACAAGGCATGTTAAATCGTATACTGCGTTTTGCACACACAAAGTGTTATTATTACCGATTTGTCACTTTAAAATGGCGACATCTATACTTTATAAAGTATTAATACTATTTATACTAAAACACTGTGGAATTATGATTGGTTGGATCCTGAGTTATGCAACAACCTTTACCCCTGTCGTTGGGAGATGCGTGTTCGAATCGTACGCTTCTTCGAATCCTGACAATACCACAGCCTTTAATGGAAGAACCAAAGTGCAAATTGGCTGTGCCCTCAGGGTGGGAGGAACAGAATATTTTCTCTCCCCGTCAATCAGAACAACACTAGCCAATTGTAGGTGTCTGTGAGCTGAATGTGGGTGGATAGCACTTTCCTCTAGTGTGTGATGCTGCTTGAGCGGCTTTTCAAAAATACGCAGAGGTTGGCTTCTTGTGTCTCAGAGGACGTATATGCTTGCCCCGCTCTGCCTGGTTTGTAGATGTCGTACGATGGGGATGAGTTAGCTTGTGGGTGGGAGTTGCCTAGACCAAGATCGGGAGAAAATTAGATAAAATAAATTTGGTCAGATGTTTAGTTTTCCATTACAGCAGCTTTGATAGTAGTGCTGACTGTAATTCTAATCTCAGATTATATTCATGCGCTCGTTCTAATATGTTATGGTTTCTGTAGGAGCAACTCCTTCACAGGAAGTTGTCTAATAGGTGCTGAACAGAATCTTAGGCTAATAATAAACAGATTAAAAATGTCTTATTTGACCAATAAATATGTCTAATATTAATAATGTCTTATGTTGAAGCGTATATGTTTATTTAACATTTATGGAAAGAGTCTTGTTTGTTGTCACTTTCTAACTGTAAGTTTTTTTCAATTTTCAGGACAGACGTGCTTTATACTTTCTCACTAACACGACAACTGTGTTTTTGAATCTTGTTTAGTTCAAAAGAGAGGAAAAAGAGGCTGGTGAGGGAACTGTTAATACCTGCTATAATGGCTATACGTGATAACATAGTTTAGTTACATACAACATAGAACTAGTTTCACAGATGCTCCACTTTGTTAAATGTAACTGTGAATTGTTAAAAAAATGTGATTTGTTTTCGTTATTAAATACAATAACTTCTAATCTAGTATATTGCTGTTGTTTAGGAGGAATAAAATACTTCAGAATGTGCTGTTATTAGAAAATAATTAACTCATTATTTACCGATAACAGCGTTTGAGTGATTATTTGATACTATAGACTTCCTGTCAGCTTAGGCCAGTCTGGTCATTCTCCTCTGATCTCTCTCAACAAGGAGTTTTAGCCTGCTGTCCCTCCGCACACAGGATGTTTGTTGTTGTTGTTGTTTGCAATATTCTGTGTACCATAATTTCCAGACTATAAGCCGCTACCTTTTTCACACGCTTTGAAAACTGCGGCTTAAACAATGATGCGGCTAATTTATGGATTTTTATGGGCTAACGAGTTTTGTGCCGCAAAAACATTTAGCCTCGTCACATCGAACCAATGAAATTACCCAACAGGTCACAGTGGACCAATGAAACTGTTCGAATTAAATCTAACGCGCTTACACTACATTCTTCAGATCAGTCGTTTTGAGCTTCATGCACACCCTCTAATCAGGGAAAACACACGAAGAAATGCATATTCGTTGACGTCATGTCTCCGCCCCGCCTTGTCATGTGTTGTCGAGTCACGTGTGTATTGGTATTGCCCGCAGCTGTTAGCAGTTTGGCTGGTGTGTATATATACACCGGGAGCCATGACACACACAACGCAGGTAATTGGATATAGAGTTAGAATTAGATAGCGAATATAGTTAGAGTCTTTGTTCATGCCATGTGTCTTAGTTCTTGTTCATGTTTCCTAGCCATAGTCCATGTCTGAGCTTATGTCAAGGCTAGTTAGCTTATAGCATAGCTTATAGCTTAGCCTGTAGCCTAGTAGCTTATAGCATAGCTTATAGCCTAGTAGCTTGTTGCATAGCTTATTGCCTAGTAGCTTGTAGCATAGCTTATTGCCTAGTAGCAGATAGTATAGCTTAGAGTTGTATAGACTTAGTTTAGAATATAGATGTAGAAGTGGTTTATAGAGTATAGATATAGAGTCTTTGTTTCATGTCATAGTTAATGTTTAGGTTAGTTGGTTTAGTTAGCTTAGTTCATTGAGTTGGTCATGTTTTGTTTCTCTTGAGTCTGCTCTCCTCTGTTTCAATAAAAGCTCTCGTCCTAACTGCTCTTGCATCAGTCCTGCTTCGTTTACGTCACGAATCGTGACCGTTGCAACGTGGACACCTGCGGCTTATAGACAAGTCCGGCCTATATATGTACAAAAAATGTTTTCTTTTTAAAATTACCGTGTGCGGCTTATATTCAGGTGCGCTCAATAGTCCGAGAATTACGGTAAACTCTAGAGACTGTTGAATGTGAAAATCCCAGGATCAGCAGTTTCTGAAATACTCAAACCAGCCCATCTGGCACCAACAACCTTATAAGCATACATGGTTAAAGTCACAGAGATCACACTTTCCCCATTCCGATGTATGATGTGAACATTAACTGAAGCTCTTGACTTGTATCTGCATGGTTTTACGCATTGTGCTGCTGCCACATGATTGACTGATTGGATAACTGCATAAATGAGCAGGTCTTCCTATTAAAGTGGATGGTTAGTTTAGATATAAGTAAACTTTAGTTTCCAGTAGAACATTTCTGAGTAGTAATTAAGGACCGATCAGAAAGACACTAGAGCTGTAGTATATGTATTGTGATTGGAGACAACACCAGTTTGTATGATATTGAGCCTCTGGCTGTAATTGTAAATGACATTGCTTGAATATGGCATTTGCAAGAATGGAGATGGTGGCTCAGTGGTTTTGGGCTACTGATCAGAAGGTTGTGAGTTTGAATCCAGTTCCTTCAAGCTACAGTGTTGGGTCATTGAGCATGACGAATGATAATTGCATTTTTATATGTTCCAGGAGTCTATGATATGAACATGGAAGTGGAACAGAAAAACCCAAGCAGCCACAACGAGGATCAAGCTGGTGACAGTGACAGAGGCAACTGGCGTAGACGCCTGCGACTCAGGAAATCCCCAGCTGTGAAAAGTACAGTTGAAGAGCAGAAAGTCGATAAAAAATTGACCAAGGAGTCATCACAAAATGAACAAAACAATCACCAAGTAGTGAACACCGCTAGCAGCAAGCTCACCTTTACTTGCACTGATTGCAAGGATGGCACAAGTTTTAGTCCTGATGGTTTGTTAAAACACTTTAAAAACTTTCATGGAGGAAAAGGACACCCACCATCTTTTCCTTGTGACATGTGCAGTTTTGTTGCTTCGGACTTTACTACCCTGCAGCAGCATTACCAGAAACACAAACACTCTAGGCTCACCAGTGAGACGTGCAATGATAAAGGCTTGCATACGCCATCCCATCTCACAAAGCATTGTAAAAGACACAACAATCAAGGTCACTGTGAAAAGTGCATGTTTTCCACAAAGGAGCTCACACATTTTGTACATAACTCTTGTCCACACAACACTTTACCAGCTATAGACAGTAGTGAAAAGTCAGGTGTTAAGCCCATGAATGGTGAACTGGATACGAATCTTTTGGCTGATGCTGCAGGTGAACTACAAAAAGATGCGCTACTAGACTACATGACTAATGCCTGCCACCGAGGGTGGAGCAGAAAGAACAAGTGGAGAAATCGAGAAGTTGCTCCAAAACAACCCAAACATACTGCTCCAGACGTTCTGATTCCAAAATCAGAAATTCACTGGACATCTGCATCATTTCTGCCTTTCTCAGCTGCAGGTTTGCTCGATGAAAAGGGCGAACTACTACACCCAACTCGGACCTTAGAGGAGACTAAGCAGTTTCTGGAAAGGACAGTTAACTCTGGAAAAAAATGGCCAGTGTCTCTAAAAGGTGAAACCGATCTCTCATCTCCATCCTGTCCTGGGCCCTGCCTTTCTGAGCCAAAGATGAAGCGATGTGTCACACCGCTTCCTGAACTGAATTCTGGGAGCGAACTTTCCGGTCTCATGGGAAAGAACAGTATCTCAGTTCCACCTGATTGCACTACAAAGGTTGTTGGTTTCAAGATGGTGGATGGAAAAAAGCATCTTGTTCTTAAAGTCATTCCTTCAACCAAGCCAGAGGTTTCTTCAGACACAGGAGAAGATCCTGCAGGATTAAACCAGAATGAAGGAAATGAGATACAATTACACCCTCATATTGAGAGACTCAGTGATCAAATGTGCAGTGAATCAGACAGTGTTACCACTGCAGGTTCTGCAATCAATGGCTATGATTCTACCGTAACTTCACACCAGCCCAAGAAACAAGGTCTTCGCGAAGAAGAAGAAGACCAAGATACAATAGGAGATGCACCTCAGGTTGATAACACTGAAAATGACCAGTGTGCATTCAGTGAAAGTCCTGATGCTTTTGCACAACTCACTGTCTCAGGAATAGAGGAGGATTTTAATGTAGTAAGTCAGACAAAGAATGTAAAATCAGCATCTCCTGAGGTAATATTTATCTTCAGTGACACAAATGACCTCAATGGAGAAAATGCAGATGTGCCAGGGGAAGTAGGTTCTGTCAATGAGGCAGATATCCAAACTCTGCATACAAATATGCAGGAGATAAATGACACACCGAAACACGACGACAATCAGGAAAAAGCAGCAAAAGATTGTAAAGAAATCAGTTCTGGGCCTTCCACAGGTCAAGATGATAAGTGTTGTGTTGAAAATCTGTCTTCAAGTACTTCATCTGATTTTGACAGTATGGAAGAGAGAATCAACTCCCAGCTCTTAACCTTGATGTCTGTGAAAGACAGAAGCCGTGATATATACACGAAGCACATAGATAAAAACTCAGGGGAAGAAGCAGCTGTAACACAGACACCTCTGGATTACTGGAAGGAACAGAAAACGGAGAAAGTTTTAAACCCCCCCCCAAACAAAAACAGAGTAGCCATGTTCGAATCGAATATTATTGACCCAACTGTAGCATCCCGTCAGAAAAATACTACAGACTCTCTATTTATTTCCCCAAGTGAACATGGAAGCCTGTTTTTCCAAGAAAATGGAGATGAGAACGCAAACAGCATAGACCCTAGATATGCTCATGTCCCCCTAGATCCGAACTGTACAATGGAAACTGTACAGGGAACTTACCTAGCACCGTTGGAGCTTGAATACTCTTACCATAATCGAGACCTGTATCAGACACTCGAAGAGCTCCCTGTTACTTCAGTAAACCATTTGCTTGATGATTCTGAAGTTACATACAGAGGTAAGCAGTAATATTTAAAAAATAAGTGTTCTGCTCAGATATTTTTTGTTTTTCTGACCTTTGCGCCATGAAGCCATGTCATCAGTTCGCTAATCAGATCAAAAAGTAAATAAAATGTGTAAATATTTTCTGTGAAAATGTGCTTCTTTCTGATCTAATGTCTCTGGTCCAATGAGCTGCCTTTAGATAAATCATTAAAAATAAATACACATGATTTGATGAGTCACAACAGAGACTCTGCTATAGAAGCTGCGGCAGTTCATGTTTGTAGAAGTACAAACAACATTTATTTTTAACTTTGAGACAGTACTTCTTCAGGGACTTGGTTCTGTCCACTGAAATACTTTGCGGGGGTCCAACAAAGTACATCTGCATTTTTCAGGCTATTTTCTGGTTAGATGTGCCTTCACGGTTGTTGTCGTTTAAGGGGGTTTTCACACTGGCGTTAGCGAACCAGAGACTACCTGTAGGAGGTGGTCTAAGGTCGGTTGCACTGCAACTGTGCTGTGATTCCCGTGAGCGAGAACGCAACTCGGGTCTGCACTTTTTCAAGAAGTAAAGTAAACTACGCATGTGTTTTAGTCGATGACGATACCATTAGTTTCCACAACACATGTGCATCATGAGTGGCAGAGGAACGTTGTGGGACACAGAAGAACAGATAATAGCACCAAAATAATAATAATTGTAAAAAATGGTGATTTGCATTGTGTTCCACATGCGTGTTTATGATGATGTATGATGAACGTGGTTTTGATGGAATCAAAAGAGTGAAACCTAAGCAACACTGGCGGGAACAATCCCTCTCGCATTCGGAGCGCAGCAATCGTGCCCAGTGGGAAAACCACCTAAATGTGCTTTATCCGAAAATTAGCAATTCAAAAAGTGTGGAGAATCAAGCAGCATAGTTGGCTATATGAATGTCATATTATTTAGAAAATTGAGAGAACCGAACAAAAACCAAACACAAATTTTTTTGCTTATTTGAGAGTTTTGTAGGAAAACACTAATGTGTGCTCTTTTTTTATGTCACCTTTAAAGCCAGGTCCTTCTCAATATCTTTACAGGTATTACCTCTCGGTCTGAACCAGGTAGCATGGCCACCCAGCAAGTGGGTATGCACTCACCCAAAACCATACCAGTAGCAGCAGTGACTAATGACAAGGCCTCTTCACAACTACCAGCAATGACCGAACCTCCTATCAGCAGGAGGAGACCTCGAGAACCAACCACAAAAGACTCTCAGGGACACATCTCCAAATCTAAAAGAAGGCTTGTTCGAAATTCCAAAGAAAACGAGTCATCAGCATCTATCCGTTACTGGGAACCATCTGCTCCAGCAATAGAAAGGACTCTGCGGCTCTTTCCCGTCCGTTCCTCACAGCCTGTAAAAGTACCGCGTTTCAACCAGCCCGTTGTAGTCCTCAATCACCCGGACACGGATATTCCCGAAGTGGCAAACATTATGAGATCGGTTCACAGACACAAAGGGGCTGTGCAAAAGGTCATCCTTTCTCAGGGAACTCTAAAAGCCCTTTCAGAGCTTAACTGTGACACATTCCACAATATACGTGCCGACAAGTTGCAGTCATCTCACTACAGAAGTGTGTGGCCTCAAGAGACAGTTAAAGAAAGGTTCATGCTGAAACTGAAACTGAAGAGGTTAGGTGGGAATAAGTTTATGGTGTCGGATCTAAGCTCTAATGCTAACCAGCTTCAGCCAAGCTTCAGGTGCTGGTTTTGTGGTCGCCACTTTAGGAACCAGGAGGTGTGGGTAGGTCATGGTCAGAGGCATATTATGGAGGCTACACGCGACTGGAACAAGTTATTCAACAATGAAGGGCAGGGTTATTGCGTAGATCAACAATCCTTCTATTGAGCTTGTGTGATTCATAAGCATTATTTCATGGAAGCCATTTTTAGTGCATTGATTGTTATAGAAGATTTTGAGTAGGCTGGAACAAGGTTTAAACGTGCACCGCTCAGGGTTTGCAAAACGGGTCATGTAATGTGTATTTCCAGATCGAGCGCGTCACTCTTAGTAGTGTTAGGTTGATAAACCATCTCAGGGACAGTAGGCCTACAGAAATAGAATGATTTATTTATTCTTTCTGCTTTGGTGTCAGCGTATGTTATTGTAAAAGCAATACGCATTATTTATATAAAGATTTCCAAAGCACTTGTTTATAATGTGTTTTCTGACCAAAATGAAGTGGCGTTGCTGTAGAATGTATTTAACTGATCTAAAAACAGCACTATCCTGTTGTATTACTTTATTTATAGCTTTAATTCCTTCCATCTAATTGAGGACATTTGATTTTTATTTGTTGAATGTGCTGATAAATGTTAATGCTTTATTTGACTAAAATCCATCTTTATTTTTTGCATTAATTTCATATACATCAATTGCTTGCTGATTTTAAGCAAGTAGGCTCATGTCTTTGGTGGATTTTTTTTTTTCTTTCAATGAGCCTTTGCAAAGACAGAATTATTTATTCATTTGGACAAACACATGGATTTGAGGTCTTTGCAATCTCACAGCAAATTGTACACCTGCTAAGATTACATAACAAATAGCAATCAAATTTGACATATTTGACAAAGACTCTGTGGAATTGTGATATCTAGCGACTACAGCATTTCTCTATTATGTTATCATTGTCTTGTATGTCCACATGCTTTAGCGGTTCAACTGAATTCAGGACACTGCAGTTTGAAAGATTTCATCATTCCTGATTTGTAGCAGCATCAGTGTTATCATTGACTGAAGTCTATTTCAACTCCATTTGTATATTCCTATTGAAGGAGTGATCTTAATAGATCTCTTATTTGTGAAACCTTTATGTTGTATTTATTAATCTCTGAAAGTGTTGCAACAAGAGACCAATTTTGTTACTTCTAATTATATTATTAATTGACTGACTGGGCAGTTTGTGATGGAGTGGTTATTAATTGTAGCACCTAATGAACTCAGTGGTTAAAGGCTCTGGGTTACTGATAAGAAGGTCAAGAGTTCAAGCCCCAGCACTGCCAAGATACCACTGTCAGGCCCTTGGGAAAGGCCCTCAACCCTCAGTTTTATAAATGAAATAAATGTAAGTTTAATGTAAGTAAAGGCCATAAATATTTACATTATAATATTTAAATAATGCGATCACTTCAGCTTACATTCCACAGTCCAGCCCAAGTCAGGTCCCTCCATTCATACCTCTATATGACTAGAAACACAAGCCTGTTTTTTTTTCTTTTTTAATGTTGTTATTATTATTATTATTATTTTGTATTATTTAAAAACTCTGGTAAAATACTTGTAAAAATGTAAAAAAAAAAAAATATTCCTAAGTCATGTACTACATAAACAAGTGCCTTCCCTTAAGACTCTCTAACGTCTTGTGATGTGTGCTGTGTGGAGACGTCACACTGTTTCAGATATATGATAAATATGACACTGAAACGCTGTTTCGTTTGAGTACCAGTGTATGTTTACAAAACAGAAATTTGAGAAGTGTTCAAACTTGGAATGCCCATAACTTGAAATGTATGTGTACACTAGAAATAAAGTAATTCAGCTTCCACTTTCATCCCGTGTCTCACTGATTATAAATGTTTGAGATGGTTCAAAATATTTGACTAAATTGTCTTGTATTGAGTTTAAGCAAAATATTCTATCTGAGTGCATTAAATACAGCTTATGTACGAATACTTTACACACTTTTCAAGCCAGTTGTCAGTATGAGCAACATTTTGATCAGTATTAAATTAATTATCCCATAGCATGCCAGCAAACTGTCACATTTTTTTAGCTTTTTTCACCAGACGGTTTGTTCCCAGATGTTCTGGTGAATCGTGACTGGGCAGGAAGTTGTGTGGTGCTGAGCCGCCGCAGTGGAATCGAGTCACGGCTTCACAGCGTGCCTCAGATTAGTGCTGTCTTTTGTGTTGCTTTGCATGTCCACCAATACAAGTGTGTTCTTTTGGTGATTCTCAATGATTTCAGAGACCGTGTTGAACCGCTAAAAGAGAGGACGCAAGGGGAGATTTCAATCAGTTCTGAAAATAATGGGATCTAAACGGAAGAAGTTTTACGATTCATTAAAAAGCATAAAAAGCCAGTAAAACGAGTAAAGTTTTTCTTTACCTCTTCTCTGTTCTTATGCTTGCCCAGGGCGTACTGTTTTGTGGTGGGAATATAGCGCACCGGGATGTTGTAAACCCGTCCATTGTAAAATACAACTAATGTGTAGGGCTGAAGGGCGTCCACACCTGAGCTCTTCCTCACCAGGTAAGAACCATCCTGAGGAACACCAAACAACAGCAAAGCAGAATAGTTATTGATCATTTATACTTTAATCACAAACTATTATATATTCAGAAATTATCATATTTTTCAGATTCATTCTTCTCAAATAGGAATTTCTGAATCTCGTTATATTGAATCATGTATTGTTGGAAAGCTTTTTTTTTTTTTTTTTTTTTTTTTTTTTAAACAATGCCATGTAGTTCATGTATAGTCATTTCCACGGATGATAATGTCATGCTGAAAGATGAACTGTTTCCTGGTATTCTGCTGGTTTTGGACATTATGTGTATCAGCGTTTTTCTTAAAATGCCTCTTTCCTCATGAAAGTACACATTATTTCATACACTGGTTCATAGAGCTTAAAGCCAATATCTTACTGGCTTTAACACACCTGCTCCCCATTCACACCTGAGACCTTGTAACACTAACAAGTCACATGACACCAGGGAGGGAAAATGGCTAATTGGGCCCAATTTGGACATTTTCACTTAGGGGTGTACTCACTTTTGTTGCCAGCGGTTTAGACATTAATGGCTGTGTGTTGAGTTATTTTGAGGAGACAGCAAATTTCCACTGTTACACAAGCTGTACACTCACTACTTTACATTGTAGCAAAGTGTCATTTCTTCAGTGTTGTCACATGAAAAGCTATAATCAAATATTTACAAATGTGAGGGGTGTACTCACTTTTGTGAGATACTGTACAGTAAAAGTAAAAATACATACTGGTGAGGTCACAAGTCTACATCTGCGAAATGTTCATTTGTGTGGTTTTTTTTTAGTATAATAAGCTAATAAGCTATTCCACATAACAGATGATTACAGATAGTCCTAAAGACACTATAATAACTGAATTTACTACATTTATTTTACATACACTTGATTCTTAATACTGTGTTGTTGTTGCTTGGATGATCAATGACTGTGTTTATGTTTTGTGATAGTTGCTCATGAGTAACTTGTTTTTCCTGAGCAGTTATACTGCAAACTGTTTGTCAGAAAAATCCTCCAGTTCCTAAAAATTCTTTGCTTTTCCAACATCTTCTGCAAATTTGAACCCTTTCCAGCAGTGGCTATATAATGTTGAGATCCATCTTTTCACATTGAAGACGACTGAGGGATTCATACACAACATGTCTTGTGTAGCTTCTGAAGGGCAGTACTAAATTACAATTTATACTGACCATCCTATTCAAAAGTTCACACTCCCCTGGCTTTTAATGTACTATTAAGAATCAAGCATATGTAAACTTTTGAACTGGCTCATTTGTGTAAATTCATTTATTGCCGTGTCTTGTGGACTATATGTAAACGTCTGTTATGTGAATTAGCTTATTCTTTATTTTATTTAGCAGCACTAAATAAAAAACAAAATTTTTATTAAAAAAAAAATTACATTTTGTATTCTGCAAAGAAAATGTAAATAACGTATGACCTCAACTGTATAATCATTGCTATGGGGAAGTTTTCTATTAGGAGAAATCTATTCATCATTTATGGAAGGAGTCTCTGGTGTCAGCGTTAGGATAAAAACTATTAACTATAGGATACAAACTATTAAAGTGCACCTATTATGGTTTTTCAAAAATGACCTTTCATATAGTGTGTTATAGAGCTGTTTGTGAATGTAAAAACGTTTTGTTTCAAAAATCAAAAAATGTTTCAAAAATCAAAGTGCACGACAAACGAAGGAACCGATTCTGAACAGCTGAAACGAGTCGTTAGTAATTCCAGACTTTACTTCCTGTACTAACTTATGTTAGTAACAAACAGCCCCGCCTCTGGCATTTATTGGCTGCTCGCGAACAGACAGAGCTGAAACTCATTATGGTAGTGGGCGTTTCCTTTTTGAAACACACTGACAGCGGTAGACCAATCACAACCGACTGGGACATCTGACTAATCAGAGCAGAGTATGGTTCCCGTATTCAGCATTGAATTATTTGTGATAGCACACACTCCATCATGTAGTGATTAATGCCTCATATGAAAGCAGACACTCAGGGCTTTAGGAATTTGCATTTTTAAAAAAAATTATAACTATTTTGTTTTTTTACCTAACCTAATAGATGTTATTATGTTATAATTTTACTGTGCAGTGTCTGAAAATGCTTTAGATTTTCATTTTTAAAAAATCTCTGTACCAATGTTATTGTGGAGAGGTGTGAATTGTTTGCCCAGCAGGGAGCTCACACCTCTTCCCCTTTCCCACTGCCTCGCTCACCAGCAGCTAAACACAGACTCACAATACCCTACACACAGAAACCCAACAGTCTCCTGATTAAACGCATCATAAACTTGCAGCAATAAAATACTTAATATCTTTATACCGTTTGAAAATGTCAGATAAGTCGATTTTTATTCCACCCGGGGAAATGGAACACCAGTGTACTGTGTGAAAGGGTTAACGCATTTGACTTTATTTCTCTAATGACCATGAATAATATAAAAAAAAAAAGAAAGAAAGAAATGATCATTTTGCCCTGATGAACAATATGACATGACAGTTGCTAAAAATACATTTGTTATTTTTGCTAATAACTGATATGAATGTTATATCTATTACCGTAAAATAAAAGTGGTGAAAAAAGTGCTAAAAAGTAGGTAATTAATACAAGTTAACATAAAGCGTCACATATAGGCAGTGTATGTGCGTGATAGAAAGCCCTTCAGTTTTTGTGTGAGTGAAACCGACCTTGGCTGAACGTATGAGTGCTTCCTCTGCTGTTTTGCGGTCACAGATACTGGCGTACCATGGCTTCTTATACACACCAGCCTCCTGTGAATGATGAGGAAAAGTTACAATGTAAAGTGTCTTTCTTAATAAGAATTACAGCAAACTCAATAGAGTAGCTTAGTGCAGACCGACCTGCATTTCTGCTTTTCTATTTAATAATTACATTAGCTATAGTACATCATTTGTAAACAACATGGCTTTAAAAACACCACAACCAAATCACTGTGAAATTCTCTGGAAACACTAAAATGAGCAAAGAGGTACATAAACCAATTGAAGGAAGGGTTAATGGTGTAGGCTGTCATTAGGAAGAAGTTCATGCAGACATGTTTTTCACCTCCTCTTGCTGCCTAGTGGCACTGTCCTCCTGAGATAAGCTTCCTCTCCCTGGTGGAGACCCTGCACAAACACATAACGGATAAATTACCAAGAGAACCAATTGAAAAACTAGAACAGATAAAGAGAGAGAGAGAGAGAGAGTTTGTGTGTGTGTGTGCGTGTGTGTGTGCTTGTGTGTGTGTGTGTGTTTGTGTGTGTGTGTGTGTGTGTTTGTGTGTGTGTGGTGGTGGCATGGGTGTTTGGGTGTAACACAATCTATTTTTGAACCACTTACTCTGGCAGAGGTTTTCACGCTGCAGAGACCTGCTGAAGTCATCATAAATGAAAAAGGATTGCAATCAGTTACTACATGTAGTGAGTATTTGCCTGATTCAACAAATGTTCTTGGTGTGTGGTCACTCACGTTGCAAGATGAAATCCTGTAGTGGATGGAGAGACCACAGTGGGAGCGGGATCCCGAGCTGTAGAGCATCACATACAGTTGCAATCAAAATGATTCCACCCCCATTGCATATTAGGTTTATTGTCAAACTTTGCAGAAGTTCAGCTGTTTGCAACGAACAAATCAAACAAAAGCAATTGAAATAGTTCAACACAATGAATGCTTCAAGTGGTTTCCCCAAATTCAACTGTAAATGCAACTTATAATGACTTCTCCAGTTTAAAAATTATTTAACCCCTTCATGGCGAGCATCTTTAGTACTTAGTAGAGGGTCCTTTTGCTGTTATGACCTGCTGCAAACGAGATACATAGCTGATTTGCAATGGGAGTGCAATCATTTTTTGCAACGGTATAACAATATCAAGATCAAGGTCAATATCAAGATGAACACTACTGTTTCACTTAGAGCAAAAGTGCATTTCCAGATTTACAGTCAGAAATCTTACACTATTGTCCAAACACACCACCCTGTTCTTTTGAAGGTCCAGTTTGTAATGTTTAGAAGTGTTTCTGGACCTGTAATAATCCAATAATTTCAAAGATTCCTTAGAAAAAAAATGAATAAAATTTCCATACTTTACAGTAACTTTGTACCGGGCTAATATTTCTTGTTTCAGGCTTTTGTTAAAAAAAAATTCTGGGCCAGAAATTGGCTCCACCCCCAACCATAGCATAGCTGCACAGCAACACCCCCTCCCCCTTATTTATTTATTTTTAAAAGTGTCTCATGGTTTGGTGTTGATTAGGGGAGTGCAGGAAAGATTGCCAATGTTTTATTTGTTTATTTTTTGCATTTTTTTTGGCAATATAATAGAGCACAAATAAAGCCAAAACGAAGACATCTAAAACAGACAAACCAGTCCATTATTATTATTATTATTATTATTATTATTATTATTATTATTATTATTATTATTATTATTATTATTATTGTGTCTTTATTATATACCACATAATGGTATATTATGAAAATGATGATTATGATGCAAGCCTAATCAAAAGTCAAACCAAATGTCAAAATCACAATATGTTGTTCAGATTGTCATGATAATGTTAACACTCATTAAACTACAAAAACCATGAACACATGACTATAGGATTATGTACAGAGTACGAATGAGAACAATATTCACAGACATTTCCATGACCAAAGTTATGTTTACCTTCGTGGTCTCTGGATGGAATGCTTGGTTTCTGAAAATCAAGAATTATAATTACACAACGTAATAACACTACACATTTAATGGTAAACAAAACAAAACCAACATGCCTAATTTCATATTTCAGATGTACATACCTGGAAAGCTAGTGGTTTTGTATTCTTCCTAATAAACATAGACACATTTTTAGATAGTTTTGTGTTACATATCTGTAACATTATTCACTCTAATTGTACAGACATAATATTGTTGTAACTTACACTTCTCTTGGCAGGGGGACAGGGATGGATGGCCTTTTGTTTTCGACAGGCTTCTTCTCCTCCTCTTCTGTCAAACCTGCAAGAAAAAGGCTTGATGTTAGCTAGATATTAAGGCCATGCTATCTGCAGTGTGTTCGAGAGATGTATACATTTGTTTCAGTGAATTATTAGATTTGTTTATTTAACAAGTGGTTTGACAGAGTAATGAAAGATGAACCTTTGGGTCCAAATATGAATTCATTAATATACACAGTGTTCTACTGGTATTTATACAGTATGCTCTTTAATAAGACAATATATTCTTAAAATATTAGTAATAATAATAATAATAATAAAAAGTATTGTTGGGTACTCACTGCAATCATCAATACACATTTCATAGTCATCCTCATCCTCTGGTTCCTGTAAAACCAGATAACATAACATTACTGTGATCATCGCTGTGTGAGGTTCATTCCATATTCACACACTCATAGCAAAGATTTGTGTTCTTTTTGTATTTTCTTCCTTTTCTTTATTAAATAATCAATAATCAATACTTACTGGGTGGACAACTGGCTTCTTAATATTAATTCTGCAAGTATAAAAAATGTGAAAGTATTATACTCAGCATTAATGATTTATCTAAAAAAACTGTATTTAATTCTCATCATCCATACTGTCATGGACCTCAGGGACAATTCCACTTTGGCCACTAGAGGGCACCCCGACTGTCCTTGCAGAACTACCTCATTTCCAACCATACCCAGGTATTTAATTTCCCTGCTCGATTAGTGCTCTAGTTAACTTCCTTGTGTTCTCTCTTTGTTTGCTGGAGAATTCATGCAAGTCAGGTTACTTTTGTGTTTGGTTAAATTTTTGCTTCTGTTGATTCACTGTGTTTTGATTAGTTTTGATATGCCGGTTTCTAGTGGGTCTTTCCTCATGTTTGTTTCCCTGCACCCGTCTCCCTGCGCCCGTCTCCCTGTGCCCTTCTCCCTGCGCCTGATTCCCTGTGCACGTCTCCCTGCGCCCGTCTTCAATAAAAGTTCTGCATTTACATCCGTCTCCCAGGACTTACTTCATGACACATGTTTTGATGGTTTTACCTTTTCTGTGATGGTGTTTTGGTTGATGTGGACACATTGCCTGAAAAATTATCAACTAGTAAAAGTTTCAAACCTAATTCTAGAAGTAATCTCTCATAGTCTTGGATTTGTTATTCAGTCATGAGGACTGATCATCTTTCTGCATCCATATACAAACCAACAGTTTCCATTCCACAATAACCATAAAGTCATATTAGACCGAATCTGATTTCATGAAAATCTGGTACATGAAAGTTTCATACAAATCTGAAGGTATGAGGATGAATTGGTTTAAATTTGTTCACTATCACATGAATGAAGTTGTAAGACTAATCGGAGGTGAATAACTAACTAATCCGACACCATGGCTTTTATTATGTAGATATTATAGAAGATTTTTATGTCTGGTTCCTGTATACTGGAAGGCAGTTAGATTCTGGTAACACCCACCCTATTTTGTTCCCCAGACATTTGGGTTTGCGATCAAAAGATGACTGAGACATTAGATCAAAATTTCAGCATTATTCTCATATTTACATCTAGATGTGTTTAAACAAATTGACACCTTTTCTTTGATCACAAACTTTTTTTGTGGTCAAAAATATTGGAGTGCCCTGTTAAATTGATTGTTTAAATAATTAATAGCTCTGGATGTCTACTCTTGGTTTGAGCCCTGGGTTTCACCTGTGATGACTGCATTTGGTGTTAAAAAGGATAAAAACGAGAGCTACTGTATATATATTTTTGCTAAAGTTTATGAAGGGTGCCAATAATTGTAGAGATAAATATAGTTAATTGGTGGTGTTGCAGATTTTCCTCTGTTTTGGAGATGCTTGTTCCTGTTTAATAGGGATGTCCTATTTTACTTCATTTTCAAACTAGTTGTCTTATTTGTCCAGAATATGTACATTGTGGAGCAGCTAAGCAGTTATTCAGGTACAGATATTTTTACCATTGTACAAACATGTGTATTCATCACTTCTCTGGGCTGTATGTACTTTGGTTGGGTTTTTTAGATGTAAGATTTTCTAACTGAGTGAGACATACATTAGAACACAATATTTAGAACACAAGATCCCTGAGCTTTCCTGACACATACAGGTCAACAGTATTCTGTTTAATCAGTTCTTCCTCCTGTTGGTCTATACTTCCTGTTGAGCCATGTTATTGTTTTGACATAAGGCCAAAGTTGGGTAAGACTTTTAAGGAAGTTTTTATCACATGATTGCACATTGGGCAAGGGCTATTTGCTATATTTGCTATAATTTACTAACCACTAAGCCATGGTGTCTGCCTGGCTTATATACTAGACATGAAATGAAATGTCTACTATATAAAAATGTCTCTGTCGTTTTCTCGTGGCTGCCTGCAGTACAATGTCTATCCCACGTCCATCTTAGTGAATAGAACAAATGGAAAAATTGTATTTCAAGTGTAAACATTTTTTTTTCTTGTCAGTTTCTTATGTTCCTTTTTGATAATATTCCCATTGGCCATTTTCACAGGTAAAAAAAACAAACTACAATGTCCATCAATCCATCCATCTTCTACCACTTGAACCTGGAGCCTATCCCAGGAAGCATCGGGCAAAAGTCGGGGTACACTCTGGACAGGGTGCCAGTCCATCCCAGGAAAAACTATTATGTAGGTCACTTTATGTATAATTTTTCTGCTTTCCATAAAAACACATCTGATCGGATATAATTTGCATATTCTCTTAGTATTTATTTTCTTGTAGTATTTCTGGCAGCAGCAGTAACATGGATGTGCCAGTGTATGTTATGCTGGTAGGTGTGTATTAGATGCAGCAGTGGTGCTGGAGTTTTAAAACTGACTGGCCCTTAGATAGACCTGCATCATTGGTGCACATTGTAGGGGTACACTTATAGAGATGTTAGCGCACCTTTTTCATGCACATTTTGCGTTAATCATCATCTACCTTTTTAGTAGTCAGTTTCTGGTCATCTGGTGACTGCAGAATAGACAATATTGGTGGAAATGTTGCTTCAGGAATACTACCTGATACATTATAACCAGTGCCAAACACACACTATTACATTTAACGATAGTGGACAGTAGTGAATGAGAATAGTCCACCTTGCAAAGTATCTAAGGAGAGGATTAGGTTGAAGAGAATTTTATAATCATTTTACTGCAACATTAGCGGGTAATACAGATGATGAATTTACATCAAGACTTGCTAAAATGGCCAGTGGGTATAAATACAAGGTAGGTGTACCAAATAAAGTGTCCACTTCTCTCTCTCTCTATATGTCACAGTATTCTTCTTCACAATAAAAGCATTTTATGTAATATACATTAGGATATAGTGGAAAAAAAAGAAGGACATTACAGCATTCATGTAATATAGTGTGCCTCCCCAGTCACTGGCCACACATTTACATAGATTTCATCAGATGTTTTCTCTGTAGCTTGCCTGGATGGTGTTTTTATGGCTCATTTCATTTTGGAAGATTCCTGTACAAAGCAGGAATTGAATCATCATGCATGCTTCTGGGACAAAGAGGGGACACTTCCACAACAAGTAAGGGCAGACTTTACATGGTCACATTGACCTAACTCCTGTTTCTACAACACATCTGACTTCAGTGTTTTACATGGCTTTCTCTGGACTCTCCAGTTTCCACCCAAAATATGGTAGGTTGTTTAGCTATGTTAAATTGCCCCTAGATGTGGATGTGTGTGTGAATGGTGCCCTGTGATAGACTGCTTTCCCACTCCAGGTGTATTCCCACATCACAATCTTTTCCAAGATATGTAGGCTATGGATCCATAGTGACGCTGACCTGGATAAAGCAGTTACCTAAGATGAATGAATCCGGTTTCGACAGTACCTACTGCTCAAACTCTAGTACCAATTTTCCTACTTTACTGTGCATACAGGAACATGATAGCTGGGTAAAATTTGAGTCAATGGTGTCATGTTTTTCCCCCCACAGGAGGGTGTGCCCATTCATAGATCAGGACTTTGTCTACCTACACCCGAAGGACAAAAAACACACTGTTGAGGACAACAATGGTTTTAAAACTGCTTAGAAAGAAGAATACAGGAATCCATACCAGGCAGGTTAGTCACTCTAAATGAAGACCTTTGCCACTCTTATTTAAGACATGCTTACCAGGGTGTTTTCACTGCCCTCAGTAACAGTGTAATCTCATTAAACACAGTTAACCATATCTGAAAACTGTCACCATATTTACTAGTAATCACTTTTTCAGGACCACAACGACATCTATATATTATACAATTTTAACACAAGTCAGATACGTTTCCTGTTATTAACAGTGTAATACCTGGGACTTGGCTTAGGGGGCAGCTGTAGAGGTTGTAGCTTTTGGCTGCACCTGTGGACCAGAAAGAGGAACCGTTACAAATATTTTGGAAAAATAGTACACGAAAATATTGATGAAGTTACTTATTTCCTGCATATTTTGGTATAAAAAAGTGCTAGATTGAACAGGTGCTACAAGTTCCTCAGAAATGTGCCGTCAGAAGCACACCAAAAATAACATGTGGAAACGAAAGTTAGAACTCTCAAAATGGCTCAGCTCTCAATGGAAAAGGTTATCCAGTTTCATCGCTCTTCTAACACAATATGTAGCTCATGTAGCTCAAAGGCAATCATAGACTCACCTGCTGATGGATGGAGAATTGTCCTTTAAACAGAGAAAAATCAAGGTTATATATAATTTAGTAAGTTAATAAATGGGAATGTACAAACGAATAAAGTTGATCTCTGCTTAAATGTAGCAGATGAAACACAATGTTTAAAACGTACCTGGTCAGGAACTTCATAGACGTCTGAAAACAACAGGGGGAAAACATGAGCATGGTGCAGTACCTTCCTTTCTGTAACTTATTCCTGTCATAAATATTACATAATCTTCTAATTTCAATTATTTGAGCTGAGTGTGGATAACGTTTTTACTAGTTTCACAAGCAGATCAAAAGCCATTGAGCAAGAATACTGATTCAAAATACTACTATGGGGAAATGATTTGATTTTATTGACCATCTACATTACAGTATGTAATTGGTCAATATAATCAAATCATTGCCCCGTTGTAGTATTCTGAATCAGTATCCTTGCTCAATGGCTTTGGTTTATGAACTGTTAATAACTGTTTGTCATGTAACAGCCATATCTAGAAGAATATCACTAAAACTAAATGCTTGTAAATGACGAGCTAAGTTTTTTTTTGTCATAGTACATATATAAATATAATATGTAATTTATTGTTTATTATTCAGTAACCTAGTGCCATCCACGAATATTGGCACCATTGGTAAATATGAGCAAAGAAGGCTGTGAAAAATTTTGATCTTCTGTTAAAAATATTCACAAAAATACTCTGCTCTCATGGACATCAGACAATTGCAAACAAAACACAGGTTTACATTTTTTTGAATGTAAAAAATATCTTTGGTAAATATAGGTGTGCAACAATTATTGGCACCCTGTCAGTCAATACTTTGTGCTACCTTAGCTACATCCCAGTCAGGAGACCGGGATGGCCATGGCAGGACCTTGATTTTGTGGTCAGTAAACCATTTTTGTGTTAATTGTGTATGTTTGGATCATTGTCCAACTGTGATCCTTGGAGATTTTTGCCCTGATAGTGGAAATAGGCATTTTCAATACTTGTGCTATTTTCTTATAGTCACTTCGTGTTTTGTAAAGGCCAACAAACTTTTGCTGCACAGCACTGCTATATTTCTTGGTCTTACCCATTGTTATGAATGACATTGGCCTATGTGTTAACTCATATTTATACCCAAGAAGTCATGAACAATTTCCTGTTCCTAGTCACTTAGGTGTACAGAAAACAGAAGTAAAATATAAATGGGAATATACTTCACATATATTTTTCACATGAATTCATAGACGTGCCAATAATTGTTGCACACCTATATTTAACAAAGATATTTGTTTTGATAAACCTGTGTTTTGTTCACAATTGTTTAATATCCATGAGAGCATAGTATGTTTTTATTTTATTTAAAAAAAAACAATCAAACGTTTAAACAATAAAAACAAATTTTCACAGCCTTCTTTGCTCATATTTACCAAAGGTGCCAATATTAGTGGAGGGCACTGTACATGTATGTGCATTCTACTCCTATTATACTAGTTATATTGATATTAAAGTGGCAGAAAAATTAAAAAAAAAAAAAAAAAAAATGGGAAGTGTTGGTGGTTTTTTAAATTTAAAAATGATACAAAAAAAAAAAAAAAATAAAAAAACGCAACGCAACAGGGAATTACAAACAATGCTTTTAAAACACAATTTTTGTTGTTTCATTTGGAACTTTCACTTTAAAGGGTAGTAATGACCATATTTGATGGAGTTGTATATAGTGCCTAAATTTCACTATGCCAAATGTAATTAGAAAAATTTTAATATTCCTTGTTGTACTTGAAAATCCTATGCAGTCTATGAATGTCTGAGACCTGCACCCTATAGCCCTTAAACACACCCACTATTTACTCCATAAAAACTCAGCAGTTGCTTTAGCTATGTGCTGTTGGCCGCTGTCTTTCTCCAGTGTGTTTTGGTTCTATTATATCTTGAGGCATTTGCTTGGATAACAACATTTAAGATACTCATGAGCACTTCCAAATCCGCCTTTCTGCTGATACATCACCAGTAAACACAGGTAAATCAGTTCCACTGGCACCCAAACATGTCAGCATGTTTTACAGCTGAGTGGCTCTGCTGGACATGTTTTTAAGCCGCTCTCCTCCTCAGTCTAGCACAAGCTGATTTTCAACTCAATGTTTATGAAGACTTTGCACCATGGTTTAGCAATCATCTGGTCTTCCTGTTCATAATGCTTAACAGTGTTTTTTTTGGTAAATGTGCTGAGGTCTTGCTGGTTTGTCATTCTCTTTTTACTGCCAATTGTAGCTACAACTTGGAGTGTGTTACTGATCCTCTCAACAGTTTGTAACCTGATCGAACCTGCTACTGCAATCTAATGCTGCCTAACAGGTTAGGTGCCAGTGCTAAGCACAATAGTACAATGTTTGTTCTTAACAATCAGTTAAGAAACCAAGCAGTTTATTTCAACAGAGTTGATGTAAAATGTTTTGGTTGGTTCCTTCCAATTTTTAGCTACATTATCATCTATTTTACAGAAACTGACACTTCTGGAGAGAAGAACATCATCAGATGCTACATACATTTTTTTTTTGTTAGATTGCTTGTGTGTGATTAAAAGATGCACAGACACAGAGCTGGTCAAAAACGACTGAAAAACGAATTATATATTTAGATTCTTACAAATGACTGGATTATGAATAACAGCATACCTGGACTGTATGAGCGTGCTGATTGCCTTTCTTGGTGATCTATAGGAGGAAAGAAAAATTCCCACTAACGATTATTGAAGTTGAGAGGTTTGAGAAACTCACCATAACATAATACTAGGCTGAATGCTGAGCCATTATAAGTAAACTATGAAATCAGTGAATCCACTGCAGTGAATTGCACCAACCAGAGCACGCGTGTCCAGTACAATCTAATTCCGTGTAGTGGGGAAATAAATAATTTGCGGTTTAGAGGAATTTGTGGATTAGATGGTTTAGAGGGAATTCTCTAATAATATTCGTGTCTGGAACTTTAATGTGGGTGCTATGTATTTTTAAAGATTACTGTACAATAAATGTACTGTGTTTGCTTCTGCTGGTTTAGATGGAACATTTTAGTTTTCTAATCTTATTTGAACAACCTTTATCAGACGGGTCAATATAGTTATCATCTGTATCATCTTCAGGATGAATATAGTCATCCTGCAAAGAAACAAATAAGGAATTAGGCATAGTTTCAGGGACAAGTTAATATTCAGTAATTGTATTTAAGATTTAAGATACATAAAAAAAAATCTGCTATGGCTCAAATAAAGGCCATGGCTATTTTAAGATCAAGTGTAGTTTGACAGTCAGTGAACAGTGAAGTGAAATGGACAGCAATAACGTTACTTACATCATGCTTTGCTGGTTGTTTAGGCTTCTCTGGAATTCGAGGTTTGATCGGTAGGATGGGCTTCATTGGTTTAGTTTGTTGACCAGGACGTGTGTCTGTTAAAAAACAGAACAAACAGGAGGTTCTAGTTTTGATTAGAGTTCACTGACTATGTGCAGATGTTGGGGAAGTTTGTGAAACCATAGCATTTGTGTAGGATTCTGATGTCAAACTGCTGACTGAATATATATGGACATGTAATACAGCAACACAGGCTTCCAAAAAAGGAACAAGTATCTGTCTGTGTGATCTGTTGTCATGGCACATGCACCATATTTAGCATCTGATTTGTAAATCAAAAATGAAGCTGAACCCATTAACTAGATTAATATTCAATAGACTTTTGTAAATGTATATTGTTCCATTAACTGCATACTTTTATCAGGACGCCTGGTTTGATCCTGAGATTGGGTTACCCTTTGTGTGAAATTTCAGGATGTTGGTTAATTCCAAGTTCTCCAATTTCCACCCAAAGTACATTAAATACAATTTATAAAGTCTGTATATAATGAAAAAACAAACAAACAAACAAACAAACAAACAAACAAAAATCTGCCATGTATACTTATTAAATGAATAACATAACAAAAATGTAATTACTTGATGAGAGACTAACTTTTATATGAAATGGAATGATGTAATATCTGGTGTAATGGTTTCATGACAGATATTTTGTTAAAGACACATGCTAACTGAATCGTGATGTTTGGGATCATGATAACATGATAACAAAACTTACCCAGGTATTCTCCTCCAGTGTAGTTGACCAATCGGGGAGGAGTGAAGACTTTCTCACAAGGGGGAGGCTCATAGTTGTAATCACCCTGTGGTTCCTCATACAGGTCATTGTCCTGCAAAAAGGAATTAGTTAAGTATCAACTGTATATCAGAGATGTAGGGGAAAAAAAGGGATGGGATACTCACAAATTCTGAATCGGACGACTGTTCAGAGTCCTGGTTTTCACCTTATTAAAGATAAAATGTAAAGTGCTCATCATCCATTTCCTTCAGTGGACTTTGGATTAGCAATTATTTAAATTCAATTGAATTTGTAAAGCACTTTTAACAATAGACATTGTCACAATGCAGCTTTACAGAAGTATATAAATTCAGGATAGCATTTTACATTGATAAATTTATACTTAATGAGAAAGCCAGAGGCAACGGTGGCAAGGAAAAACTCCCGGAGATGATATGAGAGGAACCAGATTCAAAAGGGCACCAGCCTGGGTGTCACTAGATAGCGAATTTATAAATAAATCCTTTCTATAACTGTCTACTACATGGTCAAAAAGTGCAATTGTATAACTAGGAAATTCATTATAGTTTTAACATGAAGTTTTGTTGAAGTTATCAACTGTTCACTGATGTAGACGTGAGTGCAATCCTAAAGCTATCATAGTAACTGCAGTCCTAAGCCATCAACAAAACAAAACTGTTCATATCAATTGCAGTCCAAAGCTATCTTCATGGTTTTGAAGTGGTACCATCCACAGTAATCTCATTAATCGTTAGGCTATCCATGTGGGACCATCTTCAGCAGCAGCAAGTGATTTCCAAGTGATTAGCACTCCAACCAGAAGTAGGACATCAGGATGGATCAGGCAGGTCCAGAGAGCAGAAGGGGTTAGGTTCACCGGTATTCATAGTGATTAGTATATTATGCTTGGCCTTTTTAGTGTTCTGGGAGCATACCTAATCAAAATCCATCAACTTTAATAAAACGGAAAAAGGAACTTACCAGGGTAATCTCGTGCAGGTACTTTTGGAGGTCCTTTGTTTTTTAGTCTGCAACAGAAAACATTCAAGCAGAGTGCATTAAAGCTTTGTGTCTGTTCATCCATGAACTTGTAAGCCATTTTTTTTTAAAATAGAAAGCTTAAATGGAAATTAATGGAACACTTTTAAATTTAACACATTTACTGAGCAACTATTTATATCAAATACTTAAAAAGGAATAGGTCTCCCTGTCACGACCTCGCCGGCAGATGGCGCCTTGGCGACAACGTGCACGAGCGGCTTCAAGCGCATGGACGCTAAGACTGTGTTTAGTGTTGCCGGCTGTCAACGATTAAGAGAATGAGGCCTGGATATTTAAACCCCTCGCGTTGCTGTGCATGTCGCGTGGTATTAAGGTAGAGAAAGGACGAATAGAGAAGAAGACGGAATGAATAATGATGCCATGCTCTGTCTGTTTTCCTGTTCATTAGTTTATGCTATGCCAGAGTTAAGAGTGTTCCTGCCTAAATTAAAGGCGTGTTCCTGCCTAAGTTAAAGACGTGTTCCTGCCTAAGTTAAAGACGTGTTCCTGCCTAAATTAAAGGCGTGTTCCTGCCTAAGTTAAAGGCGTGTTCCTGCTTAAGTTAAAGGCGTGTTCCTGCCTAAGTTAAAGGCGTGTTCCTGCCTAAGTTAAAGGCGTGTTCCTGCCTAAATTAAAGGCATGTTCCTGCTTAAATTAAAGACGTGTTCCTGCCTAAGTTAAAGACGTGTTCCTGCCTAAGTTAAAGACATGTTCCTGCCTAAATTAAAGGCGTGTTCCTGCTTAAATTAAAGACGTGTTCCTGCCTAAGTTAAAGACATGTTCCTGCCTAAATTAAAGGCGTGTTCCTGCTTAAATTAAAGGCGTGTTCCTGCCTAAGTTAAATGGATGCTTTGTACCTGAGTTAAGCTAGTATTACTAGTCGTAGTCCTGTTCTAAGTTGTGCTTCATGCCTCATCCCGAGCTGAGTGATGGGTGTTTCCTTTGCAAGTCTTTAGCTTAAGTCCAAATAAAGATGTCACTTCTGCGCTTACTTCCTGTATTGAGTCCTGTTTTGTAACACCACCTTTATCATCAGAACAGCTTCTTTTCAGACCTTGTATGATTGATGGTAATTCCGGAACTGTATGTTGTGGAATATTTGCCACATATTTGGCAAGAAGCAATAGCTTTGTTTGTTTGGGGGTAGAGAAAGAAATGGAAATCTACTTTGGTTCCATATTGCTCATATAGGTTTAATAGTGTTTGCATTAAGGGGTTTTATGGCCTTTGTATTCCAGAAGTCCATGAAACCATTCTTTAATTTGTGGAGCAAGTGTCGAGTCTTATTTACATTGAAATATAGGAACATCATTAAGAAACAGTATCTGAACTTGTACAATTGCCTCATTTTTTTTTTGTATTTATGTTACTGTTTGCAGCAGGATTATTGGATCTAATCCACTATGGATGTTACAGAACCTGTCTGTAAAAGAAACTTATTTAAGTTATGCTGCTCCTGAGTGGTGACTAGATTATAAAATATGGACTTGATATTTCCTGAATGTTATACATGACCAGTCTGCCACTGTGCTCTTGGGTAGACGGTGCTGTTTTTCTTGGTAAAGCTGTATTTAATTCCAGTCCAGTCCATAGTTTGACAGCCACAATTAAAATTGCTGTTGTACGGACCAATAAAGCCTCATTTAGCCTAATCACTTCCATGAGATGGCTGCTTGTGCCGTTATATTTAACAGCTTACTATGAGTATTGCATGTACTATAGAAGCCTTCCTTAAGCCTTCCCCAGATTTAAACACATTTGGATGTAGGGAAAAGGGTAAAAGATGACTAATCATACATAATAATTTTTTCCCATTCATCCTGGTTTTGTGCTCACATGGTTCTTCTGTGTTTATGCCTTGAATACAAGCTCAAAAATCCAAATCAGAGCTCTATCATAAAGCCCATGTTTATAAAGCTGAACTGGTAAAGTTTGTTTTGTGGGTTGCAGAAGTTCTACCTTAATGCTGGGAAACAGTGGTAGAAAGGCCAGTACTTCCAGCATGGTCTGATAATTATGGCTCTGACAGTTCCTCAAACTGAACTACGTGAGCTGAGGTGATAATTGGTCTCAGTTAGAGAAGAGAAATGGAGATTTTTTTTTTTTGCTGCTTGCTTGTACCTGCCTGTGATATTGTTTAATGAATTTAATTGGTTCTATTTCCCTAAACGTAAAAACACTAGTAGCCTAATTTAAACCACCGCAACCCTGAACAGGCATTTTCAGGATGCTGTAAACGTGTCGCGCAGCACCGCATTATCATGTTAATAGATATGGTCTTTGCTTGTTCTTCAAGCTTCATATCTGACCACTTGCTTGTGCCCATATAAAAAGTAACAACCTCCCAGTTGTTACATTTTTTTGTTGTGTCCTACAGGGACAGCCGATGCACACCTACAGTCTTAACCAGAGGCCATGTGAAACCTTCTGTCCAGCTTTCTTTAAAAAAAAAAAAAAAGAATAGTGAGCCTCCTATTTGTATGTGTTTAGAACAGATTATCTGTTCATTCAGAGTAATTATTTTTGTGTTCAGTTACATCTGTAATATTTAAACACTTTCAGAATCGAGCTTTCCTTTAATACGTGGTTTTTGTTCTTAAAATATGTATAAAAATACATTGACATTAGTGGAATTCGAGTCAGATAGGATCTCCTTGCACTGATGAGCGTATGTGTCTAGTTTCCTTTCACCAAGACACAACGTGCATGCCACATGTAAACACCCAAACATAATTGTATGTTCTGGAAGGTGCCTATAAGTTAGATCAAGTTGGGACATTAATGGATTTGAATAAAGCATGTTTGGTTTGTTGCAAGGAAAATTAAATACAAAAACAAAAAACAAATTTCAATAGAGTAAGAGTTCCCTTAACTGACTGCCATTTCTCGTTCTAATATACAACAAAGCAACAGAAAGAGAAGTGTACTAAATTAGTAGCAAACATTTTTATTAAAAAAAAAATCTTTAGAATAGTTAATGACTAGTGTTGTTGGATGAGTTATAAGTGACTGTTGTATTCCTTTTCACAAAGATGTCATCCTTTCTCATGGATAAATGAAGAAGTTGTGCAGACAAGCCTGCCCATAGTCCATAGTTCAGCACTTCTCCGAGCAGACCAACAAACCCAACAAGAACATGTGACTGCACAATTAAAGCAAGTGGCAGCCTGGGAAACCCCTTCATGTGATGAAATTTGGACATGTTCTACCACATATACAGGTTTTTCTAAATTAAACTGGTTCACTTTATACAGAAAACACAGCAGCCTTCGTTATGTTTTTTGTCTGAAAACTTTCATTATATGTTGCTTTCTTTACTCCGATCCAAACATATTTCTGTAACATTATATTTTTTGTTAGAAAAATGTTGTAATGTTTGGAATATGAAATGTTTTTGTACTGACTCAATAATGCAGAAATCATAAAAGAAAAATCTAAGACAGATTTTGTAGTAAAAAAAACAGTTCCCTTTGCAAAGTACTGCAAGCCAACCACAAGTCCTAGCATTTCAACACTTCGTTACCTCCAAAAGTAATAAAGGAAGAAAAGGCCCCCAACAACATCAATCAGTCTCTGTCTCATTTAAATAAAGCATTTAAACACGAGCCTCATCATCGTCTCTTCAGTTGACTGATCACTGTCTGCGCTTGCATCATTGGGGAAATAATCACTGATTAATTCAGTCAGCTCTATTCTGTTGGCTAAATCTCATTTTTATAAACATTTTCAAACTTTGTTTGTACAGAGTATCCAAGCACTCTTCTCTGTTTTGATGATGGTGTGATGGTACAGGAGCCTCGCCGACATTTTGATGGTCAGTATCCAATTACAAACTGAACGAATTATGCTTATGCCAGTTTCACTATTGCATGTGCAACCACTTTATCACATAGAGAGATTCATGGAAATCACATAGCTATCTTTAGGCACACTGCATTTGGCCGAATACAAACATTTCTACAATGTTTCCGTAAAATATATTTATATTTTCTGAAAGTAGAGGTGTCAAAGTGTATTATAGGCAGAAAAATCCCAGTCCACCAGGTACATAATAATAATCTAAGCAAATCTATAAGCCTGACAGTGTATAGCATATAACTAATGGCAACTACAGGCATGCTTAATACTAGTCAGTAGTTCAGTTGAATGTGCAACACTGGTCTTTGTCATACCTGTCTATTGTATTTCTGCCAGTTTTGAGAATATTGGCTGTTTGTTCAGTTTGGAACCTGAAACAAATGACCAGAAACAACACATCATATCATTACTTGAGCTTTTCTTAAATGTCCTTGGTTAGTTTGAGCAAAAATATTCCCCTACTACTAATAGACAGCTGAATGCTCTGTTACGGTTCTGTTCATGCAACCATTGTTCCTGTTTAGGACCAAGCTGATAGAGGAACTGATACAGCTCTCACTACAGATGTTTCCCTATTTTTATCTTTTCTTTTTACAGCACTTTGTAAAAGCTACCAAATTTGTTTTTCAATTACTTTCATTAACCAACAAGTGGTTCCACATGGTTGCCTCACGTCATATGCAGCATGGTATAAACGTGGATATTTTAAATGGTTGTAGATTACATTAGAAAATATAAAAGAAATGTGTTATGTTTGTTACGCTTAAAACTTACCGTTTTATTCGGTTGAAAATGCTGTCGTCGTTCTTTTTGATGTCCTGAACTATTTTTTGGATTTGCCTGGAATACAAATGAACAGTGAGATTAAACTGCGTCATCATTTGCATATCTAACACACATTCACAGCTTACATGTCTGCACTATAGTGTGGGGGATCATGCAGTAAAATGAAGCAGATATTCCACCTCATATTACTTGAGATAATAGAATATTTCTCTTGAGCATAACCTGGTTAAATATATGTTAATAATTCTGTTTTAGTTAGATTTTATTTCACAGTGCGGTCAGGGTTGTGTGTTGGGTTAAAGTATAAAGTTAGCAACATAATTCAGTTTCAGTTTCAGTGTGATAGACACACAAGATATAAACCACGATTAGACCAATGTAAAGAAAACCCAGTTCATGTGCCTCATTTCCTTCTACAGTACACTTATAGATACTGATTTCCGAGCTTTAGATTAGAGTCATTTTAAAATGCAAGGCACACACTTTTCACATTAAGTGTGTGTTAAAAGCAAAGCACATTGACTCATGAATGTCTGAAAGTGTTGTCATCAGTTTGTTACCCTGAGTGTTTATGAGTGTGTTGGTGAAGGAGTGGTGATGGAAATGGGAGTGTGAGCGAATTGAGACGTATAATTAATGAGATTATAGTTTTGCTTAGTCTGTTATCTCCCATCCCTTATACTCACACCCTCACTAACTGGAGCATAAAGTAATTGAAAAAGAGTTCTCAAAACAGACTTCAACTGCATAAAAAAAAGAAAGAAAAGGTGCTTAAACCACGAGCTTACGACACACACTTGTTGAGAGAGAATTTGTTTCTTGCAATCTTTCACCAAGAACGAAATTACACAAACAAACCACTTCAACTCAACAAAATGAGTTACAGGTAGAGTTACCGCTACTGAATATGGATTCTCTTAAATCCTTAAATCAGTACTAGCTTTACTTACACACCAATAAGTAGCTCTTACAGTAGGTCTGAATCAACAAACTTACTGCTAAATTATTTAGAATATTTAAAGATGACTAAATTAATCTCATAATTTCATTCAACTTATGCTGTTCCATGTTCCAAATGTATAATGCCAGGAAATAAAGTAAACTCAAACACAAGTTACAGCTTAACTGCACATAGAATATGATAACTTTCACAGATTTAGTTTGAACTTTTAGCTAACCTAAAATTTAAATTGTATTTTCTTTTATTAAACTAACAATGAACACTGCATGAGAATAAGACAAAAAAACAAAAACAAAAACAAAAAAACAAAGAACAAAAAACAAAAACCCAACAACAACAAAAAACATCTTTCTTACCGGAGTTTCTCACTGGCCGGAACAGTGATCTTGCTCAGTTTCTCCATGCTGTGTGAGAGAATGAGGATGTGTGTGCTCTCTAAACTAACGCTAAGAGGGACTTGGCAAAAATCCAAGGGCTAGACATCTGACTAATATAGTGGATTTTCTTTCTTTCTTTTAGTCGTTAAAAAAAGATATTTTATTTCCTGGCTTTCCTTCTTTATTTTTTTCCTTACATTTTCACACTCTTACTTACTCGTATTCAAAATATAAACAGACTACAGGTTGCTTTTATAATAAAATAGAATGTTGACCATGATTATATGACATATAGACATATTAGACTCATATATATCTGTCTGTGGGCAGTGGGATTTTCAAACCTATTTCTGTCCAACAACAAGCATGCATAACGGCCTCTTAACACAGACACATGGATAAGACATGGAGCCTGTCCCATTTCTGTCCTTCAAGGTTTCATGGATGGTCACTATGAATGGGATAAATTCATGCTTTTAAAATCTGTATCCTGTAATTATATGTTTCTGTAAAGCTGCTTTGAGATAATGTCCATTGTAAAAAGCACTATACATATAAATAAAATAGATTTTTTTCACTTCTCTTCACCTGTATACTATCTTTTTTTTTTCATCCCTAACAAGTAAGAAAAAACAACTCAGTTGTGGCTACTGAAGGATAGTCTCTGTCCATACAACGCCTCCACATTCACCTTTAAAAGAAATTTCATTTCCTGTTAGCAAAGAACGCTGATTTTTTTTTTAAACAATGGCTCTGTACATACATTGTTTGCAAGACCTCCCTTAAATAACGATGGCCGCTATGTTATGTAGGCATGTGCCAAGGTTTCTTTAAGCAAGAAAGAAAAGGCGTTAAAGATATCAAGTTTCAATGACATTTTTGAAGATAAGTGTTCTATTCTGTTCAAATGCTAGCTAGTATTAAGTAGGAAATCCGAGAGGAGTTACTGATACCACCTCAAAGTTTAATATTTTCCTATAACACCACTTCCCAATGTGTTTATATCATAACATTTTTTAAATGATTGTAATCAGTAATTTAATGAAAATTGATATGTCATACTTTTTTTCCTTTTATCAGTTGTATTGGAACTTCTGTGAAACAAGGTTCCTGTGGTTACAGCAGTAAACGGTTAGCCTTAATTTATCTTGAAGTAAAAAATGTAGACATCTTGTTAGTGAGAAACCACATCACACCCTCTTTAGACTTTCATATCCAATCGATCAGAAAACTCATCAGAAAATCAATCAGAAAATCTAAATGAACAGCTTTGCCTCTGAGTGTAGCTGAAAGCTTCATCATATCAACAGTTATGTTTTGTCTTGACTAAAAATCAGTATGTGTACGGTTAGATTATGTGGAATGGACACAATACAAGTCCCTGTGAAATAGTTATTACTATAGAAACTATAGAAAAATTTTCTGAAATGTTTTCATTTAAAATGGGAAATAAACAGAAGGTTTTAGAATTTTTAAATATTTAAAACAAAGATTTTTTTTCTCAAATATTTTGAATATTTAATATTCAATATTCTTCACTATTATTAGATGCTTATTTAAATTGAATTTGTGATATTGACCATGTTAACTGTTAAGGTCAGATTTTCCTCGTACCTAATCACTTCCATTGATGCAAGACGTCACGCCGATGGATTTGATGAAAAATGGATCATAAGGTTTTGCACAAACTTATGGAGACCATACCAGCTCGAGTGCACACTGTCATTAAAGCAAAAAAGGGGACATACCAAATATTAAGAAACTCTGAATTTCATGTAAATATTTCTAAGATTCTATTTTTCACTGAAGTTGTTGTCAATAATCAAATGTGTAATGAAAAGTGTTCTATTCAATCAGAAAAGAATGCAAGATTGAAACATTTTCACAATACTCTACATGTGAAATTTGAGCAAAATCACATGACCTTCAGTGGAATTTATAAATGTATTGCCTCATCATGGCAACCATTCATTAGATCAACAATGCTTGTGCAATTTTGCTTCCTGTACATCCTGACCGCATGTTGACCAAGTTTGGTATAAGTCTGAGTAACCTACTAAGAGGCTTATTAACATGATTGGTTTATAAGCCATGCTTACTGTTGCCAGCTGGTGGCGCTATGACAATGAAGCACTATTGGCATGTTCGTGCGATTAAACCCAGCATCGAATATGTCAACTTTGGGTCACATTGTACAACCTACAGTGGAATTATGTGATACTTTCTATTTGCATGACAAGACGTTTATTGCATTACAGGCCAAATTTACCATCCCTATTTAATGTAATGGATATTTTGATATCATCCTGACCATATGTGCTATGACTCTGTTAGAGACCAATTGAAAGCCTCACTTTCTTTTGCCAGTTAATAATGCTTTGACAATAAATTACCATAGACATGTATATATGACTGTGCCTGATCATTTAAAATACATGTGAAGTTTAAACCAGTTTGCATGATGTTTGCATAATTACTTTGGATTTATGCCACACTTCCTGATTGCATCTGGAATTGTTTGAAGTCAAATTTAACTTGATTGTAATGATTCCTCTAATAGTATTAAAATGTTTAGTTCCTGTTACCAACTAGTGGTGCTATGACAGTGAATCACTGTTGTCATATGTATGTGATTGTACGCTATCATTGATCATAAATGGGAAGTTTGAGTCACATTGCCTGATGTACTGCCACTGCCACTCTTCCTGTTTGCATTGAATGACATGTTAATTGATCGTCTTTCCCTGACAAAATTATTTAAAATATCAAAAATTCCTTAGCAAGTTAGCATCATGGACAGCTTGACATCATGCTGACCATCTGATGATTCCCGAAGTCTGAGTATATAAAAGGAGGGGTGAGAGCACTATCAAGCACCAAGACTGGATCCAATCTTTCACCAGGATCAGCTGTCCATCTGACGCATGTGCTAATTTTGGGAGTTTTCATGCATGTGCCAAGCACCTCAAAAAAGCAAAAAAATAAATAAAAATGTTTGTATTATTATTATTATTATTATTATTATTATTATTATTATTATTATTATTATTATTATTATTATTATTATTATTATTGTTATTATTATTAATAATAATAATAATAATAATAATAATAACAATAAATAAAAAAATTCAAGAATTCTACATACAGCTGTTACAATCATTCATAGTAGCTAGATCAATTAACAGCCATAAGAAAATAAATTTTTCTTAAAAATATGAAAATACTTTTCTATCAAAACGCTAAGATGTCTCAGAAGGGATAACTCTATATTTTACTTCAAGTCATGTTTCTGTTTCACATCAGTGAGGAAGTCAGATAGGACATTAGTGTAGCATAACACTAATGTAGCAGCTGTGTCTGACTTTGCTAAACAAAACCAAAGTGTTCCAAACATCTGAAACACTTCTGGCAGAGAAAACAGGTGTTTAATTAATAGCAACAGTTCTTTTATTTACATAGAAATGTTCAAAAAGTTCAACTTACAGTACTTGTGTAAGGTTTAGCTGAGAATTTCAGAACACAAGAAGTTAAAATAAATCATGGATTTAATTCCAATGCATGATTGCATTCACACTTTTAGTTGACAGTTGGTCAGTGTGCATATAGCCTTTCTGTAGGTACTTACTGGGCGGGCATGCAAACTAGGAAACAATAACGTTCAGGAAAGGAATGCAGTCTAATTATAGATTATATCTGCGATAAAGAGCACAATGGCACAGAACAGTACTCTAATGCACTCCATATACGCCTCTGAAAATGTATTTTAGCTTATAAAGCCTTGGCAGGAAGTAAAAGTGGCAGTATAAATAAAAGCATAAATACATCACTGCTACTTTTGCCTATACTCAGTACACACTAAAGCGTTTTAGTCATGCCTCTATTTTACACTGCGTTTAAATCCACACAAGCTGCAAAAAAAGCGCATTCATCCATTTATCCTTCCTGCTGTATTTTTACATGCAGCTATAAGAATCACAAGCTCCATAGAAATCCACCGAAAACCATTTAAATTCAATATTTCTTTAACAAAATGATATGTTTCATTTACATAACTGGGGGCACGCACCTCCAGGGTTCTGGAGGCCCTGCATGCATGGAGTTTGCATTTTCTCCTCATGCTTCGGGAGGTTTCCTTCGGGTACTCTGGTTTCCTCCCACAGAGAAAAGACATGCATTGTAGGCTGATTGGCATTTCCAAATTGTCTGTAGTGTGTATATGTGTGCGCGATTGTGTCCTGCGATGGGTTGGCACCCCATACAGAGTGTCCCTCTAATTCTGCTCCTGGCATAAGTTAACTGTGATAAGCTCCAGGAGCCCCCATGTAGGATAAGCGGTGCATAAAATGGATGAATTTACATAACCGGTAGTAGTGTCAGTGCTGTTAGGTATCAACACCTTCCATGTTTAAAAGTGCTCTCTTATGACCTTGCATTGGTGCTTTAGATCACCGCTCTCCAATGAGGATTCTGTAGACACAACATTAATCAAAATTGTACATGTTTTTATACCTTTAGTATTGCATCTGCACTGTCCTGACTCTTACTTTGTACTGCTGAAAAGAGTAAAAAATGTTCTCCCATTGACACCCAAGCAAAAAAAAGAAAATTGGATTGTAATTGTAAGGTGTAAACCAGTTTTTCGTTGTTTTCGCTGGTGATGTAGATTATCTAAATGATTTTCTGACACAGGGCTTTAAATCCCCCAGTGATACATAGTGTTTTATTTAAAATAAACCCTGACATTTCAATTTTTCAGTTTGCTTTTTTTCATTCAGACCTAATTAATATGCAGGGACACATTCAGCTCTGATGCTAAAAAAACCCCTATAACTAAAGAAAGAATTTGCCAACAAATCACTATTCTCTATTATTTAAGTATATACTGCAGACTAAGGTCTTAATCTTGCATCATAGTGTATATTTGGAAAGTGTGTTGAATGGAAACTCTGTCAGGGTTGGTCTAAGAGTCTGCGTCATTCTGTCTATTTTCATCTCTGACCTTCTTCATGTTTCTCATTTAATACTTTGCATCTTTTCCTGCTGAATCACTATTTAACACCCTGCATATTTTAAAGCATGAGCTGTTACCATCAAGTAAAACCCATAAACACTAAAAACATAAACCTTAAGTACTGAAGGTACTTTTCTTTGCTCAGATTAAGAGAAAACATTTTGCTGTTTCACTGAACACACCATTTTACCTATACACAATAGGGTTAACAGGAACATACTACTTAATACTATAATATTTGTAAGGTTGACAAATATACTTATAATTAAATAAAAGTTTGACGTAATAATCCAGTTTCTATATACAATGATGGAAGAGGATCTGAAAGTCATTAGGTGCATAGATAACGATGCAAATTTAAACAAATGGTCAACCTGCATGTTGCTGGGTGTCAGGACTCGATCAGGTTAGTATGGTAAGATTGTGTTTGTTTAGCCTCTATCTGCTAACCTACAAGATGTTTAAAATTTGAATTTTATAGTTACACAATCATTCTCAATTTACTTTCAGTAAAAGAGTTGTGGTGGATACAAAAACTGTTCTAGAAACACCGGGCATGAGGTGGGAATACACCCTGGATAGGATACCAATCCATCACAGGGCCACTTGCACACACGTTCATACACTCATTCACACCTCAGGGCAATTTAGTGTAGCCAATCCACCTACTGGCATGTTTTTGGGAGGTGGGAAAGAAACAGAGAACGGCGTCTACACACACACACACACACACACACACATACACTCAAAACGTTACCTACTGTCACCATGTCACACACCATAATCCTTTATTTTCTTCATAACTAATAGACAGTTTAGACATGGCCACTGTGTTGAACATTCCCGCACACCATATGTGCAATTGTTCACACCATATCTTGCGCACAGACAGTCTTTGATTTTGATAAATACTCATATGCTGACAATATTATGCATTTGCTGTCAATTTTTCTGAAGTATTATTACCTTGTTCTGAACTGGCATGATGATGAAACAGGGAGATGTTTCAAAACAATCTGAATCACAAGAATAATATGGGTGCTTGGCACACATTATAAACCAAACATTTCTCAAGTTACAATGTGAATTTTGTCATTGAATTTTTTTGGTTTTGTAATGCGGAGAGAGCACACCCTTATCTTGAAGTGCACAAAAGATGAAAAAATAAGCTGATAATGAAATGACAGCAAGAAAAAGTACCAAAGTACCACAATGCATACTAAAAAGGATGCACACACCTAAAATGTTAACCTATGGCTCTATATATGAGTGAGATCAGTTACTGAAACTGAGCAGGTGCTTATTTTAAGAGCAGCATGTCTGCAGTTAAAGGTCTCATGGTTTAGGTAGAGGAAGTATGTTTTACCTAAGAAGAGAAGGAACTTCTATAGCATGTTGAAATCTGTCCGATGTTAGCCTATATACAAACAACTTTGCATAAAGAATTTCATTATGTTAAATATTATTATTATTATTTACGGTTTAAGATGCATAAGTAATTATGGTTTCTTACTGAATTCATTTTGTATAAGGACCAACCTATTTATATATTTGTGTTGTGCTTTCAACAATAACTATTTTTACAAAGCAACTTAAAAAATCCAGATGTAGATCTCTAATGAGCAAAGCCAGAGTTGAGAATTGCAAGGAAAAACTCCCTGAGATGACATGAAGATGTGAGGAACTGCACTCAAAAGTGAACTCATCCTCTGCTAAGTGACACTGGGATAGTGGGATTAGTGCAGAACTTCTAAATAAACCTATGTGCAAGCATTACTTTTGGGCCGTAATCATGTTGCCTTTCCAAATATAGTATTTGCATGTGCATACTCCTATAGTGTTAATGTTTTGTAAAAAAAAAAAATAAAAATTAAAAAATTGACAAAATTCTGGTAGCTCTGTTATGGCCATTAATGTCTACACAATTCACAAGTAATTCATTCACACATAAAAATAGTACTAAGGTGTATTCGGTGAAATTTGTTCATAAGTTAACTGAAATGAGCTCTTTAGTAATCTCTAATCATTAGAGAATACGCTCTTTAATATTCTCTAGTCATGAACAAAACACACAGCTCTCTAGGCTAGAGGACCGGAATGCTAGTGCAAAAGGCAAAGCTTTCTATATTGGCATTTAATATGATTAAAAGCAAAGTAGAGAAGCCACAATCATAATTGATTTCATATTAAATGAATGAATGCCTTTATTCATTCAATATGAAATCAATTATGATTGTGGCTTCTCTACTTTGCTTTTAATAATTGATTTCATATTGGTTTGCCACCTAATTTTGAAACACCGACATGCAACCTAGACTGCCATATAGACTACAGTTCTTCCCCTGAACATATATTTTTGACAAAGTGGTGGATTGATGGTTAAGGCTTTGGGTTACAGATCAGATGGTCGGGGTTTCAAGCCCCAACACCGCCAAGCTGCCACTGTTTGGACCTTGAGCAAGGCCCTTAACATCTCTCTGCTCCAGGGGTGTCGTATCATGGCTGACCCTGCTCTCCGACCCCAGCTTCCTGGCTTGCTGGGGTATACGAAGAAAATAATTTCACTGTGTATATGTGATAAATAAAGTCTCATTATCAAAAAAAACGTAAAACATTGCTAATTTTTTTTTTCCAAAAAGTGTTATATAACTTGGCTTGACCCTGGTTTTACCTGCTGAGCTATCACTGCTTGTGCTAAAAAAATTTTTTTATAAAAGAGGATCGCTCAGGGTTAAGAATGTGAAAGTATGTGTTTGTGAACCAGAAGTTTCTGAACGTATTTTGTTCTATAAGGAAGTCAATTTGTTCAATTGTGAAGGTGAACATGTTAATGTGTAGCAGAAAGGAGGAAACGAAACTATATCTTACGGCCGGTGGATGAGACTGAACTTGCTCAGATCGTTGTCAGAGAGTTTCTGTGGGGGAGGAAAGACAAAAGATTTTTGAATTAATCATATCTTAATTAATCATGCTGCATTAGTCCAGTTCTTCTTACCCATTACTTTCTGTGCATTTAAAGGAAAATCCTACTCTGAAACACATGAAATGTTTTTGATTTGAAATACTTGTGAGAAGTTTAGTGATTCTGGTGCTAATTTGTTGGTTAGGGCTTTATCTTTGTAATTGCTCTGAGAAGTTAGTGGTTGTCTACTGCTCTGATGTGACAAGGAGATATTGCTAGTGCATTTACAATGAGGTTGAATAAAAGAAACAATTTCAATGATCTCAAACACAGTGTATAACAATCAGGATTCACTATTAGCTCCTAAATACTAAAGAGCAAGACATTGTCACTCATCATTTCCAGTGACATTTAATGTCAATCCAATATTAATGTGACCTCCAGTGTAGAAACAGTGGAGACAGTATGCAGTGGACTCAAAATCAGAATGCAATTCAGCTATTCAATGCAGTCTTGTTGAGTTACGGCAGAACACAGCTAATTAGCAACCTATGAGATGACAAGAGTAATGGTGCTGGGAGTGGTATTAGCATGAAACTTGAAGCTCTGGAACCTGATCTGTTTAAACAGAGTGTACAGATGATGTGGAGGTGAAAGAGCTAGACAGACTAAAGGACTAGAGGGTTGCTGCATCATTCTTTTTTAGGTAGAGATGAACCAAAAGCGAAATCAAACTGACGCCACTATCAGCTAGTAGTTGGATGGCATTGTGGGTGATGTAAAGTGAAACCAAACTGTAGATGAGAGACGTTTAAACCAAAAAGGTCAACTGAACTGGTGAGAACTGAAATATATAATAAATCTTTTCCTTCATTGAAGACCAAATGTTAATTACAAATATTAAAATGTGTTTTGTTTGGTTCTCTTGTGGACTAGTGGTTAGCATGCGGCGCTCTCTTCACCACGGCCCAGGTTTGATTCCTGGTCAGGGAACCAATCCCAGCCACTTGGAGGGTTATTCAGTACAAGCCAGTGCACATTCAGTACTAGACCCAAGGCCAGAAAATGGGAAGGGTTGCATCAGAAAGGGCGTCCTGTGTACAACCTGTGCCAGAATCAATATGCCGAAAGAAGAAAAGTTGTGTTGTTTAGGGTGGATTTTTTTCTTTAAACACATGATTTTTATTTTTTATTTTTTTTATTTTGTGATGAATTATATCGGTCTTTTACCTTGGCATTAACATAGGCTAAAAATGCAGAACCGTGAATATGTTGGTAATCTGAGTACTTTTGTATTTTCCCATTCAGCTCAGGTGTATTACTCACTCCCAGCACTAGATGGAGATATAGTCTAGTTTTAAAACGGTTTCAGATGACGAGTTTTACAAAGGAAGTGGCTTTTTTGTACTTAGTAAAGAGCAAGTTTCTAGAGAACTAAAAATGGCACTTTATTACCTCAATGTTTGATCTCAGGTCCTCATCTAACCTTAAAATTAAAGTGAAAAAATATATGGCCAGACCTTAAATGCTCACAATGTTTTTTTAAACAAGGGAAATGGGTCCATCTCTGTGATTAAAAAGCACCTTTCTCCATCCTCCTCATGGAACGTCTCTTGATTTAATCACATTATCACTGACATGGAGTCAAATACTGTGCCTAGTGAGTCAGATAAGCTCCAACCAACCTGAAAATATTAATTTGACTATAATGTTTAGAAGCTGCATATCATTTTATAGTTGGAATTACATTTAAGTGGTATCTTAGTCTCTAAGTAATGGAGCCATAAATGGAATATGCAGCATTATGTTTCAGCGTGTTCCACAATATTACATCACTCTGTCCCTTGTTCCTGTAAGTGATCTTCGAATACTATCTAAGTAAGACATTTTCATGAGATTTAAGAAGATGAAAGGAGACACATGCCCACACAAGCAGACAGAAGTATACTGCAGGTAAAAAGATAAGTAGAAACTCAGAAAGAATAGAAATACAGTATGTGATAGGCCAGAGAGAGACTGTGTCTGTTTCTGGAGTTAGTGTCCAGTGAGGTGTGAACAGGGACAGTAGTAGGGATTAGCCTCTTAGATAAGGACCCTAAATAATCAATGATTTAATCAGTTTAAAGCTGCAGTGGGGAATGATTTTGTTAGTAATTAAAGTTATTGATCCGGTAGGGAAAATTATTCCAAAAACACATACACTTGAATGCAAGTCAAGATACAAGTCACAATTTTAAGACTCAGGGGTTCCCGAGTGATAATAGGACAGAATCCTGATCATGCCACAGACATCCATGGCCAGGAATTGAAAAGAGATTATTGTTCCTGTTCTCTGGTGAGAGGGATAAGATGAATCTGTCCTATTCGATTGTGGGCATTTGTGAACATCTGTGAGTTCATGAATATGGAAGTTAGTGCTTTGTTGAATGTTTAGCTGCCGTGTGACACAGTACTGTATATGCTGCAGTATAAAAAGAGGTGGTTTACATGTTTAGGAGGAAGTATGTGCTATCCTGGGGGGCACAGTGGCGTAGTGGTTAACATTTTTGCCTTGCACGTCTGTGGCTAGGGGTTTGAAACTAGCCATTGCCCTGTGCGTGTGTGGCATTTGCATATATGCACGGGGACGTGCTTCGGGGGTTTCCGATTTCCTCCCCCACTACAAAGACGTGCTGTAGGCTGATTAGAATTTCCAAATTCTCCATAGTGTGTGTGACTGTGTGTGGGATTGTGCCCGGCGATGGTTTGGCACCCCATCTAGGGTGTCCCCCCCTTGAGTTCCCTGGGATAAGCTCCATGATCCCCCTACGACCCTGTGTAGGATAAACAGTATGGAATATGGATGCATGGATGTGCTAACACTCACCCTCCCTACTACATACAATAAGAGAAAGCTAGCTAGTAATTGTGAATGGGAAAATAACCAAATTAGAATCAAAAGGAGTAAAAAAAATGTTTTTCTTCCAAGTTTGTGGCAACAGTTTGGAGAAGGCCCATGTATGGGTATGACAGTCAGGTGTCCACAAACTTTTGGCCATGTGGTGTAGTAGTTACACGAGTTTAAAGATAGACTTGGGGGCCTGGTGAGCCTTTAACCACTGTCTTACACTTTCTTACACATTACACAATAAGAAATCAAACAAAACACAACTTCCTCATTCTAATTTGATTTGATATCAGGTACTGCAACCATTGTATTAACTCATCCTGTATCTGAGGAGGCACTCATCTGAAATAGATTTGATATTTTATTCTGTGTCAAAAGCCTAAGCTTTCGGAGTTTCTGCATCGGAGTTTCTCATCTGCACGTAACAATACACGATGCTTGCAATAACATATCTGCCAGAGAGGTCTCTAAATCCATAAATCCTGAAGAAAAAGTTGCTCAAAACTTTGGTTTTAAGTAAGTCTATTCCAGCTTTATGCACCACAGTCCTTTAGACAGTTTGCAATGAACACATTTATAAAAAGGCATTATTACTCAAGGAACTTTCTCACAATTTCATCTTCTTACTCAGAAACACGTTTATATGGTTTCTTGTACTCTACATAAAACACAGCAAAGAACAACACAGAATTTTAGAGTAACAAATAAACAATTTTGTGTTATTTACATACTTGCATCAATTATCAGTATGTATGCAAAACAAACAGGAAATATTAGAAATGTATAGCAAAGAGCTACAGCAGTGTGACTAAAGATAGATTCTAAAGGAAAACTGCAGTATTTGAGCTCATTTTTCAATCCTTAAAGGATTTAACAGGACCTGCCAAAAAAAAAAAAATCCCCAAAACCAAATTGTGCATTTTCACTGCGAAGCCACAGATGAATACTATTTGGAGTATTCGGGATAACGAAGACTGGTGTATGCCAGAGCCACAATGCTCCGATGCATTGTTTGTGTTTGATCCCAAGCTTAGGCTTTTGACACAGAATAAAATATCAAATCTATTTCAGCTGAGTGCCTCCTCAGATACAGGATGAGTGAATTATTTATGTAGACTTCTTGAGGAGCTGGAGTGAGACACAAGGCACCCCGGTGGCCTGGAAGACCAGCTGCATATTAAAAAGCAGAGCTGCCTCATAAACAGGGCACTAGAACATCATCCATGCTGTCAGCTCAAAGAACTCACTCTAACGCTGTCAGAAACTAGTCTAAGATGTCAGCACAAAAGACAGACCATGAGAATAGACTTTGACCTTATAATCCTCTATAAAGAAGCACAGAGCTGCACAGTAGGGTCAGGAAAACAGGATGAATCCTACAGTATTGAGAATAATGTAAATAACATAAATATTTTTCATATCACAAATATTTCTCATCTGTTGTTATCTACTTCGTTGTTTTCTATTTTCTCTGTGTGTGATATGTGTGGGTGAGTTTTGCTTCACCTCAGCACCATATGGTTCTCACGGCAGCACGAGCATAAGAGTAGTTTACGAAAGCTGTGAGAATATCTCATGTTTTATTTAGTACTCATCAATGGCTCAGCTCCAAACGAGCTGCTCAGTAAGGATTCATTGTTTGCCTGTGCTCACCTAGTCCCAGGCAATGTTATTATAATCTACTGACTAATTTCCTAGGCACCCTAGAATAGGAGCAGATGGTTAAATGCATGAGCAGTGCTTGAATATGCGCTGCAGTGAAGTAATTCATTGCATACCCTTGGTACCCACTGAGCATGACAGCATGTACAGCATGGAGATTACTAGCAGGGATGCTTTGCTTTTCTTGACTGATACATGCCTTAATTCCTTCAAAGTTTTGATTCAGCAATGTATTTTGCTCAGGCCCTGGCTTTATCTATAACTAATGCTAACACACAAACGCACATTGATAAGGGAAAATCTTAATAAAATTTAGAACTGGATGCAGACAAACCCAGACACCCTGAATCAATGCCTGTCTGAGAATTCTGAACAGTTTTACAGAAGGCTTAGTCATTGGCATATTAAAAGAAGTCTGTTTAAGCTTTTATTACCCGTATTGATTTACATCACAATGTGCATGCTAACCCCCCCCTTTGTTCAATGATGAAACCAAGGCCACGATAACTGAAAGAATGCAATGGAAACCACCTTGAATATTTCTGTGTTCTACTGCAGCACATATTTTATAGCAATATAAAACTACATAAAAGCTAGAGGTAACTACATAAAAATGGTAAATACAACACAATACAATAAAACCTAACCTTTGTGAGGATGAAAACGAGAATTACCAAGCCTCTGCTATTAAATGGGTAGACACCATAAATACGTCTTTTTACAGAAAGACTTGGCACTTTTGCAACAGTAGAGAAGAGGAAAACAACTGCAGCTATCATTTTAATTAGACTGAAAGAACAAAGAAGAGAATGACCAGGTAACCAGATGTCTGGGCTCATTATCCCACACCAGAAATGTTTTTAGCAGGCACTATTTGGACTATAGCTCTCTTAGATCATCAAAGAACTGAAGACAGTCCCATATTCTGTGAGCGTTTGGGAATGCTCTCGCTCCACATAACAGAAACCATTAACATATCCAGTATACCATCCATTTAGCATAAAAAATGTGAGGCTAGGGGATTGTGATACTAGAAATCAAGGACACACTAGACATGTCTAAGACTAGAGGATATGTTCACCAGACGGAATTCTTGGACAGGAAAGTCAACGGAAGGTTCCAGTCAACTTCATTCTTCATTTTTCAGTTTGGGTGGAACTGGTTGAGCTTCTGCTTCAGTATCTCTATTTGGCTGTTGGGTTTGAGATAACACCCAGGCATCCAAGTCAAGTCAAGTCAAATTTATTTATATCGCACATTTTAAAAATGGACTTCATTCAGTAAAGTGTTACCTTAAAGTCTAAAGATTACTGAGATCCTAATTAAATAACTAGATTATGGGAATAACCAATAATTCTATGAAAACTAACAGGTTTGAGTCATACCTGAGTGCTTTATTGATTTGGAATGGACTTTGAGATTGTGGAAGCTTTGTGACCATTAAGAGAGTTAGTCCAACATCAGACATGATGCTGACTGTTGTGTGGGCAGTTAGGGTTAGGGTGAAATCCATCCTATCCTATCCAAGTAGTTATTATTATACATCACCCTAAAAACACTATATCAACAGTGAAATTGGAGGTGGAGGCATCATGGTGTGAGGGTGTTTTTCATCACATGGTACTGGCAGACTTCATATAATTGAAGGAACGATGAATGGAGCTCTTTACGAGGAGATTCTTGAGAAGAATCTGCTGCCATCTTCCAGGATGATGAAGATGAGACGTGAGTGGTCCTTCCAGCAGGATAATGAACCAAAGCATACAGCAAAGGAAACTCTCAATTGGTTTCAGAGAAAAAAATCAAGGTGTTAGAATGGCCCAGTCAATCACCTGACTTGAATCCAATTGAACAAGATTTAAAGACAATATGTTTAGAAGATTGGGCCAAAATCACACCTGAATACTGCGGCTGATTAATTTCTTCACACAGGAAGCATCTTGAAGCTGTCATTACAAACAAAAGGCTTCTGCACTAAGTATGAAATAAATTTCAGTCAACTTGTTCAATGCTTTTTTCCTGTGTGTCATTCTACTTTATTACACGTAACTTCATTTATGGACTTTAATGAATTCTTTATATTTCCAGATTTCTTGAGTTAATACTGATGTCTGTTGACACTTCCAATACTTATTTCCCCCAATATATGGGAGTTAGTGGGGAGCTTTAACCTGTGACAAGATGACGAAAGGAGCTGGTGTTTTGCACGGGTTGTTTACTTTCCTTCACAGAGCCGCTGGAAATCCACTCAACAAGCTTGTCAGTGGGTTCAGGGTTGTTGGCTTGTGCATCATAGATCTTTATATTGATGCAAACAAACAAGCAGGTTGGCAGACTGATAGGTTAAGTGTCAGTTCCTCTCACGTATTCATGACCATGAACCTGCTTTTGTTTTTTTAGTGTTATTTGTAGCAGATCTCTAAAATATAGTAAAGTTACAGTAGATAAAAACAGGATATATCGGACGAGGCAAAAAAAAAAGAGGATATATGACTTTCATGTGAGATTAGGATGTTCTGCATACACAGTCAAAAGAGAGAACACTGTATTTGACCAGGTGATGCCACTCCTTCAGGTCTAGCTAGGATATCTTTTTTGCCAACAACTTAATTACTCTCTGGCAGTGTCATAATTCCTTTTTGCTGTCAAGTAAGTGGATCAAGAAACATTTTCCTAGTTGCTAGAATGCAAACCCATATTTCCCACCTCAGAGTTATCCACGTGGATGCATATGGAATACTACTGAGATAAATCAGGATGCCATAGAAAGGGGGTCAGGGTTATCCACTGTGTTAAGTGGCTGAAGTACTTCTCAGCAGCTGTTGACCATGAGCACCGTTGTGCAGTGCAAGTGGAACATGATTTTCATAAACGTCCTGATAAATCACTGGTATGACTTAAAGAACTGCAGTTCTGCAGTTTCTAAATAGTCATTAAAAGCTGTACTGGTCATTACTGTGATTTCAGTCTAGGAAATTTGTATAAACCTCAATAGTCCATGCAGGATAAATAAAAGAATCCTGTAGATAAGAATCAACCTAGGTTTACTGTGTAGGCAACTCCTCTTTGGATTCCTCCACAGCTCATTTAAATAATGGATGTTTCTGGTAAATGAAGACTTTTTGCTTCCTTATTTTTGCACTGTTTAACTATTCTTGGCTCTGTCATGCTTTTTATGGGAAACAGTTCTTTCAGCAAAGATATATGTATGTTGAATATACAAGTCATGTGAAAAAATAAGTACACCCCATGGAAATTGTTGACTTTTTTTTAGATCTATATTTTTTTACATATTTGGACAAGCAAACATTTGATCCTCTTTGAAACAGTGTTGATTGATAGAGGTGATACTCTCTATCAAATGACACATGAAACTTACATTTTGTAAACTTACATTTATCACACCTTCAAATCCATAAAAGTGTTCAGGATGCCAGTGACTAGAAGTTGCTTAGGGAGATCAGGTGGAACCTTTCTTATTTAGACCCCTCTCATATCTAATGTCTAGTGTTCCTGCTATTGAGGTGTGTGGTGTCATCATGCTAAGATCTAAAGAATTCTGTAAGGCCTTCAGAAACAAGGTTGTGGATGCCTGTGAATCTTGACAATGATTTAAAAAAGATCTCCAAATTATTTTAAATACATCATTCCACTGTAAGGAAAATCATCTACAAGTGGTGCAGAGTTCAGACAACTGCTAATTTGTCCAGGCCTGGACATTCAAGCAAATTCAGCCCAAGAGCAGCCTGTATGATGCAAAAAGAAGTCTCCAAGTCTCCATATAATTAGAGGATCTTGGAACTGTTGGTGTCAAAGTGCATGCTTCTACAATCAGAAAGAGATTGCACAAATTTGACCTGCATGGGAGACATGCCAGGAAAAAGCCTTTGCTGTCTAAAAAGAAGAGCAAGACTACAGTTTACCAATGAGCATATAGGCAATTACCAGGCCTTTTGGAATAATGTGCTCAGGACAGACAAATCAAAGATAGAGTTGTTTGACCATAGTAGCAGCAGACATGTTTGGAGCAAACCAAAGCTTTTCAGGTGAAGCACCTTATACCAACTGTGAAGCACGGTGGAAATTATATGGTTGGGGTTGCTTATCTGCCTCTGGGACTGCTTGCATTCACTGATCCAACTATGAATTCTGCATCATATCAAAGTGATTGAAGATATTGTGAGACCATCTGTCTGAAAGTTGAACCGAAAGTGGACCTTTCAACATGATAAAGATCTTAAGCACACTAGCAAATCCACCAAGGAATGGCTCAAAAAGAAGAAATGGAAGGTTATGGAATGGCCTAGTCAGCTGGATTTGAATCCTATTGAAATTCTGTGGGGAGATTTGAAACTGGCAGTACATGCAAGAAAACCCTCAAACATCTTGCAACTGAAAGAATATTGCATGGAAAAGTGGTCAAATATTTAGTAAAATATTAGTAGTCTAGCCAATGTCAGAGACTAGTGGACGCCTACAAGAAGTTTTTTTCTGCAAAAATGGGCAATAGTAGCTTATGAGGCCAAGGCTGTACTTACTTTTTCCACAGAAGAATATCACATCAATTGATATTTCAATTGAATAATGATTGAAAATGCTATTTTTCATTTTTTTAAAGACTTGCCACTTTTTGTCTCACATGTAGTTCTGGTTGAAAACATACACCTTTATCAATTAATCATTAAGTAATCTGTTCTAAACTCTGTTAATAAATGATCATTTACTACCTAATAATCAATACCCAAGTTAAAGAGTAAAATACACTTTCAAAACTGGGCCATTAACCTGACTGTATAAATTTGTATAACTAGTTTATAAGTTTATAAGATGTCAAGTTTTACTAATTTACCAGTTTAAAACAAGTCAAGGTTATAGTTATCTTCAATTACGTTTTTGTCTCAGTCACGGTTGCGAAGGAATAATTCAGTGTAGCCAATCTACCAGCATGTTTCTGAGAGGTGGCTGGAAATTGGAAAACCTGATATGTGAGAGAAAATGGGAACTAACCATTGTCCTGGATCAAATCAGAGTCTATGGAATTGTAAGGCAGCAACACTAAAATCTGCACCAGGCCTGTTTTTAATAACATAATTCATTTGATAAATCCAACACCTAACTCACAGATTTATACTGTTCAACCCTATCTAGAGGTAACATTTCATTCTGTGGTAAGATTATTGGAGCTGACTGAAACTAAGCTGATTGAAACTTAACTAACAGTTCCTAGTTTCATTTTATGGATACAAAATGCTTCAGTTTCAGCTAAAAGTAAGTGACGAAGCGTTTTGACTGAATTGCACTGAATACCCATTGTTGGGTAAACCCACGTGACAGGATGCTTTCATTATCATAAAAAAAACAAAACCACAATTTGTACATTTCCTATGAAAGCCAGTTCACTGGCTCTGTTACATTACTTCCCTAATACTGCAATAAGTTGGCAACTTGATATTATGGCATCCTTAATCTCTTTGAACATAATAGGGTTTGAGAAGCAGATCTATTAGATAATCCATTAGAAACCATTAGCACATTGTATTAACACATTGTACATTCACAATACACATGACTGTGCTCCTCAGAAACATATCTGTGATGTTATATAATTTACTCTACATACTATGTGCCCTTTCAGAGCTAAGTCTCATAAATGGAATCCACCCTATATTGTGGTATGATTCATATATTAATCTGAAAGGACTATGGTTTAGGTTTTTGAGAAAATGTAATGAGTTAGAACATCAAGTTCCAAGAAGTAGAAATACTCGATGGAAGCCTTGAATTTCAGATGACTTCGCTGCTCCAGCTCCCCAAGGACAGAAAATATCACAGTAGTGAAACGTAGGGATTGATGAGTATGTTTTTAAAAGAATTTAGCGAATCTTATTCTTGCCAAACTATGAAGCCCCTAAAGGGGCTTGGGATTGGGATGAGAGGACATTTTTGTTAGCTTTTGTGTTCCACCAAGAAACTTTTGCGTTCCCTTGCAAAACCTGTTATGAGTGTTAGGAGTAAAACTTCCTATTTATTTTCCCGCTGGTAATGGTTCAGACAGCTCCGTAGGTTCACAATGGAGCGGTTCAGTTTTATTTTGAACTTAAATATAAAGAAATACAGTCTGTGCTTAGTTTGAGGCACGGTTTTGACTTAAATGAAAGACAACTGAAAAGGATATTACGCAAAAGAACATTGTTTCGACGAAAAAACTACTCAAGTGATGCTGTGAAGATATAAGCACGAACCACAGAAGTAGGTAGGCAACACAACAGGTAGGCTATCTTTGAAAGAGAACGCAAAAGTTTCTCGGGGGAACGCAAAAGTTTTGCGAGAGAACGCAAAAGCTTTTAATTTTTTTTTTCCTCCTATCCCAATTTTTTTTCCACCACCATGTCCCTTTAGGGGTTCTGTACCAAGCAATGTGGTAGTTCATCACATTCCAGTGGTAAAACTCTACTGAATTCTGCTGTCATTCTAAATAAATAAATCAAAAATCATGATACCATACTCTACTAAGACTTGAATACATCACAAAAATCATTTAAGGAAACATAGATCATAAAAATAAAATAATGAATAAAAATTAGAGTGCAGGATAAATAAAGTAAGTAAATACATAGTTTTTTCACTTCTGTGTAGTTTCACTGATATTAAAGATAGATTTATTTTTCTGTTGGCAATACAGGTAATCTAAAAATAATTTCATGTAAATGATGCAAATAATATTACTAATTACTACTTCCACTGTATGTGCCACCTACCAGGAACCACCGGCCATCAATCTTCATTCTCTGCACTGTTACAGCACAGTCTCTCATCTTGTTCTGTGAGTAACATGCATAATATTATACTTCCAAGCATTGCATATGTATAAACGGCTACATTATGATGAGTATGTTTGTATGTATTTCTGTATAAACTGCTGGTTTTTATGTTTCTTTTTACATGAGTAAGACTGTCCTGCTTTCTCATATTTCACAGACACTTGATAGACTGGATTACACTTAATGAGCTAAACACTGTATACTGCCAGCAACTCCCATGTCCTAACACGTGATTATTATCTTCAGTTCTGTTATTTTATACAGAAAATTTTACAAGGTAACAACAGAAATGTCTTCCTGCTGTGCCAGAGAGCTTTTCCATTCACTTACCTGAGACAAGAAGCTGGCTACCTGTGCTGAGCTCCACTCCTCAAACTGTTCCCTGGTTGGCAGACTCATTTCAGCTTCAAATATTCCACATCAAACTGCGAGCTATCTGACAGCAGCTCATCGATCTGAGGTGTTTACTGTAACTGCACCGCAACCGGACTTCACATAATGTGGGAAGTTCCTCTTGTCATTGTGATGGTCTCTCTGACAGTCTTGCTGGCCAACTCACGCTCTCTCATGCGAAACAGCAGTCAGATTGTGCACTTACTATTCTGGTGAACTGTCACAAATCATTTCATAAATACTGTAAGACTCTTTGGCTTTGCTGGAGTAAATATAAATCCTCTGGAATTAAACATGCACTTTTAAGGGGTGAATTAGCAGAAGGTTTCCTTCTTAAAGCGTGGTTTGAACAGCATTAGAAAGGGAAGTGAAAGGCGCAGTACGGTGGTGAACATTTCACTTTCAACACATTCATTTCACAATTTAATTCACAACAAATGTTATAATATAGGTAGAGCACAAGATCTACAGTGATAAAATAAACCTCATCTGACTTTGAAGTAGGTCTATAGTTTAGATCAGGTCCTGTAGACCACATTTTTGGTGCGGCATTTATGTTGCTTTATTTAGCTGAGTAGTTCTGGACCTCACTGACAGACCAGCAGTCAAATGAAATGCGAATGTGTACTGAATTGAATCTGAGTCGAACAGGGCTGATGTTAAGGTTGGTGTTTTGGATGATCATTCTCAACTGAATCTATTAAAACAAACAAACAAACAAAAAACCTCTAACACCTGACTTTCAGACAGATTTCAGGGTTGAAATGTGATAAGAAAATCAATAATTACTGTATATAAAGTTCAACATTCAGTAATGTGGTGGTACACATACACACCTATTTGCAATCAGCTGCTAATACTCAACATAATGTTAAAGTAAAGTAACTTTTTTGTCAAGTTAAAGTAGCTAAATAAAAATTAGCTGCGTAAAGCTGCTTTTTAAAATTTATTATTAAAAAATAAAATAAAACATAGTGTATTTATTCAGATTTCACATATGCAAATATGAACTAAACTTGGCTTATAGCAAATACACACTGATCAGCCATAACATTAAAACCACCAACAGGTGGCGTGAATAACATTAATTATCTTATTACAAAGGCACCTGCCAAGGGGTGGGATATATTAGGCAGCAAGTGAATAGTCAGTTCTCAAAGTTGATGTGTTGGAAGCAGGAAAAATAGATCTGATCAACTTTGACAAGGGCCAAATTGTGATGGCTAGACGACTGGGTCAGAGCATCACCAAAACGACAAATCTTGTGGGGTTTTCATGGTAGATGTTGGTTAGTACCTACAAAAAATGGTCCAAGGAAGAACAACTGGTGAACAAGCGACAGGCTCAGGGATGCCTACGGCACACTGATGCACATTTGAAGTAAAGGCTAGCCCATCTGGTCCAATCTCACCTACCTAAACATTGTTGCAGACCATAACAATGGTACTCCCAAATTGCAGTGGCCTCTTTCAGCAGGATAATGCACCCTGCTACTCCGCAAAAATAGTTCAGGAATGATTTAAGAAACATGATAATGAGTTCAGAGTGTTGATATGGCCTCTAAATTCCCCAGATTTCAATCCGATCGAGCATCTGTGGGATGTGCTGGACAACCCATGTCCAATCTTAAATTATCTGCTGCTAACGTCTTGGTGCCAGATACCACAGCACACCTTCAGGAGTCCATGCCTCGACGGGTCAGAGCTGTTTTGGTGGCACAAGGGGGACCTATACAATATTAGGCAGATGGTTTTAATGTTATGGCTGATCAGTATATATCATAATGCTAATTCTTGGCATTCTTCATCTCTCAAATGTTAGCTAGCATGCTAATAGCTCTGACTGCACATACAAACTAACATGTCAATGGCTGGCTACAACAATGCAAACAGGCTATATAAATACAAAATCTAGCTAATGTCAGATATTTATATCAATAATTATCATTATCAGTAAAGATCATTTACTTACGTGTTTTATTTTTAGAATTGTTGAAGGCCAAGTTTTGTGTTTACTTGATTGGTGTCACATCAGCAAGAATTGGAAGAGAATAAGAGCTGACTATCTGACTAAGTGAATGCCCTGTGATCTAATTCAACTTCAGCTGGCTTGCCACTGCTTTCATTTTGTGTATGTTGCTGTATTTCGTAGACATCATCACCGTACAGATTTCCTTCATTGCAAAGCGGCTTTACACATTGCGCTTTTTTTCACTTAGCCTCCTTTTTTTGTTGGTAGACACTGCGTGTGTGTGTAGCTGAACACACAATCAATTACAGATAAAAGATAGAAATTTGTAAATACATTTATCAAGGGCTCATTCAACCATCTGTTTTTGTTGTCACATCTGTTAGAGTTTAGATTTGTTTGAAATCTGTTGTTAAACAAATCCTTGATGTTGTCTGATGCAAAAAAAGGCAACCAGTTCTTTGTAAATAGAGACACTTCCTTTGAAATGCAATGAGAAAATGTCAAAAGTCTTGAGTGAATCAAGTAGAGATACTTGAATATTTAACTTCAATTCCGTAACAAAGGTTTTGTAGTTCCCACATCTATTCATAATGAGTAGACTGAAGAATTGAATTTCAAACACTGGCATATTAAATGTTTTTATTTGTTCTGGTTTTGAAGAGAGGTTCAACCTGGGTTCCTGCTTGTGAATTCTTTCTTCTGTGCTGCAGGTGTAAAGGGGCAGGCCATTTATCAGCCAGACTGAGTTTAATTTGGGATCAATGCCAAACCAGTGCACACATGAGGGGTTGGAAAGAAAGCGGCGAACAATTGAACAAAAGCAACATTGTGGCACCAGTTAACATCCCAGCACTAAGCTAATAAGAATCTAGGCATAAATGTTTAACACACATGCACCCACCCACACACCCACCCACCCCCCACACACACACACGTACACACTTTTTTTCCTTTCTTTCAGTTATTATCAAGTCCTTTGCTGGTCATCAATAATAGACTTTTTCAGCAAACTGAAAGTGACATATTGTATAATACTCCATTATCATGTTGTATTTTTTGTACAGACTTTGTCTGCTTGAGGGTTCATTTTACAGAGAAATACTGTTACTGATCAATATGTTAATGTTACAACTTACCTGTGGTGCAGCCAAAAAACAAAAATGAAACATACAAAACACTGAAATGTTACAGTTGCTGTGACAGTTTGTAATGGTGATGCTCTCTCACTCCATCAGTCACTCTATGGTCACAAGCTTTGAACTCTGCAGGACTATTGGTATTACTATCCATGAGGAGATTGTTACTTTGGGAGAAGATGAACTTCTGAGGATGAGGAGCTTGATAATCTGGGAGACTACTGGGCTGTGGTAACTCAGTGGTTAAGATGTTGGACTACTAATGGGAAGGTCTTGAGTTGAAATCTCAGTGCTGCCACTGCCACAGCAAGGCCCTTAACCCTCAACCTCAAGTTGCTCTGGATAAGTGCATCTTATGATATCAGTGTCAATAGAATGTAAATATGAGAATCTTAAAGTAAAGTCTCTGCACCACCAAATCAAAATTGAGGTTGTTTGGACACATTATAACAGTGTCCATTGGTTGGCTCCTGTTAGAGCTGTATCAGGAATGTCCCACTGGACATAAACCCTAGATTCAGGACCTGCTGGAGAGATTGTATCAGACAGGAGGAGGAGGAATCTGTGGCTGCACTGAACGTCTTAGATTGTTGCCACTGTAACCCCCGCCAGGAAAACGGAATGGAAAACATTTTAACTTTCATTTATATATAAAGTTGCTCCAGTGTCCTCCAATGCCATTCTGCTGTCGAGCTGTAAATGTCAAGCTGACAGATATTGCTGTACATTGATGTACTGCATATGCAGTATACTGCATTGGAGTGGACGTAGAGTTGATTTACAGTGCACTATGGCTAATAATATAGTAAACTTGGGAATGTATCCAATCATTTGTTCATTGAGAATTCTGACAACATTAGAAAATTACAGACAGCCAACACAATAAGAATGAGTCTGATATGAAGTAGGAATTCAGATACTAGACATGATTAGAAAACATTTGTTTAAATATGGATCCCAGAGTAGTGGGGTATAACACATTTGGGCAATTTCCCTGCTAATCATGCTAGTTCAACTGGTGAGTGGAATGAGATGTAATCGAGGAGGAAAATTATCAAACTGCCAGACTTTGGATCTCCAAGAGTGAAGTTTTGCAACATTGGTTTAAGTAAATACAAAATAGAGATCAATATATTTTCTTAAAATATCTTTCTTACATTTCAAAGACAAACCCCAGCATATTTTGGGGGTGCTATGGAAAGCAGTAGTCAAATGTTTGTTAAAAGAACAAAGAACTGCTATTTTATTTCTGAGTAACATTAAAAGGAAGAGAAAGAAGATAGGGGAAGAGGTGCCGGTCTAAAAAAGCAAACCATAATTAAAACACATAACAAAAATAAAAAAAGAGCAACGATGTGAATACATGTCATGTGAAGCAGTGGAATGTAGAGTGCAAAAAAAGGCCCAGCTGACCATCTCCACATATGCTGCTTTGTGGTTATTGAGTAGCTAATGAAGGGCTCCATCTTCACTGATGTGCTCATTTGCTGGCTCAAGCAGATGTACGACTAGTAGGAACAGCATGCGCTGCCGGGCTGCATATGGGTGGCATGCAGGGAGAAGCTTCTGGACAACACCGGACATCTGTGAGGGTCCATAATGGTAATGAGTTATCGTAACCCCCCTGGAGAAATTGAGAAAGGAAAGACAAACACTACAACCTCTACCTCAGATAGTCTTGCAGTGTTTATAAACACATTGTTCCATTGTTTACTGTTCAGATAATTCGATTCAGTTCAGTTCAATTTTATTTGTATAGCGCTTTTAACAATGGACATTGTCTCAAAGCAGCTTTACAGAAACATATAAACACAGGATACAGATTTTAAGTGTGTCAATTTATCCCTATTGGGCAAGCTGGTGGCAACGATGGCAAGAAAAAACTACTTAAGATGATATGAGAAGAAACCTTGAGAGGAACCAGACTCAGAAGGGAACCCAACCTCATCTGGGTAACAACCGATTATTTATTTACTGAATCTATTCATTGTTCTTTGTTCACTGTTCTTTGTATTGTCTTAAACAAGTTTCTAAAAATGTTTTGCATAAGATGCCCAGACCTTAATCTAATTGACAATCTGTGGCAGTTTTGCAGTTCACCAACATCTCCATTCAGTCTGACAGCAAAAATATCAAGATCCAGATGTGCAACACTAATAGAGATAAATCCCAGAAGTCATGAAGCTGAAATTGCAGCCAAAGGTGATTCTACCAAGTATTGTCCTGGGGGATGAATACTTAAGCAACCAACAAATGTTTTCTATTTTGTTTAATTAACCTTTGTCTCAGAATAAATATTTTTCACTTTCAAATGTTAGACATATTGCGTAATCCAAACGGCGAAAAACTCAAGTCCAGTTCAGCTCCAGGTTGGAATACTAAAAAAGGTGGAAAGGCTCAAAGGAGGCGAATACATATGCAAGACATTGTGTATTACAATTGAGGCATTTACAATGATACATTTTTCATTCATTCATTTTCAGTTACTGCTTTATCGTGGTCTGAGCTGTACCCTAAATCTTTCTAATGATTCCGTAACTGCCGTGTAATGGAAGAAATATTGACAGTTTCACTGAAGAGAGCATTGTATCCTTTTGACCTTCTTTCTTTTGTTACAGTCACTGGTGTTCTTGGCAAGGTCATTCACCATTTTACATAATAATGTTGTTTATATAATAATTTAAATATTGTTTGCAGCTTCTTATATTTTCTCGTTACTATCTTCAGGCCCCTATACAACTCAATTATTCAGCCCTGGTAGTTGAGTTTTATTATGGGTAGCAAATCAAAAACACCTGTTACTCATCTCTCTGCCAAGTCACAAACACACACTCCACAACTCCAACTGCCAACTCTCTCTCTCTCTCTCTCTCTCTCTCTCTCTCTCTCAGAAAAATAAGACACCGATACCATCACCATTGCCAAAGCAAAACCTCCTCCGACTGTGCCATTTGACAAAGTAGAACCACAACACTGCTGTCACATTTCTGAAATTCCTACTGTACAACTAATTATTATTTCAAGTATAAAGAATGTTCCAGACAACCCTCTCCACTCTTTTGAGGAAACGTCGGCAACCTGAACTGACCAGTGCTCAGCCTCAGAAAGAAATGAAGTTTAGAGAGGCGACTGTGTACCTGGTGGAGAGAAGAATGGGTAAAAGCCGGAGAAACTTCCTGACAAGTCTGGCCAGGTCAAAGGGCTTCTCTGTGGACAACACTTTAAGGTATGTCAGTTGCAAAACAGTTGTATTTACAAAAATTTAAACACTGTGGATGACTGACTAACCAAGTCACTGAAGGCCTGGTTATGGTTTTAGCCAAAGAATGAAAGAAATGTTGATTTGTTGCATATTTAAATGTTACATTTGATTGCCTTTGCAAGGCACACCATTCTGAGAATAACTTTTACATAACATTATGCAGGCTGTCAATCTGATATGCATCAATTTGTATGCAAATCCTCATGATAATGTGAAGGTATCTTGCCTGATTTCTAAGAACACCAAAATGATGACAGGATAATGACAGGGAAGCTGAAACTCTATCGGGTTCTGTCAGATGGGGACAATTGCCTGCAACAATCAAGCTTTTCGTGTTTCAGAAAATGACACGTGTGAACTCTGTAAAGCTGAACATTTGCACGTCGACTGTAACATTTTTACAATGTCTAATTTCAGTCTTTATTTATTTATTTATTTATTCAAGTATTATTATTATTAATTTTTTTTTTACTGCTGTTTGGACATTAAACAGCCTGTTAGACAGAACTTTACCCCTCAAGGTCATAAAATGTCACAAAATATGAGCACCGCTTCAAGCTCCTTATCATGTCAAAGCTGTGTATGTGTGTTTCTGCATGTCTTTGGATAGTCATGGGAATCTATAACAGTAGTTTGTCTGCCTGGGTAAAGCTGATACTTGCCTACTTCTGCCAGTTGGAGATCTGTGCCAGGCATGTGCAGCTGGCTGTGGGCACCAGTGGGTGTTGTTTTGGGCAGGCTGGCATAACCGCAGCCGGTGGCTGGCTGTGGTGTAGTGTGTCACACACAGCTGAGGGGTGGAACCATTCCCAGAAATGCAGCTTGATCTCCTGAATCATACTGTTCCTCAGCACCCAATGAGCTATTGTCTAAAGCTAACAGCAGGAAACAGACTGAAAGAGATGCAAACTGACATTTTGCAAGGCGGTGAGAAGTATACATTAGTGGTGGATTAATAATAAACTGGCCTAGTTTCAATCCCACTGACGATACAAAACAATACATGCATGTGCCATCCATGTTTTATGTTAAAGATAAACAGAAGAATAGATGGTGAAGATTATTATTATGTTTGTAGTGCCTAAAAGCTACTGCAGGAAATTTGTGAAGTTTGGGCCTGGAACAAACATTTGGTCAAGATCTCCACTTGTACATGAATATAGTTCTTTGGTCTCATCTGTCTGCTCTTAAAATTAAAATATACTTTAGTACATTTATGTAAGAATTATGTATATGTATGATAGCATAGGTGAATTACACTAAGGGCTACATTCAGAGTTAACAACTCTCTCACTCTCTCTCTCTCTCTCTCTTTCTCTCTCTCTCTCTCTCTCTCTCTCTCTCCTCTCTCTCTCTTTCTCTCTCTCTCTCTCTCTCTCTCTCTCTCTCTCTCTCTCTCTCTCTCTCTCTCTCTATATATATATATAGACACACACACATTTATATTTATATATGTATTTATAGACTTGACAACGTCAATATCTATGCAGAAAAAGATGCATACATGCTTATATCAGTTTTCTGAGCATGTCATTCAGATTCAGATTGTGCAAATCACTTGCATGTAGTTGAAACATCCAATGTTGCCAAAATTTTCATGAGTAGTAATGTTTGAGATGGAGTTTTTCAATAGTAGATTTTAAAGACAAATACTTCCCTTTAAGAGAACAAATTAAGTTTGAAAGATCCCCATATATGTAACTCCTGTACATTGGGAATAATCTGTAATTTAGTAATCCTCACTATGCACTTACCTCAAATTTTATGACTATATATGCTATCCATATACTACGCTGTGTACAATTTTATATATATACACACATAAATACATTTAATAATAATGTAAATATATTTAATATAATATTTTTTAAATATATATATATATATATATATATATATATATATATATATATATATATATATATATATATATATATATATATATATATACATATATAAAAAAAATTATTATATTAAATATATTTATATTATATATATATATATATATATATATATATATATATATATATATATATATATATATATATATATATATATATATATTTTTTTTTTTTACAGATAGGCTTTAAGAACACCTTTGACAAAAGAAAAATGTATTAAAATCATTCTCATGGCTGGATCAGGAAGCTGTTGCAAGGTTGCGATGAACTTTACCAGGAAACATGGCAAGCACTGCACACATGACACTGTTGCCAAACTTATTAACAAATTCAAAAAGACGTCCACTAACATCCACTGACAATGGCATAACCGACGGGGTGCTGGGAAACATAGTCCCCAAAGTATGGAGACCTTTGGGATATCCTGTATACTAATAGTTGCCTTGGACTAATTGAGATAAAGAGTATACTTGTACATTTTTAAAACATTTACCACACTATCCATATACTTATTAATGACTGCACAGTTATGGCATTTTGTGACAGTTGTGACATAAACAGATCTTTCAATTGAAATCTCCCTGACCTTGTTCTGTGTTAAACTAGTCCTTATGCTTGATCTAGATTGCATAGCTCTGTGCAGCAGTATGTATTTGCTGCATGTACCTCAACCAGGCTTCATGTAATCCAGGAAGCCTCCCACCTCTATTTTCCTCCATCTCTGTACTCTCTCTCTCTCTCTCTCTCTCTCTCTCTCTCTCTCTCTCTCTCTCTCTCTCTCTCTCTCTCTCTCTCATACATATCGACTAGTGAATGCCTCTGCTGTGCAGTTAAATGAAGATGAAAGTGAAAGGTTAGAAATCAGAGAGTGATGGAGAAACTGGAAGAATAAGATGGAGAGATGAAGGGAGAGATTTCATTTATGTTTCATGAACTGCACACCATGATCGGATTTGATATGGAAATGTCAGTGAGCTGACAGCCTGACTGCAGAACTGAACTTTTGATTCAGTTCACACTCTTAGCTGAGACTTAGCTTCACTCCTGTGGTTTGATTGACTTTGAAGGTACAAAATGAACCTTTCTTTAAGACGTGGTATCAAAGTTGCTGGAAGACTGCATAACATCTCTCAAACTCCACTAGGCTACTCTGTCCATTAGGCTGTAAAATGGCAGGAATATTTGCTGAATTATAAGTTGTTATGAATTGATATGATCTTGTGAAAGCACAGTGCTATGTGAGTCCAGCCTTTTCTTCAGGCACAAGATATGACCCTCTATTTTCCTGCTCACCTCACAGGAGAATGTTTAATTTGATATTTGTGCCCAGTTTCAATGCTTATACTGTGTCACAACAGGAACAGGACTTTTAAACCCTTCACATTGAAGCAGAAATATTAATTAATAATATGCAGAAAGAACATCATGTTTAGACAGAAAACAGATTATCTTTGCTCTTCAAATAGGTTTTGTCTTTGGAATAGACATGTTAATTTGTTAACTTGTAAATGTGCTTCCTTGGAGTTCTAACCATTCATTAAATGTGAAATCCAAATATATTATTGAATAAGAATGTTTAAGACATTAAAATAAAAACAAATGATAAATAATAATAATAATGAAATCCTAGTGACTTCTCATTGTTTCTGTGACTGGTCTATCACTTCTTGGACATCCTGTATACTATAATTCTAACCAGACATTTGTTTGTAATACAGCATACAAGAGAACATAATTCTCAAGGGCAGAGGGATGATAAGTTGATGGTACTCAAAATGTATTGACTTTTTCACACCTTCTGGTGCTGAGTGGTTTATGCCCTGAATTTACACCTCTGAGTCTTATTAGCTAGCCATAACATCAAAACCACTGAGAGGTGATGTGAGTAACATTGATTATCTCATTAAAGTGGAACCTGTCAAGGAGTAGGATGTATTAGACAGCCAGTGAACAGTCAGTTTTCAAAGCTGAAGTGTTGGAAGCAGGAAAAATGGGCAAGAGTAAGGATTTGAGTTACTTTTACAAGGGCAAATTGTGATTGCGCTGATGAGTATCTGCAAAACAGCAGGTCTTCTGAGGTGTTCCTGGTATAGTTAGTACTTACTAAAAGTGGTCCATGGAAAGACAATGGCTGAACAGGTACACAATATTAGGCAGGTGGTTTTAATGTTATGGCTGATCACTGTAGCCCTGCCTGTATCTGTACATTCACTGGGAGACATCAGTATTAACTTAAATTAAAAGTATTATTATTATTATTATCATTATTATTATTAATAATAATAATAATAATAATAATAATAATAATAATAATAATAATAATAATAATAATAATAATAATAATAATAATAATAATAATAATAATATTTTACGTATGATAAAACTCTCACAACCGCATGACAATTAAATGAACATCAGAGTGTGAATTTATGTTAAGTTGTCTCCTCTATGAACCCAGATGTTTGTGACAAACAAGTTCATATCATATGATGTTTAGCTTATTTGGCAGCATGTAATGTTAAAATAAACCTACAGTATCTCACAAAAGTGAGTACACCCCTCACATTTTTGTAAATGTTTGATTATATCTTTTCATGTGACAACACTGAAGATATGACCCTTTGCTACAATGTAAAGTAGTGAGTGTACAGCTTGTGTAACAGTGTAAATTTGCTGTCCCCTCAAAATAACTCAACACACAGCCATTAATGTCTAAACCACTGGCAACAAAAGTGAGTACACCTCTAAGTGAAAATGTCCAAATTGGGCCCAAAGTGTCAATATTTTGTGTGGCCACCATTATTTTCCAGCACTGCCTTAACCCTCTTGGGCATGGAGTTCACCAGAGCTTCACAGGTTGCCACTGGAGTCCTCTTCCACTCCTCCATGATGACATCACGGATCTGGTGGATGTTAGAGACCTTGTGCTCCCCCACCTTCCATTTGAGGATGCCCCATAGATGCTCAATATGGTTTAGGTCTGGAGACATGCTTGGCCAGTCCATCACCTTCACCCTCAGCTTCTTTAGCAAGGCAGCGGTCGTCTTGGAGGTGTGTTTGGGGTCGTTATCATGCTGGAATACTGCATACTGATCATGCTCTGTTTCAGTATGTCACAGTACATGTTGGCATTCATGGTTCACATTTTATAAATTTATTTCATATATATATATATATATATATATATATATATATATATATATATATATATATATATATATAGAGAGAGAGAGAGAGAGAGAGAGAGAGAGAGAGAGAGAGACCAACATGCAACTTGGTCGTTGGGCTTAATTTATGAATGCATTTGACTGAAGAGTTCATAAAGCATATTTTGCATAAATATTTACTGATGTCCCTTCAAATGCTATTTTGAATAATTCGATTTTCTGTTATTTTGTCAGTACGAGAAAACACGTGGAATTACTTGTATAGTAATCACACATATGCAGAGCTTTGCTTGAGTATTCTTTTAAGGAAGGAAATATGGCTTTGCATTAATTAAGAAAACCTTGCTTGTAGGCTCCCACATTTTCACATTTACCCTGGGTTATTTTGTACAATATGAGAGAAAAGTGTGAGGACCTTCTGCATGGAAGATTAGGTTCAACTATGATTCAACAGATTACCCTTCATCTTCTTCACACACACACACAAACACACACACACACACACACACACACACACACACACACACACACACTTTTTTTTTCTTTCTCTCTTCTCTCTAATTGTGAGTCTGGGTCTGTGACTGCACCACT